>VZTX01027731.1:185600-469699 GCA_013400915.1 Pardalotus punctatus
TTTTTTTCTTTTTTTTTTTTTTGAATAGTACCTGCAGAGACAAGCTTCTGCAATTTTAGTTTTATTTTTATATCAATGTGACTGAACTAGTGGATTAGTTATATATATTTGTTTTATGTTCAGCTGTCTGCTAGATTTATACTAATGTGGTATGTTTCCCTTTCTCTCTTCAGCTTAATAACCAGTTTGTATTTTGTTTTGATTTTTCAGTCCCGTCTTTTACCTTCACACCAACAGGTATATATTTGCACTTTTCCCCCCTTTGTTACTTAAGCATGTGTTTGTGGTACTATTTCTCTTTTTCTGACATAACCAACCAGCCCAGCTGTTCTGAAGGATTTTTCTATACAATGTCATTAATGACAGGTATCATTATTTGTTCTCTAAGTGGTGCATATTTGCTTTGTGGCTGACGATATTTTCTAATTGTGTGTACCATTTCATAGCACATCATTCCACGCCAGCATGCCCTTTTTGTAGCATGATCCTGTCAGTTTGTACAACCTGGGCTCTCTGCCTGCATATTCCAGGGATGTAGTGTGGCCTCCCACATGTAGCAATGCAAAAGGTGCTTCTGGTGGAGGAGGAATGACATAGCAGAGCCCAGATGCTGACTTGAAAGGGATTCAGTGGGATTAGGGTTGGTGAAACATTTGCTCCTTTTCTTTCCTCTGAATCTGCATTAATCCAGTAAACTCAGAGTTGTCTGCTTTGGAAGATACAGAAAATCAAAGTGTTACAGCAGTTAGATTGCTTTGCTTGCTGCCTTAAAACTTATTTGTGCTATGAAATTTTAAAAAAATTACCCTGTTCTGCTTAAACAGAGGTGCATTTCAAATTCAGTGTGGGTTTAAAATCACCTTCTGTTTCTTTTTGTTTGGGAATGTACAAAATATGACATAATCTGAACCATATCCCACCAAAGCCCATGAGAGCCTTTCTGTCCTGTAGAGCTGACCTTCAGTGGGTCCCCCAGTCTGGCAGCTGAGCAGCTCATCCCCTACAGTAGATAAAATCCAGCCCATTCTGCACCCACCAGCATCCTGCATTTCTTTTAGCTACAGCCTGAGCGAACAGACAGGTTGTTTCTTCCTCCTTTGTTCTAAATCCTAGGACATGTATATCTAGGCAGGGTAAAAACCACCTTACCCCCTCCTCTGCACACTCAATTTCTCTGTTCAGCATGAGCCACAGTAGCCCTCAATGTTTCTAAAGGCCTTTGAATGCTACGATGTAGGACAATTCAAACTCTAATTGTTTTGTTGTTACTTTAATTGGCTAAACAGAGGGCTTCTGTTGTAATCTCCACTGTAGCACACCACTGAAATTCTGCAGAGGTTGGGAGCAAACGTCTATTCTCTCCATTGGATTCTTAACATTAAAAGAAAATATCAGGGTTTCTTAAGATATTTCAGAGCTGCAAAATAAATAACCTGGAGATCTTTAAAGAAGAAATGGGGAAAAACATAAAGCATGTCAAACACTTAAAGGAAAAAAAATCCTTTTTTTTCAGTCCAGAATCTCAGTCATGCTTTGACTTTAAATTGAACCAGGCCCTCCTCTGTAGCATTACCTACAGTAAAAGACTTACCTGTAGGAATGCATCCTACATTTTAATCCTGTTATTGTAATCACTGCCAGCATTTATCTCTCTCTTGCAGACTCCCAGTTTGGAGTTCTTCTAAAGAGCAGAATTTGGCTGCTTGTTTTCAGCACATTCCTAGCTGGAAAGTGTAGAATCCATCAGCATTTGCAGGGAGGCAGTCTCCTTAACCCTTTGCCAAAGCCAATACAAACCTACCAAATACATAGCACTGTTTCTTTGTAGATGTTTGCATCCTAAAAGCTAACTTTTCAAACATCTTGCTTCCTGTGAAGGATATGCAATCCATGCCAACAAACAAATGCACGTGGACATCCACTTTGTTAAGGCAGATTACTTCTGAAATGCTAGAAAAACTATTCCTTCTAACTTAGAAAGTATTCTTCCCACCAGACTTTTTATCACCAAGATCTGTATATTTAAATTTTTAGCTTAGGTGGCATAATTTATAAATCCAGTTGTAAAATATTATAAAATGTGGAGCTTCTGTGGACTTCTAGAGCGTGCTTGTTCCCTGAGTGTATTGCAGTAACATTCAGAATGAGCATTTGTTTTTGCAGTAGCTTCAGCTGTAATGAGCCATTATTTACATTGGAAGTAAGGTCTGTTATAGAACCACGATACCTCTTTAATCTTGCCAAAATAATAAGGTAGAGCAAAGCTTTAACATCTAGCCATTCATGAAATAAATATATGACCTAAATCCTTCCACAGAGTAACTCCACTGAAGTCAGCAGAGTTATGTTAAGAATAAGTTCAAGCTGATGTATGGCTTCCTGCTTTCTTAAACGATACGTGTGTGTGTGTGTGTGTGTGTGTGTGTGTTCAGAACAGAACTGAAATATAAAACCCTGTTGGGGCTAAGACCAGCAGTTATCAAGCAACACAGGTATTGTGTCTGAACTTGGATTTGAAGCAATAGCTGGCAAAGTGTGACACAGAATTAATGTATAAACAGTGCACAATTACTCTCTTAGCTAAAATGAAACAAAGGCAACATAAATACTGTTACTGAAGGAGTCTTGTATGATTTTTAAATTATTTCCTTCTTTTTAACTATTTCAGTAACATATCAGAGAGGAGGAGAGGCCGTAAGCAGTGGAGGCAGGTAATTATGTGCTTTATTCTTAGAGGTATAAATTCTGTGCACATAAATATATGGATTCCAGGAGTTCAATTTTCCTTGTAAATGATGGCAGAATAATCACTTGCAAAGATATGTTTTAATTCATTATATTAATTTATGCATTTTGGCCATGTATGTTTTGTTTAAAAGGAGGGTATGTGGTTTGAATTTTTAGTTTGATTTCCAAAACATTATTTGAAATATTTTCAGCTTTGTTAACCTGTAAAAACTGCATCTCAAAAAATGAGCAGCAGAGGGAGTTCTTTAACTTCAAAATAAAGACCTGGCTTACCACCTGATTAAGGGAGTAAAAGTAATTAAGTCATGGCATTTATGAAGATTAAGAAATATAGATGCTTCACAAATACTACAGTGAGAAAGAAAATGTTTATTAGAAAAAATTGCTGAAGACATAAACGGCATGTAAGGTGGCATTTTAAGAAAAAAATCTTTCTGTGAACACAAAACAGTTAAAGCATTGCTTAAAAGAGATGGGGCACTGAAGGAGAGGGAAAGGGGTAGGTTTTAAATTTACAGCCCCCACTCTGCAAACCGAACCCATTCCAGATTGAGGATTGAACTAAGGTGTGTTTGCTGGGTTTACTTTATTGCTTAATGAATGGCCATGGAGAAAACAGTAATTTACATTTCCTGTGTAGAAGTGAAGTTTCCTTCAGGAAGAAAAATAATGGTTTTAGCAAAAAGGCAGGTCAAGGCAGTGGTGTTTTAGTAGCACACCATTTTTTTTTCTAGGTCATATTCAAAGATTTGGCATGATGCTGAAATAAATGCTAAGATCTCAGAGACCAGCTGGGCAGGAAAGTCCTGTAACAATTCCTGTTCACAAGTGGCATCTTGTGATTCCTAATTTTCAAGACCATGCAAAAATTTGGTAATTGTAAAGATTAGGCATAAAATAAAACATTCTCATTCCACTTGAGTGCTGTGCTGAGGTGAGGCTATTCAGCTCCTGCTGCAGCTGGACCTGGCATATTTAAGAGCAATTGCAAATAGCTCTGCCCAACTCTGTGTGCTGCTGTGCTGTAATGGCCATAAAAGCATGGAGGGAAACCTCTAGAACAGTTACCATGTTATTTTTGAATGGACAAATCTGTAAATCGCTGGGTTGCTGGCTTTACTCCAGCATAGTGAGAAAATAGGAGAGAGATGAGCCCTCTCTCCCTGACAAGGGTGTTCAAAAAGATACTCAGCTAACATCCTTTGTGTTCTTTCTGCCACTGTGCTTTCTCACTCTTGCAGTGGCACAGGCTGGGTGAAGCACACTCACACAGAGGACAGAAATGAACCCACAAGTGTCTACATTATACACAGTCATTTTGGTGCTGCTAGAGAAGCAGCTTCAATTTTGCTGTCCTGGTTTTCAGCAGCAGTGCCAGAATCTAACAATGTAATTGCTTCAAGGTGCAAACATCTGTGCTGGTTTTGTTCATTTGCATATATAGCATTTACAGCATGTGTGATGTAACTTATTTTGTAGGATATGAAGCATAGTTCTGCAATGCAAAAAAAAAAAAAAGTTAATTTTGCGTATGAAACCATCCTCTAATATCCAAGCCTAAGGTTTTCACTTCCTTCCTTTATATTTGCAGTGTTTTGGAAACGTTTAGCATTTTTGCCAAGTGCAGTTATGCAAGCACGTTAAAGCATTTTTCAGATTTCAAAATGTCACAGTGATATATTTCAACATAATCCCCACTTCTGTGATGCTGAAAAAAATACCCGTTTCTGTGGCAATCCCTTTTCTAGACAGGATTTGAGTAATGGTAATTGTGGTGGATTGACTCCAGCCGGCACCCACACAGCCACTTGCTCTGTCCACCCCTGCCTCAGACCCAATCCAGTAATTCAGGGAGTCGAGAAATTTCCTGCCAAGGCTAAAGCTCTTTGGAAATTATGATCTCAAATCATCACCAGGCTATGGAGCTGTAATGCAAGTATCTCTTGCCTGCAGTTCCACCTAAATGGCTCCAATTAGTACAATTCTTATCTACTTATGTACCTCACACCACATTTCTTACATGACAGCAGGTGTGAATGCACAGCAAATTTTAGAAACAAAAGATCTTTAACTGTCTGTGCAAAAATCCAGTGCACAGGTCTTTAACGTGCTGAAACATTCTGGGATGCTTTGTCTCCTCCAAAGGCCTTGAGGTGTAGGTTCATTGTAAGAGCAGAATGTAGGGAAAAAAGCAGGGAATTTCAAATCAGCTGGCCTGCTCACAGGCCTACACAGCTGTATATTTATTTCAGATTTTTTAAAAAATATTTCTTTACTAAATGTGTATTGGCTGGTTTATAAGCCTGACAGCATCACCTCCTATGTTAAATTGTCAGATGACATATGCAGTACAGAAATATATATACACATATATGTATAGATCTTTTAAATGTCATTCTAAGTCTATGACTTAAGCCTGCAGCACTGACAGACTCTATCCCCCACAAATAACTGCATGCAGCTTGTATTTTCAACTTGCAGTTTAAGAGGATTAGCATATTTTATTTTTAAAGATCATCACATTAATATTATGGAAAGTAGATTCTTCACTATTTCAAATGGAAAGTTGCCTGTTAAATCCCATGAGAAGGAGACTGTGTTTATATATATATATATATATATATATATGACAGTAGCTAAAATTACCTATTTTTTAAAAGCACCTGAGTTATCAAGGGCAATTTTAAATTGTAAGGGGATGCTGCCTGTGTGGAACTATAACATGGCACTGCATTGTTAGTGTGAAAACTGAAGAGCCAGCAGAGATTCTACAGAGCATTCATCAGAGAGTCTTTCACACTCACTACAAAAATTCAGCAACTTGGAAAACAAGGAATGCTGTTCCTTTCTGCTAATGGCAGGAATACACGTTATTCCGAATGCAGCCAGGATGCAGCATTCATATCAATATTTTTCAGGTGGTCAGTATTCCCAATTACCCTAAATTCTCTGAGCAGCTGAGTGGTTTGTTCACTGTGTATCACCCACTCAGCAGGGCTGGTGAGATCCAGATGTTCCCAAGCCGCAGAGGTTTGTTTTATCTGCTGTTCCCTTTGATGCACCACCATGGTACTGTCTGATGGTGAGGAGAACTTGCTCCATAAACAACCAAGAATTTGGGAGAATTCACATTTAAATTTGGCTCTCACACATATCCATCCTGCTTCCATGTGTAGATTTTTATTTGACTTGCCAATTTCCTTCTTTTTACCTTGATTTCTTTAAGAAAGGGCAAAGAGGCAGAAAAATAAAAATGCAATCCCCTAAAAAAAAAAGTTTTAAAAAAATTAAACCAAAATGACAGGTAAATGTTGCCCACCAACATGTAGTGTCGTCTAGGAAAATGAACTGATGATGTCTTTGAGTGTTTACACCACAGTGTTTTAGCAAGGAACAGGTTAGATAGGAGACTAGGCACTGCTAAATAATTGAATCAAGCTGTGTTTTCCAGTGCTCAAGCCTTTTGATACGTGGTATTATTTTGTAATATCTCACCATTTGAGAAGAGTGTAACTGCAATGTGAAAATGCTTTTGTTTAATTTTTGAAATGACCAAGCTTTGTTTTTAAAGGCCTGGACTCCTAAACATCAGTGAACCGGCCACTCAGCCGTGGTTAGCAGATACTTGGCCTAACACAGGGAACAATCACAATGACTGCTCCATCAACTGCTGCACCTCTGGCAATGGCAACAGTGATAGCAACCTTACAACGTACAGTCGACCAGGTTAGATATGTTTCTACCTTGCTAAGGAACCTTCTTTACAGAGTGTGTGCTTCTAATGCCTGAGGGAACGTACAGGTTTGTTTGGTTTTTTATTTCCAGTGCTTTTGGACTTAATGTGGTGTCTCCTCTGTGTCGTGATTATGCCTTTGGTCCCTTTTTGGATCCTTTCTCAGTCTCCTTTGGATTGTTGGCCTCCAAAGTTCAATGCTGCTAAAACTCACACTGAACTGACACGTTTCAGCTTCTGAATAGAGCAGATAAGGTCATTTTTAGGTTGCTCTGTACATCCTTGTTGTTTGGATGAAGAAGTACCAAAACTACACTAATGAGACTTTCCTTCTGGTTTGGATATGCTGGGAAGCAAGAAATAAAACATTGCTACAGTGCTTGCAACAAAGTCAGTCTGCTTTTAGCACACTCAGAACTTCCCTTTGAGTGCCATGCT
Source organism: Pardalotus punctatus (assembly GCA_013400915.1). Lineage (NCBI taxonomy): Eukaryota > Metazoa > Chordata > Aves > Passeriformes > Pardalotidae > Pardalotus > Pardalotus punctatus. The sequence continues at coordinate 192,520 of VZTX01027731.1, forward strand.
GTACAAAACTGGTGTTCTGTTTAGGGTGTGTGAGTAAAGAAGTTAACTTCACACACTTAATTACAAAATGTTAGGTTAAGTGGTAGTTCCTGGGAGCTTGGGCAGGACTCAGAGAGCTCTGGACGAAAACTTCATGACTTCCGTGGAAGACATTTGGGAAAATATATCTCAAAAGTGCTACTTGTTGCACATTTTGTTTTAAACAGACCTTAGGTTGCTTTTGGTTTAACCTAGTTTGTGTTACTGGTGAGGAATGAAATGAAGCTTTTCCTACTACAAGCATCTCAACTGGTTTTTGCTAGTAGCATGTCCCAGCATTTCTGCGAGGGAGTATGTGAAGTTGCATAAGTGCCAAGCAGCATTACCTCATGTAATTAACATGAAACCAGCTGTAATGGCTGGTAATTCATGGGTGGGGGTAATGGCAATTCATTTCCTGCAGTAATGCTGTCTAGTGACCACTGCCAGGTGCTTCAGAGCAAGGTGAGAGATTTTGGCATTAGAAATTCGTGTCACTCTGGCTGAGGATGTCATATCCACCACTCACTACCTGTATGAAAAGGTTTGTGATATACGAATGCTTTACTATGGCAAGAACAGACACAGCAAGTTCCGGTAACTGAAGCTTAACAAATTCAGAAAAGGAAAAGAAGGCATATTTTTGATGGTTGCAACCTATTATAACATCTTGTATTGAACTGTGGTGGATTCTCCCTCTTTTTAGCTTTCATATGAAGCTTGGTTCTGTTGCAAAGTATTTCCTTCCTTTCAAGTAGACCTTTGGAGCTTGTGGGTCAGACAATATGCTCAGAGTGGTCTCTTTCCTATAAATTCTGGCAAATATTTCCATTCTGTCATTGGGGGCTGGTTTATGCTCTGAAGCAGCAGCAGTGGATATCCCCTCTGTAGTTGTGAATATGCAAAGTAGCTGCATTTTTAATTGCTTTTAAGTATAGCACTGTCTTCCAAGTCTACCAAATGGGAATGGATTGTTCCAAAAGTAGATGCCATAAAAACATGTAACAGGATAAATCTTCTGTTCTATAGGTAAACCAGTTTTAAGTACTTGTTATGAGGAATTCTGATGCATCTATGTAAAAAAATTGCCTATTGCATATACTGTATTGATGATACTGCCTTACACACAAATCAGATGTAGCTGCAAATGGAAGGAGGTAGAAATATGTGTTATGAGTAACTCTGTGAGGATATTGTAGCAAAGCCTGAGGTATCAGGAGTGAGGAGGAATATACTGTATATATAATTGCCCAATATAAGACAATAGACTTGGAAAGGAGGAAAGACTGGAATGGTTTCAGCAGGTGAGAGAAATGAAAACATTTAAACAGTAGAAATCAAGAAGTTGAAGACTGTGAAGCAATAAGTAACAGAAGCAATAAATAGCACCTCGCATAAGAAAGAAAAACATATCAAACAGTAAAACCTTCAAAGAAAACCACAGGCTGGGGGGCATGAAATGTGCGGTGATAAGCTCTATGTGGCATGTTCTGATACTGTTCCTAAGTCACTGAAAATGTGGATCAGTAGTTTTCTTACACAAGCATTCTTTTATTCCCCTTTCTTGGGTAATATTTCTCTAAATATGTATGTGTTAGGGAGTATTTTTGAAATTGAACATCCTCTATGTTTGCTAGTTACTTCGTTTAGAGTAATGGTAAAATCTTGAATTCTGTATGTAATTTTACTTGGCATCCTCTCCAGTAAATTCATTGTGGACACAGGTAATGAACTTCAAGTTTTGAATCAAATTCATTAGCCTAAATACCACATCTTTTAAAAGAGGAAGAACTGTATTCCTGGTGTTACATAATTATCGATGCATTAATCAACTGAAAAATGATAATTTTTGCTTAAGGATTGTTGAATGCCTGTTTCACTAAACCTTCTGACTGCTGACCCACAGCCTATTCATGCAGTAGTCTCCCAGTGCACTGGATGTGGAGAGAAAAAAATGAATGGGCCTGCTGTCACACAGTGGCCAGAGAAGGTGGCAGGGCAGGGACACTGCTCCATGCAGTAGTGGCCAGAGCATCAGCACACGTCAGTTTACTGTCTGCAATAAGTGGTGATCTCAGGATGCAGTAAATGTCAGAAGAATGAATTCGTGCTGTCTGTATGTATATGATATATCTTTAGCGTGCAGGATAATGGTATTACTGTGGTATTATGTATTTTGCAATATCCGAAGCATCTAAAAATCAGCAAAAATTCCAGATTGCTTTTCTGTCTTTTTGTTTCAAGTTAAAATATAAGATTGTACAAGGAAACAATGATCAAATAAAGACTTGTTACTGGGTACTGAGTTACCTTTTACATTGTACTGTTTTTCTTTAATTCTCTTACATGTAATCAGTTTTCAGTCTGTTTTACAAAAACCTGTTGTACATCTATTTCTTGTCACAAATACAAGAATGTCTAGATACTGTTGAGGTATCTATACAGACATGAGGTGACTGGCTTATTTAGTTATTCCTGCTATTAAGTTTTGGTTGAATTTTCCTTGCAATGCAAATTATTTTAATCAAAATTATTAATTGAATATCTATAATGCTATGAGAATAATGTCTAAAAATATGGATGTTTATATGGCCACTATGGAAAAGCCCAGCAAGGTAAGTCATTGTAGATACAATTCAGGTCTGAGTTTACAGTGAATCAGAATAGTGAACCCTACTTTTGGAGCAGTAGTGTATAAGGGAAATAATATTCTGTAAATTATATTGTTAATAGCAGTATCTCTGCCACAGTGTGTCTGCTACATGGATTAAAGCCATATAGTTATGTACTGAGGAAATATTAGAGGGGGTTTCATGGAAAGTCTGGTGTGAGCGAACAGAATGACCTTTTCTCTTTTCTCTCCTCTGTGGTTAGCCGATTGTATAGCAAATTACAACAATCAGCTGGACAACAAGCAGACAAACCTGATGTTGCCTGAGTCAACTGTGTATGGGGACGTGGACCTCAGCAACAAAATCAATGAGATGAAAACCTTCAATAGCCCAAATCTAAAGGATGGAAGATTTGTCAGCCAGCCTGGGCAGCCCACTCCTTATGCCACCACTCAGCTCATCCAGTCAAATATCAGCAATAATGTTAACAATGGCAGCGGGGACACGAATGAGAAACACTGGAAACCCTCTGTTCAGCAAAAGCAAGAGGTTCCACCCATACAGTACAACATTATGGAGCAAAACAAATTAAACAAAGGTGAAGAGCTTTTAGCTTGTTTCTCCTCTTTAGGCATCAGAGGAGTTTTGACCTTCTGGTTCCGGGAGTCTAAAGCTTTCAGGTTCAGCAATTACAGGCTTCTGTGGTGCTTTTATACTTCTGCCTCTTTAGATTTAGAAATACACAGTTAGCAGTGTCAGAAAGTTAATTAGCACCACAATAACCTTCAGATAGTGAATTTATTGTAAAAAATAACAAGCTGTATCTTTAGAAAAGAGTTAAATAAAATACATTTCCTGTGGATATGAGATTAATTTAAATTTAATAGTAGTTAAGGGATTGGTTAGGACAGAGGCTAGATATTTTATTCACAAGCCAGATGCATGGTAGTCACATTATACTCTACCTTAAATTTTAAATAGGTCAACCCACTCTTCCAGTTGTGGATGGAGACTCATTAAATCTACATGTTCATGTAAACGAATGAAATTTTGCATACCAAACTCTGTAAAATTCTATTTTCTTGTACTCTGGGGACGCAAATGGAGTGATCCAATTCATTTCAGACTTGTTCCTAGCAAGCCTTCAATTCTCATATTGAGAGGCAATGCTACCACACACAATTTTGGAAACTAAATTCCTGTGTTTCCCTGACTGAAGTCTGTGGATCCAGAAGCTAAAAATAAATTGATTTCAGTGTTAACGGGCAACATCAGAATGTGCTTTTGAGGCCTTGAAGGCATGTTTCTTTAATATACTGTGTGGGAGCTGGAAGAAATAGGTATGTGATTTCTTCTCTCTAGTCCTCCAGGCTACCATGCAACCTCTTAATAACCTGATTTGCAAAACAGTATCCCTAGGAGTGGGACCCATTCTAACTTGGAACTTTTTAACGTGGATTGTTGTAACTCAAGTGATCGCATAGTGATAAGTGATACAGTAAAAAGAAACATTTCATTACAGGAATGTTGATTTCTCTACCGGACCCATCTACTCACAGAGGAGTTCAAAGGGCAATATAAAATGTGACACCTTCCCTTGACATAAACATACCAAAAGAAAGTTCAAGGGTTTGGGCTCCTTACTAGAGGGTGAAAGCTGTATTTTTGTAATTGTTCTCTTTCATGAACTGTGTATTACGTACCTCTTTGGGAATTAAAACATGTTTGGTTTTTATGTGCTGGAAGATACTGCATCTTTCAAACTGTGTATATTACAGCTGCATATTCTCTAGCATATTGTAGCGTGGAAAGGCCCCCTTAAAGCATTGCCTGCTGACAGTCATATATACATATTTCAGAGTGCTGATTTACTGTTTATCCTCTGTGTAAACATATGCGGTATGTAGGGCTTCAGCGTGGTCTGTGGAATGCAACTAGGCTGAGAAACTATTACAGAATACACTCTGGTGTGTTTATTCACCACTCTGGTGGTGAATTTATCATTTTGCTCTTTTTCCCATGCTTACATTATCGCAAACATTTCTGCAGCAGATGGGGACTGAATTCTCAGTTTTATTTATTTTTGTTTTGATATGCTGTTTTATGAGTCGATATTCTGATCTTGGTTTTCTTATTTCCTAAGTCAAAGCCATCTTGCTGCTGATTATACCTATAGCTTTTATGATGGGAAGTAACCATTTTCATGAGTTACATGCTGTGCTTCATTGTCACTACTTTATGTCCAGTGGTTCACTTTATGACGGAGTTTTATTTGTTGTATGAAGAGTAACTTAATCTCCTTTCTGTCCTCTGTAAATTGTAATTGTTTTTTAGCATGAGAGTATTGTTCTGCCAGATGAATGTTTTACTGATCTGGTTGCCAAATCTAGATTTGCAAATAATAAGTGTATACCAAGTGCTTTGGAGCTGGAGAAGAAAGTTGTGGTAACAGACATTAGCAAAAAAGGCCCTGCCTGTAGAACCTGCACAATCCAGTGTAAATAAAAATATTGTTGGAGCCAGCAGACCTGAAATGAAGACCTGTTCTGTTGTAAGCCAAATTCAGTTGGAGCTGCATTGTGCTCCAGCAGATCATTCAGCCCTTGTCATACAGAGCTGACTCCTATGTGGGTTTGTCACCTTTGAAATACAGAAAGTAGCCACTGCAGTCCATTGGTTGCCCTGCATGCACAAATTAGGCAGACACCATGGAAAATCAATCAAGGTGACAGTGTATTTGTATGCAAAATGCTCACACAGGTCATATACATATAGATAGATATATAGATATATTCCTTGAGACTTGATTGTTGCAGAGGCTTTATGAAAACCAAGTGCATAGAATTCCATTTTACTGCATTATAGCTGTGCAGCTGCTAAGTTGCCGTGATTTCCCTTAAACTTTCAATTAGAGACAAGCTAAAAATGAAACATGATTGCAGGATGATTTTTCTTCCAAAAAATGAATTTGTTTCTGCCTCACTATTTTCAGGAGCTCTTACTATGTGTTACAAAGCAAGTATATAAAAGTGGATGTGTTCCTGAAGGGCAGAATTAACCATACCATTAAACTTGCAGATTACCGAGTCAATGACAGCATTGCTCCAACTATTCCCTACAACCAGTCCTATGACCAGAACACAGGTGGATCCTACAACAGCTCAGACAGAGGCAGCAGCACATCTGGTGAGTATCTGCAGTGCTTTCCAAGCCTTAGGCTTTGTGATGTTTGGATGCTGTAGCCGTGGTCAGCCATATTTACTGGGCTCAGAGAAGGAGTGATGGGAGGAATCCACTGACAGTAATACAGCACAGGGACGTGAAACAGCACAAAAGCTGTCCCAATAGGTGCCTGCATTTCTGTTGCATCCTCATGATTGCTTAGTGCCGTCTAAATGTCAGTTAAGTAACTGGTTTTCCAAAATTGTGAAAGTCATGTCATCAAATAAAAGTTGTATTTCCTAATTCTGATGGCCTACTGGTTAATGCTGTGTTTTCCAGATGGGCAAGTCATAGAAATTTCGTGGTACTTTAGTGACTTTTTTTCACATCTCTTGGGTCTATTTACCCAATTCATTAATCAGCTCAAGATGCCACAGCAGTTAAGTGATACCCAACAGAACTGCTTTAAGACGTTTTTTATTTTGTAAATTAAAACCCATGTATTTGATTGAGTAAAAAAACATTCCAGAATATATAAAAATTTTACAGGTTTCAGTCACTATATGTCAAAATTATTTGTGTAAATAATTTAGATACAGATGGTAGATAATTAAATTTTGTGTCTCATTGGCATCTCCTGTACGAACGGTCAAAAATCCTTTGTAAAAATCTTGAAACAAAACAGCGTTTTGTGTTGACCAGAGCACTGAAATTGCACTGTGTACCTTGGGACCCCAGAATATGTTTTAATTCAAAAGTTATGCTTTATCATTTTGGTATAACCTGTTCACTTTCAGGTTTGATTTCTGGTAGAGACCTATGAACTAAACCAGAAACTACACATAGGCTCGGTTTGGGGCTTTTGTCCATTCCCAGGTCTGTATGATCAGGCTGTGATGCTGAGCCTGTGCTCGGTGATGTTAAGACTTGAAATTTAGCATGAAACATGTCAGGGGTATGAACCCATGCAAATTAAAAATGAGAAGGTGGTGTTCTCCATGCCTGTTAGGATTATTCATAATTCCAGCAATTTATAGTCCTGTACCAAGGACTCCAGCAGGAATGAAGCAAGGTGACCAAAGTAATAAATTAATTGTGTTGAACCAAGTATATATCATGGTGCTTAGGGGGCAGAATGCAGGTGGTGGTCGCCTTGGGATAGTTAGGGTCTTGTTTGATGTACTGAGATACCAGAAAAATAATTGTGCATAGCTAAAACTTGTGTATCTGGCAGCTAATGTGGGACAATAATAAGCAGAACTATTGTCTGTAAGAGTGGAAAATCTGAGACAGCAGAAGTGAAAAAAACAAGCTGCCTAAATCTCACTGCAACATATTTAATCATGTGTATAAGGCTTTACTGTGATAATATAAAATCATGCCTCAGTTTAAGAGAGAAATGTGAAGGATTCTAAAACATACTCAAAACCACAGTGACTTTATCTACAATAAAGGAGTAACAATAGCAAAGCAGGATTATAATGTGTACGTAACAAGGAACAGTGGTTGAGCCAGTTCTTGTCATAGCCATGTCCAAACATAAAATTTGAGACCACCTGAGTAATTGGTCTTATTCAAAGTTATTTGAACTATTAAACCTGCATTGTTTTATTATGAGCTGTAATTTTCCAGTAATAGCAGTTGAAAACATTTATGAAATACTTCATTGATCTTTAGGTTTTTTTCTCTTACTTTAGTTCTTTCAGCAATTATTTTCAACTGCACCTGCCATTTAGACTAAAAGTAGTAATTTCATTATGCCTAAAATGTTTCAGTGGACAAGTACAAATTACCTATATTCAGAGAGTTAATGCAACAGTAGAACTTTAATAGATCATATCTGTATCATACTGTATTTTAGGTTCTGGCAATTAAATAGGATAAAGGCACTTAAGAAAATATGTCTACAGCTCATTTGTTTTAGATTATAATCTTTAATGTAATTACCAAAAGTAGGAAGCTCACTCTTAATGACATTGCTTGTAAAATTCATTTACGTTTTTATCTCATTTTGACTGTTTATTTAAAAAATTACAGTTTTGTATCCCATGTGTTTTTTCCGTTCTATATAAAGTTTCTGGTTAAATTCGACCACTTAAAATGTAGATTAATTCTACAAAGAAGCTACAAGTACAAACTGGTGTAAAAAGGAGGAATGGCAGTTTGCTCCAAACTGAGCAAAACAGTAAATTCTCTGAGGAGAGACTTAGAAGCATTGCAAACATGTGCTGCATTTTTATTCCCAGGGAGTCAAGGGCACAAGAAGGGTGCTCGGACCCCGAAGGCTCCCAAGCAAGCTGGCATGAACTGGGCAGATCTTCTCCCACCCCCTCCAGCACATCCACCTCCCCACAGCAATAGCGAAGATTACAGCCTTTCAGTGGACGAGAGGTAAGACAGATGAAGACATCATCCATCTCCCACTTTAATCACTAGTTAATTGAAGTGTAACTTGCCCTACAAGCTGGCAGTGAGACCTTCCTTCAGCACCGTTTTCTGGTGCTGCTGTTGAGCTGTAGTGTGGCAATTTGGAGAGCGCTTACTGACAGTGGTGTGCACCCCCTCAGCACATCCTTGCTAAGCTGTTCTCAAGAGCACAGAGAACAATGGTTTGTTCCTGGGCTATTAATACATGTATCAGATATGCTAATTACACAGTACAAATTTAAGTCCTTATTTTCTTAAAAAATTAATTTTAGCTATGACCAAGAAATTCCTTGTCCTGTGCCACCTGCAAGGATGTATCTGCAGCAGGATGAGCTAGAGGAAGAGGAAGAAGATGAGCGAGGTCCTACTCCACCTGTCCGAGGAGCAGCTTCCTCTCCAGCCGCTGTCTCCTATAGCCATCAGTCAACTGCCACTCTCACCCCCTCTCCCCAGGAAGAACTCCAGCCCATGTTACAGGACTGTCAGGAGGATCTGGGACACACACAACACCAACCTGACCGGAGGTGTGTGAATGCAAATGTAGCGAGAGAGATGTGACAAGAGTCATCTGAGCCCCGCTGAAAATTCCTGTTGAATTTAGTGAGGCCAACAATTCCCCCATTATTCTGTTACTATTTAACTCCTAATCCAGGATGCTAGAACTATTTTAACCTAAGAAATAGGTAATTAAGTTGCTTTATTATTGTACCATGGGAAGAAATGCAGTATATCACTTTAGGGTACGTACGATGCTGACATAAGTTAAATTCACAGTCATCAGGTTATTAAAGTGGTATCGTTAACACAGCTTACCATATAATTACAGTTCCATTGTTTCCAATAGATTTACTGCATTATTACCATAAAATAGCATGCATTATTTCACGGTAACTGTGCAATTAACTTGTCACCAATATGTATGAATATATATAAATATATAATTTATATAACCTATAGATTTTCCTCCTCTCATAAATCCTAATACAGGAGATTACTGCTTGCAAAATTTTCTTAACATTTCCATCTACTCTTATTTAAAGGAATGACCAACATTAATAAAGATAGATGCTTGCTACAGGGAAATTTTGTTTCTGCTCTGAGTTGCTTTTACAATTGTTTTTGCATATATACTCTCACAGCTTCTCTCCCATAAAACAGTGAATTCTGAATGAGCCCTTTTATGTATGATGCTTACTTCTCTTGGCTTTTGTTAGGAAGGCACAGCTTTTCCATCTCAAATTATGGGTTTTTATTATTTTTTATCTCCAGTGGTCCACACATATTTTTTATTGCTACAAATATATGAAGTTACCTGCGGTATTCTGTGCAGAATTTCAATTTTTTGGCAAAATGCAAGCCTATTACAATGAAATTTATATGATCTTTCTGAGTAGACTGTAGAACTTTGATTTTATCAACAGGGCTTACTGGATATTTATGGATGTATTTTCCAGAATGTTTTTTAAAAATTAGTTCATCTTTATGGTTCCCATTTTTTAAATAGGCGGTAGTTATGCATCTTTTTTTCAATAGCCCTATATCTGCTTTTATTTTAGCTCCCCACTACTTGATCTGCCTTGGTTTGTTTCCTTTACTCTTTATGGTAAGACCTGTGCTGTGTATCTTTTCCTCTTCCTTTATGTTCCTACGTCTTTAAAATCACTGGTTTTATTAGTGGATGGCTTAATTTCGTGTAATTTCCATTGGCCTTGGTATGTTGGTCCACAGAAGTGTTCATTTTAATCAACATAAATTTTCAGGGTTATTGAAGAGGTTAAACTAGCTGGACACAAATGGAAAAAGGAAAAGCTAAGGGACCAGTAGTCATGAGGGACTTCCCAGAATGTCTGTGATTTTCTGGAGATTGGGATACATGTGCTGACATACAGAATGGAGCAGACACAGAAGCAGAGGTGTACAAACATGCATAACGAACCAGCAGCTGCCTGGAAAGTAGAAAGTTTGCTCGACACAAAGACTTATGGCTGGTCACCATAAATGCGATCAGAAAGCAGTGGCAGAAGTAGCTGGAAGGATGTTCCAATTTAGACTCCTAGGGCATGCAACTTACTCTTTTTGTGGACTGAAAAAAAATAAAATGTGTGTTTATTTTGTCACTCCTACAATTATTAAGTCTACCTTTACTGAAATTCTTAAAATTTGTTAGTGACTAAATTTGTCTTTTTCACCTTACTTTTTCAAACATTGTTTCTTTTCTTTTTGCCGCATCCATCTCATCAGTTTAAAAATATTAATATAATTCTGTTTACTTGTTTTGTAAGGCATGGCTGACTGCCTGTTCCATCTACTGGTGCTGGTATGACCCAGGGCTGCTTTTTAGGAATTGGGTGTACTGTGCTCAACAGCTGTAACCCATTCTGGAGGGGGGGTTCTGTTTGGAATGTGGTGTGGCAGTACTTTGAAACGAAGAATACATTCCAAGTGGTGCCTTTCCATATTGGTTTGGGGTGTTTTGTAAATGGTGGGTCCGTAGTGAAAATAATGCCTAAAATAGTGTTTGTCATGCTTTTTATTAGCTTTACTCAATTCTGCTGAGCATTATCCCAATTGCTGGTCAGAACCAGGCACCTAGAATTGGATTCTGGTGGTGATGGTTGCTGTAACATTTCTCTCTCTGGTGAGCTTTCTGGAAATACAGCAAACTGAAATAGAAACCCTTGCTCTGGAAGAGTCAAGAAGGAGAGAAAAAAACTACAGATTTAGTGGGATAGCAGGTTGATAGCAGTGCTAAAGCGAGAGCTGAGATAGGAGACAATGTCAGTGTTAAAGGAGAAGCTGCATCAGATAAAGGGAAAGAATGATTGTTCATTCTGTATGCCCGTGAACCAGCTGCTCTCAATTGGCCTGTCCTTAAAGGCTGGCAGCCAAAGTACGTTTTCAAGAGCCCTAACATATTTTGTAACCAGTTGCCTGTCTTCTAATACCAAAACCTAGAGATCAGTCAAATATATCACAAGGACAATTGTCACAAGAGCTTTAAATTAAGGCAGCAAAACTTTATTGGGCCAGGTCTCTAGTCAAAGCAGGTACAGATTCCAGGCAGCAGCAGCTTCTGGGATATGGGGGTGCTTTTATAAAATGGTTATTGGATATTTATCCCTAACTATTCTTCATTCTGTTCAGTACTTAATACCCCAAGTGAAAAACAGTGCCTAGATAGTAGTTTGATGTAGTCCAGGGAGAATCCAGTTTGCTCTTGCCATAGAGTATTAGGTTTTTCCTTGTTAATATTTCCATTCCAAAATTAATACATATACCCATTTATTACAATTTTTAAAAACTAAAATTGCATGTCCCCTGCACAAAAGAGACATTTTGACTATGAGAGGCACCATTTCTCAATGAGATATTAAGAGGGCAAAGTTGCAAAGGAAAATTACTTTGGAATTTTTTCAAAGCAGACTGCAGTAGAAATTCCTGGTGAGCAAAGCCAGCAGGAGAACGATGACTGCAGAAAGTGTGTTTTCCTGCCAGACAAATGGTAGTTAAAGAGCCTGTCTATGGCCCTGGGAAGAACCGTGGACAATATTGCCACCTGGAACTTCTGAGTGAAGTTTTAACTAAACTTGAATATTGATCTGGAATCTAATACTATTATTTCTAATGCTTTGTCTTTTTAAGCTGGAGACACCATTACTGACAAAATCATAATAAGTTAACCTCTACATCTGTGTGCATGGTGGTATTCCCTAAGGCCTAGAACTAACCTTTTGATAGAAAATTCCTTTATTTCATCACCCAGATCAATTTAAAAAATAATGAAATTGCAACCTCTCTTTTCATATCTTTCTGAATCACCAGGGTTGGTGGAGGGAGGACAATGTTCACATGGTAATCCATTTGGATAGATGTATCTGCTGATAGTTTCAAGCTATATATTTACAGTTATTTCTTTTGCTTATACTCTCAAGGGTGCACAAACAATTTTTTTAATAGTCACACGATCTGTAACCAACTCTTTGCTTAGCTCTACATGTGTTATTTAGGGAAAATGAATAGCTTTATCATTAAAGCCAGTGATAATGGAACTGTATTAAAAAAGTCAGATTTCTTTGTGTTGAGTTTCAAACTACATAGCTGTCAGTTCTGATTTACAGCAAAAATATAAACTAAAGAAACAAACCTGAGCATTTCAGATATAAATTAGGTTGATTTAAAAAGGCTAGCCAAGCTTGCTGGGAAATAAAAAAAGTATTTTCATCAATCTACTATTTCCTCTGACTGTCATGTGATTTCAATTCTTCTCACCCTTGTATTTTTATGCAGACGTCAACCTGTGAGTCCTCCACCCCCTCCAAGGCCCATCTCCCCACCACACACCTATGGATACATCTCAGGGCCCTTGGTCTCTGACATGGATACTGATGCCCCGGAAGAGGAGGAGGACGAGGCAGATATCGAGGTTGCCAAGATGCAGAACAGGCGGCTCCTTTTGCGTGGCCTGGAGCAGACCCCTGCCTCCAGCGTGGGGGATTTGGAGAGCTCTGTGACAGGGTCCATGATCAATGGCTGGGGCTCAGCCTCTGAAGAAGACAACATCTCCAGCGGGCGCTCCAGCGTGAGCTCTTCCGACGGATCGTTTTTTACCGACGCGGATTTTGCACAGGCTGTCGCAGCAGCTGCGGAATACGCTGGGCTCAAAGTAGCCAGACGGCAAATGCACGAGGCAGCAGGAGGTGAGTTGTCCTCTGCTTGATGGGGGAATTAAAAAAGTGGCCATTGTGAAATGAATCTACCCACAGGCGCTCCCTGAACCCCTGGTTGTAGGATCCTTAGAAATTCAAGTGAAGTCAGGAAGAGCCAGAAAAGGAGTTTTGGTGAAACAGTTCAAATAAATTGCCGCTCTGCATTATTTTTCGTAAGTAGTTCCAAGTTCTTTGGTCTCGTTGATCATGGACAAACATCAACACTGCTGGTGGATTTACACTCAGAACTGAATGAGAGGGGGGAAAATAAAGAAGATTACAGAATTCTATCTTTTCCCAGTATAAGGCTCCCTGTGTTTTCAGTCACTCTGCATGAGAAGATTTAATCCCTCTCTGTTGACATGTCCAAATAAATAGGAAACCTTTAGAGTCTTATTTTCCGTGGATTTGCAGAAAATTTTTTTTCTATTGAAGAATACTGTTCAGGATTTTATTATTGTATTATCGGGATGAAGTGGCTTTGTGTTGGTTTCGTATTTTGACAGCTTTTATGAGTTGCATTTTAGATTTTAGATCATGCATATGCAGCAGGGCTGTATGCATATGTTTGTTTTTTCCTTTTTTCTTTCTCCTGAATCACCATTGGACATATGAAACATGATACTTGAAATATTTCGTTTTTTACAACATACTGGATACTAGTAGGACTGGATATATACAGGTAATCAGTAACCTGACTAGGATATTGGATATTGCTATAGATAAGATATAAGAATACGGCAGGCTGGGATGCAGGTTTCAGGCAGATCCATGAATGTTTTGACAATCAGTCCTATTAAACTGCCAGACCTGGAGAAGAGGTACTCTGTCACAACTGTGTCCACCCTGACTCCACAGATTTTCAACCTTCCTCCCATTTCTGACATCCTCTCCCAGTTAACAGTCCTTTGTTTCATTTCAACACAGCTGTTCATCATGAAGAGTGAGAGGGGAGGTAATTTAGTAATTCTGGATGAAATCCTGACCGATTGAAGTAGGTGGCAAAACTCCCATTCATACCCACGGGGCCAGGATTTTATCCATTTTGTGCATATAAATTCCTATAAATATGTGTAGAGACTTACATATTTAGAAAAGGTCTTTTTACATCTGGTTGCTAATATTTTTGCAGCAGTTAAGTTCACATTATGTGGTAATTTCTATATATTGGTACTATGTGTGCCTGACTGCGTGTCCTTAAAATGTGACACTTCTTATCTGCAAATAATGTGTGATAAAATGCCAGTCCTCCAGCCTTGATGCATTCCTGAAAATTCACTCGAAGTGGCAGAGGGTCCTCTGTACATGAGACCTGCTGGTGACTTGCTCTTCTTATGGCAGGGGTGACCTCGTGTGGCCCAAGTGAGGGGAAGGGAAGCCTGTCTTGAAAGGGGAACATTCTGGTCTTTTCAGAAACTTGCTGGGTGGGAATCCTGCTTGTGCTTGCCTGCTGATGGATTTCGTGCTCCTGGGGCAGGAGCTACCAGCTACTGAGCAGCTGGATAATTTCTGTGCAACCAAGCCAGCCTGCCTAATGATAGGATAGCAAATGCTTTGATTTAGTTACAGCTCATTCTAAAACTGGATGAGCTCTACTATTGTTCCGACAGTGTATTTTTAGGTTTTGTATAGCTAGAGCATTCTGATGTGAAAAGAGAAAGTATGCAAGGTCTTATTCTAGGTAAGAAAAATAATTGCTATTGTTTTATAACCATTTCCAGGCCGTAGACATTTTCATGCATCACACTGTCCTAGACCCACCAGCCCTGTATCTACCGACAGCAACATGAGTGCTGTTGTAATACAGAAGGTCCGACCTGCCAAAAAGCAAAAACACCAGCCAGGACATCTGCGCAGAGAAGTCTACACAGATGGTGAGTCCACTGAAACGGGTGAGAGCCTCAGTGAACCTTCCTAAATATGCATTCAGCGCGTGTGTGTGAAATTTTTCCACAGAGATAACACTGTGTTTCAGAATTCGGTGATTTGTGTTTCCTGTTGCTAAACACGCTGAACAGTTTAATCATTTTAAATGCCAGAGTTCCTTAATCCTGTACATTGATGCTTCCACTCCAGAGCCTTGCACCTGTTTTCTATAGTGTCCTAATCGGCTAATTACCGTCATTATTTAAGAGCCCAGATAGCTCAAATAGTACAGTCATTGAGAATAATGTGTGCTTAGGATTTAAATCTTCATCCACGTGACAGACTATTAAAACCTTCAGAATGTATCTTTTCCTGAAAAAAAAAAAACAATTCACCATTCAGATGGTGGACAACACAAATCAGTGAATTGTGATCCTGACCGCGGCATTGTTGGGAGTGGTTACTTTGTGAGTGAAAGCAAAATCTAATCATCTTCCCTCGTGCCTTCACACACAATATCAACTCTTGCTGAAAAGGTAGTGCTTGTATTCTCTTGGGGCTGTAGGATGATAATGCAAACATTGTGATGTTGTCTAGAGAGAGCCTTTAATGAAAATGCCTCAGGTGGTGCAGCTTTTATTAAAGCACTGCCTTCCAGTTGTATAAAACAATCCGTGGGCTTTGTTGGAAATTCATGTAAGATAAATTCCCCAAGACTTAACCCATCTTGTCAAGTTTGCTGAATTTGCTAACAGGAGGGAGATGTGGGGGAAGGGGAGGGAAGGGGAGGGGAGGGAAAAGGAGAGAAGGGCAGAGCTCCCCACCTCCTGCTTCTCTGCAACAACAATCTGATTAGGACTTTCATTACCAGTCTGAAATTTTTCAAAGAGGGGCATCATTTGCCATTATCATATGAAAGCCTAATATTATAGATCCTTATCCAGGGTTACAAGAAGGGAGTTCTGAACCACTTCTCCCTGTGATTCCTGCCACTTGACGAAAAAATTTAATACAAAGCTCAAAGCATGATGAGCAGAAGTAATTTAGCAATGAGTGGTTGTCCGTGCTATTATCTGTACTTTATCCCAAGTATTTTCTCTCCATAGCATCTATGTGATATTAGACTGCGTTAAATGCTGGCATGACACAGTGCACCTGGGCCTCTTGGCTTGTGCCCAGGCCCCTTCTGTCAGCGAAACTGAGCTGTTGGAATATTATCTGATTTCAAGAGGTTATTACAGTGGTTTTGTGCATGTTTGCTTCTGTGAAAGGACAACACAAGGTGTAAATCCCAAAACTGCACCAGAAACGTTACGTTTATGAGACTCTTGTAATGGCGTTTCACAGGATTTTATTGACATTTTATCAGCTTTTATTCTCTTGGAGAGAATGCTCTTAACTGAATGATTGGCAGAGCGTCAAGCCTCAATACAAACACAATAGCTAGGACATCAGAAATAAATAAATAAAGGAATTTTATGTGGCCATTTGCTTCTAACACAGGGATAAATAAGAGATGGGCCTGTATTTGATGACAGGTTTTTGTGAAAGTAGTTATACAGACCTAAATCATAGAGCCATTGTCATGAGATATTGCAATATAGATTTGACAATCATGATCAATATTTGTTTTGTGTTATGTAGCACCTGCTTACTTCAGCGTATTTTCTAATTAGGTAAGAATTTCCACTAAGCTCTTTATACTGCAATACAGTGTGGTCATTCAGGGAATAGCAAATTATGGCTTTAATTTCTGCAGATCTAATAAAATCCATCCAGTTCAAAGGTTGAAGGACTTGTTTGGTTTTGATTTTTTAAATTATTATTATTTTTCCCTCAGTCTGTTTGAATAAGCATATTTGGAACCTTCCTGTAGATTCTAACCATTCACTTTAATAGCCACAGCTAGTATATTGTGACCCTTTAGAATTAGATATAAAATAACATCTAATAATTGTTTCCCTTAGCTGGAAAACAGTGATATGGATCCATGAATGAAACATTTAAGCCCAACTGACCTTTCTGAGAAATAATTAGGTTTTTATACCAGCTTGATGTCACACTATTATTTATCTTTTTTGTAAAGGAATGCCTGATAGAGTTGTTTTTTTATCCTCATGATGAGGGAACATATGTGCTTCTGTAGTAGTGGGGAAGAAAAGTCAGATATTCTGATTGTAATAATTTACTGGTGGCTAGAAGCATTCAGTAAGTACTAAAATGAGAAAAATACATTCCTTCATTACTTTCTCAGCCTTTAAAATGGTATTTACTTTTTCATATAAATAATTTTCTACTGTTCCCAAATTACCTGAATTAGTACTTGGTAACACTTCCATGAAATATGAATTTAATGAAGAATTTAAATGATTAGTTGCCAGGAAGGATATATAAATAAATTAAAGCTTTTCATGAATAGTTGAAAATGCTAGGAGTATTATCAACAGCAATGTATATGTCTTTAAAAATTCTTAGGTGTATTTTCTTTATACAGAGAAATTTGTGAAATGGTTGGTCCTTCTGAAGGTGTGTTTGTTACTAATGCAGCAATAAAAGGTCTGCTACTGCCTATTTTTAAATAAAGGAGAGTGTTCTCTGATCTACTCCGCATTGTCCAAGTAGCAACAATTTTGTATTCTCTGTGAGCATTAGTTCAAGGCAGTTGCTACTTTATGTGGATTGGGATTTCAGCTCACTCGTTTTCCTCCTTGACAGTCATCCAGGCAGTGAAATGTTCTTCATATTTGTTGCAAAAAATCTTTGCTCAGTAGGTGGTAAGGATTAAAATGTATGAATTTTTAATTGCTCTTCATCTAGCCTTTTAAGAGAGTTTACTAAGAATGCATTACAAGAACCAACTAGCAGATGTACCCTCCTTCTCAACCTTGTCTGACCTACTTACATATTTAATTTAGAAAACCAAGCTTTAAAAGAATATGTTTGTCTTTTCTAAAAATATATATGTGAGAGTGTCTTCTGAACTGTCTTGAATTGATTGAGTTGTTACGAGCCCTCAGAATTGTAAGCATTTAGATAAAAAGGATAAAAGTACTTTGCCATTGTTCCGATTCAGGAGGTCTTTCAGTAGAAATTACGCCATTGACAGTTCACATGAGATTTTAAATCCTGATTCTTCTTTAAATCTCTGAGTGACAAAAGAAATACTAAAGAGTTCTGCAACTGGCTGAGTCTGTAGCTAAGTTATTTAGCTGTGTTATCAATGACATGATGTGAGGGCAGCTGAATTTCTCACAAAAGGCAATTGAACATCTGCCAAATATTCCTCAAATTTTCACTAGGAAATGTTAAACCTTTATGCATGGCAACACCATTTGTACTTTTGTCTCCCTCTGCCTGTGCAGTACAAAAAAATCTACTCTGTATGAAGCAAATTTTAGCAAGGTAGAAAATAAGTAGGGATGTGTTTCTTACCTCTGCTGAAAATCAGCTTGTTATTGAATTATAATAATTTTCAGATGCTTGCCCTCTTCTCACTCCTTACTTCTGGGTTCATTGTAGATGTTTTGTAAATACTGATTTTGTTACTTGAGGGAGGTTTTGTGGAGTGAAAATTGTTTTGATAATTAGGCAAATGTGCATAAAAGCAAAAAAAACCAAACAAATCAAAAATAACCCACTGCTTTTATACATTACTTTGGGTTTTGCTGTATCAATTTGTTCATCCAATTATTATGTGCAGTGTGAGCCATGTTTCTTGAGAGACAAAGCATGAAAACAACCTCAGTACATGAATAATAGCTCCGATCATGATGTGTCTGGGAATCCTAAATGCTGTCTTAAGTTTTTAAGTCAGGAACTGTCTTGAGTTTTGCATGCCTGAATGAACATGGAATAGGAAAAAAAAAAAATTGCTTTGTGCCTTAGAGAATGACAGAATGGCCTAGGTGGGAAGGGACCTTAAAGATTATTTGGTTCCAAGACCCCTGCCATGGGCAGGGACACTTTCCCCTAGACCGGGTGGCTCAGAGCCTCATCCAGCCTTGCCTTGGACACGTCCAGGGATCTTCTTTGATATTAAATCAGATCTATAACTCTGCTGATTTCTTCAGGGTATGACTGAAAAACCTGCAGCCTGATAGAGTTTAAAAGAAAGAGTTGCCTTATGAGACCTAATTCCCTCGTTGGTCGTTACTTACAATTCATCTTTCTGTGCTTATTTATGGTTTCTCCACTTTAGTGTCAAACTAATTTAGCAGATTATTTTTCCTCAATACTGTTTTGCTTATCCCATGGTTCCTATATGTATTCTCATTTAGAAAATTATCATCTCTCCTTTCAAAAGACATTATGGAAGGTTTCTCCTGTAGGCTGGGTTATGAAATGGCATCCATTAATTGTTTGAGTTACGTGAGAAGCAAGGTAACAGTAATACATAGACATGAATGAAACGTGAGCACAGCTAACCTGTAACAAATACTTCTGAGATCTTTCTATTTGTTTGATGTTGCTTTGTGATTTATTTTTTATTCTTTACAATGGAAGCTTCCATTTTGCTTTTAATAAGAAGTGTGCCAGTTTGTACTCGAGGAGGCAGATTGAATCTGGATTTTCTCTGTGATCTGAGCTGTTAAAATAAATACCACAGGGGTGTAATAGTGTTGACCTCTGAAAAGGACTTTTTTCTTTTCCTCTGTAAAGGATTCTTCCCAGTGAGAAGTACTGTGTTATAATGAAGATTTTTATAGTTTCCCTGCAGGTTGCAAAAATGTTCTTGAAAGAGAATACCACTTTTCTTTAGTTATTACTGTACCACAGAGCTACTGCCAGTTTATGAAACTTTCTATACCAATGCATCTTCCCTTTCCGTAGTCAAGATTCAATGCCACTTTGTTCATTGCCCTGTGTAGCCAGATAGAATTCTGGAACGCAGTAGTTTGTTCCAAGCTGTATTTTATAGGGCACGGGAATGTTCCCTGCGGTCTTCATTCAGCCGGTGCACTGCCATGCCACGGTGGACCCTGGCTCCAAGGGTGGCTGAAAAGGCTGATGTTGGATACCTACACTCCCTTCACATCAGCAGGCTCGAGAGAAAGGCTGTTCAGTGCTCTGGTAGCTTTATTATAGAGAAAGTGGATAGAGCGTGGGAGACACAAGATATTGCCTTGTCCTGGTTTCAGCTGGGGTAGAGTTAATTTCTTCTCAGCAGCTTTGTTTTGGATTTGGACAGACTTCACATAAATTTTCACGTGATTGCTGAATTGTAAGAGGTTGTATACTTCAGCAGGTATTGACACTTAAGATCATCTGGCTGTGGATCTTTGTGATCCAGAAATCCAAATTTGCATCCACAGGGCTGGGCAGCCCAGTGAAAGTGGTTTGGTTTGCTCTTTAGTGGCGGGACCTTTTTTTAGAAAGGCAGGGCATTTTTAGAAGAGGCGGTCTGAGTGCTACTCTGGTGGCTGGAATTACAGACTTTCACTGCTAAGTCTGTGTACTGAACAGAGATTACCTCTCTAAACCATGTTTAAACAGCTACAGATAACAAAGGAATGCAACATAACTGATTCTGTGCTTTATTGCCAAGTATGTTGTAAGGCTTTGTGCTGTGGCCACTTCCCTGGGGAGCCTGTTCCAATGCCCAGCCACTCTCTGGGTGAAGAACCTTTTCCTGACATCCAATCTAAAACTCCCCTTCATTTTGATTCAGCCACTTAGTTTATCCAAGCTTACAGCCAGTTTTACATTATGCCTTCTCGAGTTTTAGAAATGACAGTCCCTTTTCTTAAAAGATATCTGCAGTGAGTGTTAAGTAGATACTTAAAATTTAAGGTTAAGTAGATACTTAAAATTAAGTCTCAGTATTCAACTGTTTAGCTTTAGCTACTCTCCAAAACTGGTGTTGCCCAAACTGCTAAAGTTCAACAAAAAGGTAGTTAAAAAAAACCTCCCCTGATGGGTTTTTTTGTTTCTTTGTTGGTTGGGGTTTTTTTGTTTTTTTTTTTTTTACCAAGACAGTGGAATTACTGCAGCAAGATATAATTTCCCTGAAGTATGACCAGCCTTATGAAAGTTTTTGACATCTTTCTTCCTTATCATCCCTGCCCAGCCAATTGATAAAATTTCCAGTCTTGTTTAAAACAGGTCAAGGATAGTTCCAAGATATGCCACCAGTTGAACGTGGTGGATGGTGCCCAGTAAGCTTGCACAGAGCACTGAATTCTGCATTGCTTCACCTTTCCACAGGGCTGGATCAAGTCACTCATGCTTTGTGTCACTGGAAAACCTCTCAAAAATGTCTGGCATCTGCCATATCTGAATTTATACATATATGTTTGATGCCTATTGTTTCTTATTCAAGAGTACTACCTTCATTTTTGGCCCAGTTGAGGTAGATTTCAATTGAAACATTCTCTTGGATAGATGGAGAACTACCTGTATATATAGTGATAGTGTTTGAAAAACACAGCTTCTCCCAGATTTTTGTGGAAATAGAAATGCACACTATTACAAAATGCTGGTTATATTTTTTAATAGTGAAGGGTTTTTTCATAACAATTTCACTTGAGAATATTAACATCAGAAACATCTCTCCTCTCACTTTTTTAACCCATTGTTCTCTTACATCCCTGTGAATTGTGCCTACAGCTTTATTGTGAATTGCTTTTGTATTGCCGCTTCCTTCCTTGACTCCTATTTTTTTCTTCACATTTTATATTCCACAGAGCACTGTTGTATCCTGATGAACATTTTACATATTCTAGTTTTATGTCTTAATGCAAGAATAGAAAAGTATAACTAAGTAAATTGTATGTGTCTTTCATAAATAGTATTCTAAAATATTCAGAATTTTAGAACCCCTTAAACTGTGCTAATTTAGAGAGACAAATTCAAAAGTCTTTGTGTGTCTTTTCTTCTTTTTTTACTCTTTCTGAGCGCTTATTACTTCATTGACTGACTGCATTTTTTTAATGTCATGACATACCCTCAGACATTAAGGGTATGTGTGTTAGTTTAACCTATTATTTAAAAGAAGAATGCAGTAATTCGTGTAGTTTATCCTTACGTGTGTCAGCAATGCAGCTGATACAAATTCTTACATCCCAGTCTGTATTCTTTAATGCTCACTACACTGAAGACCTTGAGCAATTGAAGCACAACCTGCTGTATTCTTGAATGGACTTAACAAAAATCATAAATATCAGGAAGGGTGTGTTAGTATCTTTAATTCTTTTTTGATATCCATAATTGATATGTTAATATCCAAGAGCCTAAAGTTTATTGCAGTTTTTGGTAAAGATTTTTAAGAAAATCTTGTGATTTGAAAAGGCAGTGAGAGGTCTTCCTTTGTGTTTTTAAAACTCAAGCTTTTGGAAAAATACCCATCAGCAGTTTTAACAGTAACATAATACCTCTTGGGGTGGGGAGAGAAGGGCAGAGGGAGGGCTGAAAGTAAACAAGAGCATCTGTTTCTGCAGTTCAAGTTAAATATTATTTCTTAATTTCACCAGTGCATGATGTCATCCTAATTACCCTTCTCTTTCAACTCTGCAGACTTGCCACCTCCTCCCGTGCCACCTCCAGCCATCAAATCCCCGACGGCGCAGTCCAAGTCGCAGCTGGAGGTGCGGCCGGTCATGCTGCCGAAACTCGCTTCCATCGAGGCGAGGACAGACCGCTCGGGGGAAAGGAAAGGAGTGAGCTACAAGGGCAGGGACGGGGTGGAGGGCAGGCAGCATCCCGACGTGCGGACAAACTCGGGAGAGCGCAGGGAATGCCCGGAGCAGCCGAGTGACGGGAAACTGCGTGGAAGTAAAGCACCAAAACGAGACGGCACACCAGCAAAAACTCATCTTCTTCAAGGTCATTCTGCCAGCTCAGGGTTTGCTGGAGTCCTGGGTGTTGGGCACTGGGAACTTTGCAGGCTGCTGAATTTATCATTTATCATAACTGCAGTGTTATAGGTCACACTGCAGGTTCTTGTTAGGGTAAAACAAATACAAGCTCACTGCACGCTTAAAAAACATCCTTCTTCTATCTTGCTGCCCTTAGATGTATTAAAGCTAATGCTGAGGAAACCAAAAAGAAATATTCCTTAACAGTTGTAAGGATCAGTGTCCTTGCTCCCACCATACACTTGTAGTCTAGTTATGTTTAATGTATCTAATTATAATCTGGTTTATAAGGGAACTGAGTGAAGTCAGATAGTATATCAGTAAGTCAGAAACCTCCCTTTTCTACCAAAGGATCAGCACTTGACCCATTTTGCTTATTTGTAGAGGACAAAAGGGCCAGATACATGGTCCAGTTTCACAAGTCAGAAAGCCATAGTAGCTGTGCATAAATTATAAATAGTAACTGACATGGCATTATATGAGCCATGATCAAAGTAATCTCTTATATGGAAGGTGGTAAGTTTACTAATTTGTGGAACATGCCAAGAGTTCACTAAAAACACAGATTGATGCAAATGCCTTGTCCTTTCTGCTTACAGGTATTTAGGGATAACATCAGAGGTGTTTGGGTAGTAAGTTGGTTAAATGAGCACATGAATAAAAGTTTGATAACAGTGGATTGCTGTAGAAAAAAGTGATTAGAATGCTACCATAGAAGATGGTAGTGAAATTTTCAAGGATGACTGGTAGTTCTGTCTGAAATTCAGCCTGAAAAGTGCAGGGTCCAGGATTTAGACGGAATGAGTTCCTTGTACCATACGTGTATTCTCAGTTCCTCCTACTCTGTCATATCGAATATACACTACAACATAGGGGTTTTTTAATTTTCCTGTAGAACATAGACCAGGGATCCTAAATTCTAATGAAAGGGACACTAATCATGAATTAGTTTTTCTGTGGTGAATGTTACCTTGTAAAAGCTATAAATTTCCTTGAGAAAGCTTCTATAATGCTGTCACAGAAGCAGTATATTTCATGTTCTTGTCAGGCATCACTTTAAATCTCCTGAGAATCATAAAAAGTAAATCAGTTGCATGCAGAAATTTTGGGTTCACAGTATCTCTGGGCTTCCAAACATAACAATGTATGCATTTAATTATACAGAGGACATCCTGCCATATTCTAGACCAACGTTTCCAACGTCAAATAATCCTAGAGATCCCAGCTCCTCCAGCTCCATGTCGTCAAGAGGGTCAGGAGGCAGACAGAGGGCAGATCAAGCAAATCTAGCCCGAAGGAATGTTGCAGAAATGCAAGTACTGGGAGCCTATGAACAAGGAGAAGAGGAAGAAGAGGAAGAGATGGAGGTAACTGCAGTTGTAATACTGAAGATGACTACAATAAGGCTGGTTTTGTTTTCAGACACATGCCAAGACAAAAAATATTTTTGAACCAGGAATATTTCTGTTCAGGAAATTTAGTGCATTTGTCTGGCCATTAATGTTCTACACAATCCAAGTAAATAAACTTTAAGAATGTGTCAAAAAACCCAGGTAATATATAGTATAATATAATTGTCACCACGCTGAAACTTATGGAACAGAACTTGCAGAAATACGATATTTTGAAGTGCACTTTACATTACCCAGATTCTTTCAAAAATTAAAATAAAGAACTAGAGAATCTAAGAACACTATGACATTACCTTTCACATCTTTAGACAATTTATCATTCTAGATTTTATTAGATATTAAGACATGAACTTTTTTCTTTATTTTTTCTGCCTAATGATTTTGATTCAATTTAAATACTGACTGTAGAAAGGGTGGCCAACATAGAGTCACACTGCTGTGCATCATTAAAAGTAGTAATTATCATTAAAAGGTAGCAAATCTCTAAGATGTAGGGAAAACAAATATTAAATAATAAAGTTTAACATGTAGTAATTTATATCTTCTTTTAATACAGGAAACAGAAAGCTGAAGACAACGACATGTACTGTAACAGGCTTTTAAAATCTAATCAGAAAAAAAAAATAAATCACTTAAGATGCCTCAAGTCTGATGATGTTTGACGCCAGAAATAATGTTCAGTGCAATCAGTGTACAATTTTTCCTTTTTCTTCATGCCATCAGAATGCTAGTTTTTCTTTTACTCTTTCTTTGTAAAACCCTCCTCACTAGGAACGGCCCTTGCCTATTCCGAGTGCGTCACCTTCGCTGCCCGGGAAGGCAGGGAAGCTGCTCCTCAAGGTGCTTGGGCCAGCTGCTGCTTCAGGATTAGAACAGAAGGGAATTCCAGGGCCTGGGATTCCAAGGTTTCTCCCCAGCGAGGCAGTGCTCGGGGCACTGCCAGTTCAGCCATGAGCCGATTGCAAGCAACACAGCGTTGGTTGAAAAGGTCCCCAAAGGGAACGTGGTGCAGAACATTCGTTGATTCTCGGGGTTTCACCGTGGTCTGCAGTCAGTGCAGAGGGTGTCTTGCAGTTTTGATACAGACTGTGTGTCTTGTGTTCTGCCAGTCTCTTGCTAGCCTTTTGCAGAAGATACCGTTTGACAAATGAAAGTAAAATTAATTTGGGACAAGGTGGCTCTTATTGTAAATATGTACTCATTGTAAACCCCTGTGGTACTTTGATTTGTCTTTCCATTTTCATCATTAAATACATTCTTATTAAAAATGTCCTTTGGGATAGGCAGGAGGTAAGCCAATGTGATTGCTGTTTGCCTAATCATAGCATGAGCAAGTTTATCTGAAACTTTTTCTAATTTTCAGCTTCAACAATGCTTATGAAAAGAAAATCAATGGACATTTTTAATAACAATTAGGTAATATCATCAACTGTTACTGGCCCAAATCTCAGACCTCTACTTGCGTCAATTCACCTTAAAGAAGAAGTGCCACTTAAAGAAGTTTTGTTTGATCTTGGCAATGAATTTTTTTGTAATGCACTGCTTATCTTTTTTTTTTTTTTTGGTTTTAAAAGCACAATCACTAAACTTTGTTTGTAAACCATTGTAACTATTAACCTTTTTTTTGTCTTATTGAAAATGTTAAGCCTTTGTTTGGGGTATTTTTCATCTTTTTGTTAATGCTCTATGTTTGTATTTGGAATATTTGAATGATGACAGATGGTAAAGTAACAAACGTAAATGTGGGCCGTAATCAAAACACTTCTCACTTTTCTTGGACTTACAGAAAATTACCAATTTTTCTGTGGCCTCTCTCAACATTGGATTATCATTAAAGCTGAAATAGAGGCATTAGTTGCATTGAATTTGCCAAATGATGTCCTCTGTCTGTAGATTTTCTGATCTTTTTTGTAATTATAAAATTTCTTTGTCATTGGTGCTAATGGAAAAATGTGTGTTTGTTTATTGACAGCTATCAGGACTAGCCCCAATGAAAAAAAAAAGAAAAAAACAGAAAAAAAAAAAGTGTTTTGGAAGTGACCGAGGACTGAAATTTTTCATTTAGCTAATTTTTAAAGAAAGGTTCCATAGAAAGGGTGTGCAGTACTAAAGGAAAAATCCATGTGATTAATGTTTTCATTATGTTCATGTAAGAAACCTCATATTTTAGCCATAATTTTGCATACTGAGGATCCAATAATCAGAAAAGTAATTTTTGTCACATTATTTATTAAAAATGTTCTCAAATACATTATCTTTCTCGCGTAGTTTCTTGTGTTCCCTGAAGCATGATTTTAGGGGCAACTCTAATCTTATTTCTGTTGGCAAGAGCCAGGATCTGTTCCACGGAAATCATGCAGCTACAGTAGCATGAACAAAGTGGGAGAGCTGGATGCAGCCTAAGATTTTACATAATTACAATCGGTTGCCTTAAAGATCTGATTTCTGGGCACTTCATGAACTGTGATAATGAAAACTTCTCTCAGCCTGCCAATTTCCAGAGAGAGCTGATGAAGAAAATCTGTACCAACAAAAGCATTCACCTCGGGGGTGAGCCGCGTTGGCTACAAAGGAAGTAAGATCCAAATAAGTGAGTGTGTAACCTTTCTGTGCTGATTTTTTTGGGATGTCTTCAGTCCTCTTGTGTTAGAGCCAGCATTATCCAGGCAGGAGCCCATGGACAGCCCGGAATGTGCCACAGGAGAGGTTGGTTTCATGGGCACAGCTGAAAGGCTTTCCTGGCACCAGAAACAGCCTTTTGGTGTGGGGTCAAGCCGTTCCCACAGCAGGGTGTGGGGAGCAAGGTGGAGTTGGAGGAAGTGTCTCTGAGCGTCAGCCCCTTGGCACAAAGGTGTTGTGTTTCGTCACCAAAGTGGGATCTGGTGGCAGCTGTGGGGTGCAGCCCTCTGTGAGGTGTGTCTGCCCAGAAACACTGGTGCTGCGTGCCTGAAATAACAGGTGCTCGCTTCATTCCCTGCTGGCATGGTGACAAAATGGAAACTGCACTGGAGCCCCAGAGACATCCCTGTCCATCTGTGTAGCTTCACTGGAAGTCAGGCTCCAGCTGAAGTTCTGACCTCAGCCAGCAGTAAGTGGGAAATGTTGCCCTGTGGGGTTTTTGTGAAGTCGTCATAAGTTTGTTGATGGTGTTCCCGAAGAGGTTTTTTGGATTGTTTTGTGATTGCATTGGCTTGTGACTGGCAGTGTCTTGGTCAGTGTCACAGGCTTGTCAAGGGTTCTTGCACCTGACTGGGTTCTTCACTCTGGTCTTACCAAAACCAATGTAATTAAGAGAAAATATGCACGAGCTTGATCTTGAAATTATGACTCCTGTTAGTATTGAGGCACACCTGGTTTAGTCTTTGCCATTGAGGTGCAGTAAAATGAGGTCATTTACACATAGCTACATGTCCTAAAGAATTATGAAGTGATTGGAAAGCTAACATACCCAAAGTAGTTTTCAGAGGTTTTGATTATGATGTATACCTGAAAAGGCAGATATTCTACTGGAAAATCCATAGATTTGTGTGCTGCGTTAATATAATGGATGTAGATATTGTATCTTTTCTTGCAGTGTTTCCTGTGAAATCCTGTATGAGTTCCTGTTAAATATGACTTTACTTGAAGTAAAATAATACTTACTAATAATGAAACTAATGAAACTAACTATGAAAGTGGTCTAAAACAATACTTATAAAATTTTATTAAATGCTTTGCATAGATTTTAGCATTATTTATCAGTTTATTCAAGCTGGAGTAATTATTCTGATGTGTAAATGACAAAGTGCTTTTATTTTAGGATAGTGTAAATATGCCCTAGATCTATATTTGCAAAAATTTTACAGGAGTAGGTTAGCTGCAACTGATCATGAAACCTAAACAATATAATTTGCTTCAGCTCTTGTAAATATATTTAAAGTATCTACCACCTCACTTCTTGTATTCCAGAGCCAGCTATTTGTTAAAATAACAACTTGGTTAATTTATAGCTTTGGTTAGCTTATAAATTTTACACAATGTTTTGCTTTTAACATTCTCTATTTTTCTTTAATCTATTCTCTTCCTTCAGTAAACTTCAGGAGGAAAGAACTTCCATGGGAAGACAGTAGGATCTGCCCAACATAGCATCTCTTCTGCAATATGCTTTTTTGAAATCTAACATCCCACCTGTGTATTCATAGCTCCTGAAAGACTTTGTGTCAGCAACAGAACCATCTATTAAAAATTTAAAATTCTATATTCCCTAAGGGAAGTTTACAAATTAATTACAGGATCTACTTTCAGGTGGAGAAAATTATTTTATACGTTGTTTTTGCTTATGTTACAGATGAAAATTCTTTGCGCATGAAAGTGCTGCTGCTTATGTGTAATAATGTTTAGTGTGTACACAGGGAGATGCTGGTATTTGCAAATGCAGATTTTCGTGTGTATGGAGTTTTGTATTTGCTGAGATTAAGGCTGGAAATTGAGAGTCTGTTCCAAACACTCAGGTGAAGGGTGAACTTGTTTATGGGTGTTTGAGGTTTGCCCACACATGAGTAACTCCAGTGTCGCCATGGACGTCATCCTCACTGGACATGCCCTTCAGCAGCTTCATTTTGTATTGAACTGACTGAAAATTTGACTATTTAGGTCACACAATGAATCTTTAAAATTGGCAGCAGCTGTGGATCTCAGTGTGAACTCTTTACCCAGGTTTGATTTTCTTTAGGTTTTTTTTTCCATTGTCTCTGATGATTTTTCTGTTGTCTCTAAATAAGTGCTTCATAAAAGCCAGTGCTGTCTGTGGCAGTGAAACATCTGAAGATTAAGAAGATTATTTTTTAAAGTGTTCCTTTCTTTTTAACAAGCCACTGAATTTTGGATCACAGAAACAGTCAAACATTTAAGATGACACCATGGATATGAGGATGCTTTTATGTCTTCTGTCCATATCGAGGATGTGAAAAAATTCCATTCTATTCTGAAAAGAAGAGGAATTGATGAAACTGGAATCCAGTCTCTATGAAAGCTGCAAGACAGGAAGGCAGGTGGGAGAAGATGAATCAAGGGATATAAAGGGAAAAAAAAATTGAGGCACTGAGGGAGGAGCCCAAGTCTCATTGAAGGTAATGGCAAAAGTACTGTTGAATTGAACTGTTCTGGAAGCGAATTACCTTCTCATGGAATGACAAACAATAGCCATCACAGTGCAGTGGACACTGGAAGAAGAGTGAAATCCTTGCTGCATGCTTGTTTTGTTTGGGGTCCTTGCTAAATATACACCAAATGGCCTCATTTTAAGCTACCAAAAGAGAAAAGTGAGGTTTTAATTCACCATGGTTTTGTTTCTCACATGAAATGATGAGGATGGGACCTACTCAGTTCTAGTCTCTATATCTGGCATAAAGTGGAGCCAATTGCTTTTCAGATTTTTCTTGGAGCCTGACAGTCAAAGCCATGAGGATAAAAATGGTGTTTATTGGTTGTTTTTTTTTCAAGCTGAAGATATTTTTAGCAAAAGCAACATCAGGAAATGTAGAATGAAACTATTTAGTATCAACTTTTATTCTGTGGCTTCCCACCAGTCTTAAAGCACAGATGTGGTTCAAAGTCAGCAGCAAGGGATAACAGTAAAGGAGCCCTTGTAGGCTTTGATACATAGAAGGACAAAAGCAAAATAAATAAATTAAAAACCCTCCACCCCTTCTTTCAGCAAATGGTATCTAATAGGATATTTCTGAAGCATTTGGATAGCATGAAAATAATGGCCAAGAACCTTAATTTCTGCTATGTTAATTGTCACAGTATCAAAGATTTCATTATATTCCTGAAAATTATGTTTGTACAAGAAATTGCATTCCACTGAGATGAGTACAGAGCAATGCAGTTCCTCAAGCCTGAAAAATGTGAAGCTGAGTACGGGGTCCTGCCACAATCTCATCAGCAGCATGCCAAGTCTTTACCTCTCTGATGATTCACCTTACTAAAACTCATTAAAATAGAAACAAAATGTCAGTTCCCATAGCCTTTGTTAATCATACTACAAAGGTGGCAGCATTTGATGGCTTAGGCACCTTAAAATTCAAAAACCATCATAATCCCAAAGTCTGCATTTCTTGGATACGAATACCTGAAATAACCATAGTGTAACAATGCAAGGTGCCAATGGACTCCAGTGTTACAGGAAACAGAATCCATTTAGGCACATGCAAACAATTCATTAGTGCCAAACAGATGGATGGATGGATGGATTGGATAGATTAGATAGATGGATGGATGGATAGATAGATAGATCGATCTATCTATCTGTCTGTTCCTGGAACTAATTTTATTCTTGTGTGCTCCCTTTAGGAGAGGCATGTATATTATTAGGCTTCTGCTACTGCAGGTCGAGTTCTTTGGCAGGACATTCTCAAAAATCAGCAGCAGCTTTATGTGCACAAAGTGTAAAGGAGAAGAGTGTACATTTGTTCACCAACCTAAATTTTTCTGCCCTTCTACTCTTGCATTTTGACTTTCTTCGCTCTCACTTTGCTTTTTTTCCTACAAAACGTGACTCACAGGGTGTGATTGTCTAGTTTGCTAAAACCTTTTCTGTTTGTTGAGCACCTCTGTGATTTTGGTGAGTATTTTGCAAGTGCTTCTCTCTTCAGGGGCAGTCCACATGTACATTTGTAATTTTGTGGCTTTCACAGGGCTTTGCCCACTGTGCTCCAAGGAGGAGGTAGGTGAGGCAGCAGCATGAAGCTCATTTTTAGGTGACAGGGGCTGAAGAATCTTATTTTGTTTAAAACCAGAATATTAAGACCATGAAAAAAATGGGCTTGTCAAATCCAAAAACATTTGGTCCTCCTGTCACTCTGATCTGCGATGAGCTGATAGAGCGTGCAAGTGCTTGGAAAGGAGTTGGTCAGAAATGTTACATGTACTGAGTCTAAAATTTGAAGTTGAACAAGGCAGGTGAAGAGGGCGGTTACTTACATGTGTTTTGTGGTTTGTTTTTGGTAGATTTTCTTTTCCCTAGAAGAAGAAGAAGTAAAGATTCTTATGTTCCTAGTTTATTGTAGATGAACCCTCAGGAGTAACATAAAAACCAAATAACTGGTGAGATTGCCATTTTTGGCTACCACAGTAACCGCCATAAAACTCTCAAATGAGACATTTCAGCCACATCCATTTTTTACAGAGCTAACAGATTAAAAAGGCTGAGCTGACAAGACACCAACGAGCACCTCTGAGGCCCAGTTTAAAACATAGGTAGGAAAAGAGCCTTGGAGGAACATTCTTGCTGAAATAACAAATGAGCTTAACTGTATTTCCTGCAGCAGGAGGGTGCTACAGACACTTAACTTCTGCAGCAGATATGTCTCAGAATAGTCTGAATCCCTGTGGCAATTAGAATTAAGATACAGTGGGATTAATTTAATGTCTGTCAAGCACTCTGAATATGAACGTTTCTATATAAGCCATAAGTAGTAGGAGCACTTCTGTCAGTTTTGCTTTGCAATCAGTCAGGCTGTTTTCTCAATAGCTTCTGGAGAGCTTTTATTGAGTTAGTTAACCAGTCCACTGAAGTGCAGTAAATCTGCACTACAAAAAAAAAAACCAAACAAAAAACAGATTTTATGTGGATTCTTTTTTTTTGTTCCATGCTCACTGCTTGTAGGCTTGCTTTCTTGGATGCATGCACACTGTCACTATGTTTTGACATCATGCCCACACTGGGGAAATGCAGATTCCAAGTGCCAGGAAAACACATATGTACTAATTTCAGTCGCTTTATTCTTCTTGTTGATGGCAAAATATGGAGGATGTTAGTCCAGCTAACAATGGGAAAATTCTGTTGCTCTCAGTGGTAGACTGACAAAGTCCTTAACAAAGTGTATGATTCAATTCATTGATTTTTAAATAAATTAAATTCCATATTACCATCAATTTATAGAAAGGATTAAAGAAAAACTGAGATTAAAAATATAATTGGAACTTTCCCTTAAGTATTTGTGGGTTGCAATACTTCAAAAATGAGAAGAAAACAGTTCTTCATGGATTTCTGATTATTGTCATCAAACCAATTTTGTGTTGGTGAAAGATGGCATGTTAATTTTTTTCCTGGAAATACTGAAATTAATGTTGAAAACTGCTTCTATTAAATGGTTAGGAATCTCATTCAGGACATCCAGAGAAGACTTGTGCGACAGATTTGTGAAGAACACCCAAGAAATATACTGAATATTTCTTCAAGCATTATAATAGGCGGCAAAATGTCTTTATCACTTTCCCTTTTCTGATCAGCTGCTTAGAAACTTCAACTTTTTACTGTCAAACATCATTCTTGCGGCTGAGTAAGGTATAGCAGGATGTTTTTCCCCTCCCCTAGTCTGCGTGAAGCAGAAATTTAAATTTTAAACAATTTTATGTTTTTAGATAATCTTGATTACAGTTCCCATAACATTGTCTAGATCCTGGCCTCTCCAAGCAGGAGGATGCTGCTTCCAGCCTGTCTCCATTTCTCTGGCCAGTTCAGGTGGTTGGCCCCTCTGGACAGGGGCTCTTTGTCAGGAGTCCATATGGGAGCAGGAGCGTTGCTGCCCTAATGCAAATACTACAATATAATTAGTATTAAAATGTAAAGCCTAATGATATTCTGAGACTATCAGTGGAGCCCCTGGAGGATCAATTTTGGGACAGTCTTATTTAATATTTTCATTAAAGTACTTAGCACAAAAGCAGGAGTCCAATAATGAAATGTGCTGATCGCAAAAGTTGTGAGCAATTGTCCTTACGGAGCAGCAGTGGGTCACCTTCAGGGCTGGAGTATCAAAAATAGCACAAAATTAAGCAGTTCACTATGCAAAGCCATGCTGTTAGGGATTAGTACAAATGTCCATTGTATGCTGGAAATTTATCAGTTGTAAACAATAGTGAGGAAGAAAAAATGACTGACTTGTATTTGTTGATCACTGGAAATTCTAGAAGCTCCCAGTGAGATGACGCCAATAAAAACAAAGGAAAATAAACACAAACCTGAGATATCCAATAAAATATATTTCCAGTAAAAAGAGAGAAATGCAGAGGTCATTGTCTCAACAGTTACAAAAATACAAATGGGATGCTTTGTCCAAATCTGTTTTTTGGGGAGATGATCCTGTGGGGAAAATATAGAAAATTGCAAGTGTTTGTGCTCTATAATCAGATCTGCTCCTTGTAAACAGAAGGATTGCAGTAGAGTGACTTTCATCCATAGCATGGTGCAACTTTTTAGTAGCTATTATAAACACATGAAAAAAACCAGCTCTTTGACATGTTTATGTGTGAAAAATCCAGGCTAATTTCTCTTTGGTTTCAGTGTAATTGGTCTAAAATTTCAGTGAAAACTTGGTCTTCAGTAGCAATCTGTTGATAGCTGGACTCATCAGGAAAGTCGTGAAAGCACAGGATGCAAGTTTTCCCCTGACATCTCAAACTCTGCTTCTGGAACTGGCTGAAGTGATTATCACACTCACTTTCAGAGCAAGTAAGGTTAATACTTAAGTCAGGCGTTTTCATCTAAACCTTAATCTAAAGATAAACTGAACAGTTATCCAAGTGATTTTAGAGAAATGGCAGAGTGGATTTTGAGAAATCTTGAGATAACCTGTGGTGGTCAACCTGGTTTCACTATTGAGACAATTAAATGGATAGATATAAAATAATGAACTTCAGTCCTGTAGTGACTGATCTTTTGGAGATGGACCCAAAGTGGAATGTTTCCAGTGAGTGTAAACTAGAGGTATTTTAATCTGTTTGCAAAGATGACAGCTGGGACCATCTGAATGTCTGAGATAGCTCAGAGAAAAAAATGTAAGTGAAAATGGGAATATGAGAAGGGACAAAATGAGTCCTCCAAATGTAAAGCTGAAAAAAAAGCCCGCTCAGTGGCATGGTCCAGAAGACGAAAGAGGACAACTCTGAGATTATGGAAGTCCCCAGGAATCTGGAAAGAATAAATACTTTGTAAATAACTGCCATATATAATCTGGAGAGGAGAAAGCAAGTTCCCTCACTTGTTCATTTAATGGAGTTAATCGAGACACCTGGGCTCCACCTGTGGTTATGTACTTTGGTGTTTTTTGGGGTTTTTTTGCAAGGTGCTATGTATTGCTTTGATTCCTTTCTGGGAGACTGCTGAAGTGATTCAGTGTCTGACAGCACATCTTCTTCACCTGAGGTGTTAATTGTGAAAAAAGAAATAATTTTCAAATATACTTAAATTATTTAGAAGCCTAGGATTTAGCCCCTGAGCACATTTTACTACATTCAAATATTTTAGGTCCCTTCACACAATGGTTGTGCAACTTTTGTATCTCAGTGTAATTAGAGATAACCTCCTCCCCAAGTATTTCAGTGTAGTAATGTCACTACCTGCACAGCTGAATCTCACATAGAAAGGGGAAGAAAACTTACAATAATTTATAATAGTTTTATTGATCTTAGGTATCTTAAAATGTCATGATACTTAAATGCCTATGTAATTGTAATCACAGTAATTTATAAAGCAGTTTATAAACCAGTCTGAATTGAATATCCACTCTGTGACCAAAAAAATTAGTGTGTTTTGCATTTAAGTGTTTTTGAAAATTGCATTCACTGCCAAAATATCTATATGTATTTTCTTGACTGTCACAATCTCTCACATGGCTTTGGCCAGTGATGTTATTCACCAAAACACGACATCTGTAGCGGGATTTTACGGACAGAGCCTCCCTATGAACACATCCAGGCATCCCCTGGTAGACATTGCTTCCCTTTCTCCACCTCCTGAAATTGGCTTTCGAATCCAGCTTGTAGCATTGAAAGGGAATCACACCCCAAGGGCTCTGGAGCAGATCTTTGGAAAAAGTATTTCTCCTGGCAAGTCCTGGAGTAATTGCCTCTCAGCAGCCTGAGCACAGTGTCTGGTTTGGCAGTCTGACCTTAAACTCTAACCTCTAGTTTTTTATTATCATTATTGTCGTATCTGCTCCTCTGTCATTAAGAGACTTTCCAGTTTCACTTTATTAATCTGGGAGCTTTAAACCCTCTGGCCCATAATTTCCTCTTCTTTTTTTGGCATTTCTTTTCCTCAGTCCTTTCATGAAACTTGTCTGCTGAGTGACATGCCCTCTGTAAAACATAAACCATAATTACTCTAGGATTGCTCATACTTGGCATAAATACTGTACTTGCAAGTATGTGGCTTATAGCAACACATGTCACATTTAATTAAATTGCAAAGCTACATCTTATGTTGTCCTTCAGGAGAAAGAAAAAAGGAAGGGAGAAGGCAAACTTGTCTAAAAGAATTTTTCATTCCAGCTGCTGTGTTGAGGCAATAACCTCAGATAAACTGGGCACATGCATGTGTGGGTGACACATAGTTTTTTCTTTTTTCATTGCCAGGATTAAATCCATGCTTTACAGGGAGGACAGCCATACCTGCCTCTTGTTTTTCTTGTTGTGATCTGTACCCCACAGGTCAGAGTCTTCTGACGTGGCCACAGCAGTCTGCACCTGAACTGGGACCAGGTTCTGGCTCTTGCTATGGGAGAGAAAATGTCCCATTCCCAGTGTGACCCATTTCATCCTGAGATCCATATCCCAAGTAAGTCAGACAACTCAGGCTCTGGCTCTGTGTTTTCCTCTTGACTGATGGTCTGTGCCAGTGGCCCAGGAGGACCAGCTCAGATTTCCCTATCTGCCCTCCTGATGACTAAACTTGGATGTTTCATTCCACCCCTCTCATCTTTACTTAAAAAAAAAAATCCAGTGTTAAGATACAAACTTCCTTTTTACCATTGCACTTCAAAGCACTCATATTTGAGAATCTCAACTAGTTCCTTCAAAAGAACTTCAATTTTACTTTATTTTTAGAAGCTGCTAATTTTGCTTTCATTCTTCTTAGGATAATAAGAATTGCTATTCTAAAAACATGCAACAGAAGCATTAGGGTACTGAAAGGTGGAGGTTTTGTGGAGCTGTGTTTCTTCTTCTTCTAAGGCAATTTTTTCTTGGAAAATGCTGAAATTAGTTATTTTGAATTTCTCATTTGTATCAATATTGGTTTGTCACTACATGTTAACATAGCAAAAATGAAACATTATTGGTTTGAAAGATTTCAACATTCTCTAGATTATTAGAGGTCATTTTTTTTTAAATTCTCTCAGTAGAAAATTTGTGAACTAACCTTTGATTCTTACAGGGAGCTAAAACAAACTCAAAAAGAATTCCGTTTCCTGTCTAGCTGTGGATTTCTTGAGACACTGAAGCTTAAAAATGCTGGCTTAGGAAAGTCTACAATTTCAGCCAAACCCTTCTGGCTTTATGCAAATGCAAATACAGTTGAAATCTTGATCTTGGTTGGCGGCCTCTAAGCAGAGTTTTCATTCAAAATCTAGGTCTGCACAGCTCCCAGACTCTAATGATGTGAAGGCTGCTTGGATCCACATCTCTGTGTTTTAGGCTGCCCTTCAAATTGAACTGAATCATGATCTGTAATAAGGCATCAAGGACAACAGGGAGACAGAGGTTTCTAGCAGCAAATCTGTAGAAATTCGGTAGGTTTATTTCTGACGATAAACACTAGAGCAGGTAATTTTTTAGTCTCCTTAGAAAAAGTTCAAATTTTAACGTAATTTTTATTTTCTTGTGGAAACACTTAATTGTGACTTTGTTAAAAGACAGTGTGAACTTGGCAATTATAAGATGCACATTTATCAATTATACATAGCACTTAGTGATATAGACCATAACTTTTTAAACGTTTTTTAAGTGCTCAGAATATGTTTTCACTTAGAGATGGAAAATGAGATCCTAATGTTACTAAATTTGAATCATGTTCATAAATAATTTTGTCCCAGTTCTTAGTGTCACATCAAACTGATTATGTGAGAGTTCATGAAGAGGTCATCAAAGGTACAGAAAAATTAGAGCAGACTCTTTACTTCCAGGACACTGCAAATACTCTGGTATTTTATGGGTAAATTTCTCCTGATTCTTCACTATGACCAAACTGTTCATAATATTTTACCCTTCTGTTCTAAAAAGGCAGTGGCTGAAATTCTATAAATACATACAAATGTGGTACATAAACCTATAAAATGCTATCCATAACATTTTAGTCCTTGCTATTTTTAAGCAATCCTAACCTTCATTACAAATCAGACTTTCCAAGTGTTTTCTTTTTGGGGCTGTTTTCCTGTTTGAGCCCTGCAATGCACACCTCACTAATTCCTTATCATACCTGACAGCTGAAGGATTAGTGGCTGCTTGTTTTTGGTACAGTTTTAATATAGCTCATTTAAAGAGGCATTTGACACGGAATATGGAAAGAATGATTTCATTGTTCAGCAGAACACGTTTTCATTACAGCTGCATCTGGCTATGGTAGTTGACCTTTACTTGAATATAAAAATTAATACTTTGTCTAAACTAAAACGTAGATGATTTCCCTCCAAATTACCAGTAGAGGTCCTTGATAAAGAGTCACAGCACTTGAACACAAAATTACTTTGGATGTCATGACAATAGGAAAGCAAAATATTTGTTAATGTATTTCAATAGCATGTAGGCATTTCCTTTGTTGGCTGTGGTGTGTTGAGTCTCTAAAAAATAGTAATTTAGTAGAATTTGCCGACCTGGTGACACCCATTAGTCACTTTTACGGATATTTTTTTATTTATTTTTAATACATTTCCTGTCATGAGCCTCTCTGCTAAATGCATTGATATAATATCTGTAGCTGAAAGCTGCACAAGCAAGAAAGCTGTTGACTTGAAGAAAAATCTTTATATATATATATGACAGCCGTTAATAGGTTCTTTTTGCTACCTGGATACTTTTTACACCATTATTTCACAAATATTCTTCTCTTCTGATTTTAAGAATTTCATTTTTTTCCTGCCTTTGATTGTTTTCTAGGTTGGTTATTTTCTTATTGATATTGTCCCTGTTCATCACTGTGGTTATTTAATTTATTGTTTGCACGTCTTCTAAGAGGTACAGAGATTATTATCTTCTATAGTGTGCAGTGAGTGTTGCTTTGGTGTTTTCTGCTCTGGGTAGAAAGTTCACATTTTCTGTTTCTCGCTCTACCCCATGATTCTTGTATCATAACTCAGTTCGATAACTGGGTGACACTCCCTAGTTGTGTGCATCTTATCTTAATAATTTCCTGTGTTCAGGCCACAAAAACTAATGGAAAAAAAACCTGTTTACCAGCAGAATCATTCTGAGTGAACAGATCTCAATTTGGATTCCAAGGAGCACCCAGAAGCACTCTGCTCCCCTCATGCCTTCATAATGGTAGCTCACATTGCAATCACAGCAAGGATTTACAATGATGACTCCTCTTTGACAGAAACAAGCCAGGAACTGGCATTAGGAGAGCAGGATACACTCTGTAGTCCCCAATTCCAGTCACAGCATGGCAAACACTCAGCCTGTGCACACCAAGGAATATTGATATCAGTATGAAAATAATCCTTTTGAGTCAGATGCATAGCTAAATAACAAGTAATCTCGTGCTGCGAAGCTTACTCAAAATCATTCAGATTTATACCTAGCAATGAATAAATATTGTGTATTAATGTCAAGTTCTGCAAGCAGGACAAGCTTGTAGCTTCTCTACCACTCTTTGATCTCAGATTTTTTTGGTCTTGTCTAGGTCTGTGTCTGTCTACAAATCTCTTGGGGTCAGAGACTCTGCTGCTCAGATATTGTCTGTCTGCTTTGGGGTGGGATCACCCTGAGGCTCGAGTTACTGGAGCTAATAGCATTATCGCGTAGTTCAGGGAAAATGGTTCCCTCCCAAATACTTTTAAACTATTAGGCCTGTTATCCCGTGTACTTTCTCACTTGTATTAGCCACCTAGCCGAGATACCAAAGCAGTCTTAGAAGACAATCCTCTACTTAGTTTCGGCAGAACTTGAGCTGCTGTGGATTATCGTTGATTACTGGTGGTGATTACCATTCTATTTTGACATTTTGGTATTTGACTTTTTTTTCTTTTCTTTTCTTTTTTTTTCTTTTTTCTTTTTTTTTTTTTTTTTAATTTAGTGGTCATGTAAACAAAGTTATTTCATCCCTAGTGAGTGCTTGAAGAATGTCTATGTTGCTTTTACTTTCTAGGCTTATAGCACTTCTGTATTAACATAGGCAGATTTTTATGGCCTTCAGTGTTTTGAAACTAAAATAGAGTAACATTAATAAAGCTTGTTTAAAAATAAATGGATTTGGGCATTTTAAAATATAGAATTATTTCTAGCTGTTCTGTGAAGGCCTGATACCCTCAATGAAATACAGACAATAGCACAGAAGTCAAATCAAAGTAAAATACATCTTTTTAAGTCTGTGGAATTTGAGCCAAATTCATCTCTGGTAATATTGAATGGCAGGTTCCCTGTGGAAGAGTTGGTGGAGGGTTAGCTGCAAAAAATACGGAAAATTGGAACATTGTTTATTGGATTTTTTGTGAAAGTTGTATTTAATGCTCCGTTAGATAATTATAATTCTGACAGCCTGGAAGCCTTAGAAATCACAAGCAACCAGCACCATCCATGACAGTGAAATTGCCTGCAGGGAATGGGGCTGAGCACAGCCACAGCCTGGAACCCCAGTGCTCAGGTAGCTTTGTAAAAGTTCCCAGCTTTCATTTTCTGACAGCAGTGAGGTGCAGGAGTACG
This sequence comes from Pardalotus punctatus, assembly GCA_013400915.1. Lineage (NCBI taxonomy): Eukaryota > Metazoa > Chordata > Aves > Passeriformes > Pardalotidae > Pardalotus > Pardalotus punctatus. Next base: position 232,257 of record VZTX01027731.1, read on the forward strand.
GGATTTGTGTCCTGGTGCCGTAAGCCTGGTCGTGCTGGAGGGACTTGGCTCCTGCTCTGAGGAGCACAGGGCAGGCAGCAACGAGGGCAGCAGAGCGAGCAACCCATTGCTTAATTATCATATCAGAAATATGGGGGTGGCTGCATGGGGGGATTTAGCTGTGTGGGGCCCCATTAATGTCAGCATCATGTGGCTGAATCCCCTCTATATCATTTCAAATATTTACCCTACAGCGAGCAATTGAGTCTGATGATATGGTTGTACCGACTGCATTCTTGCTGTCTGGTGGTGCAGTTCTACGTTTTTTTTGTGCCACAGTATTATTTTAAGTGGCTGAAATTACTATATTATTAGCAGAACAATGGCACTGTCATAATTTTCTTTATGGATTCTGCCTTTCAGGTTTCATAACCCAGCGGTAAAAATTTGCCCCAGGTGCAGGTTTGGTGTATTGTACAAATTAATGATCATGTAATAGTTTTATTTCCTCTGCAGAAAAATTGAATTGTGGATTTCCCACAGGTGGATGAACACTCATCTAGTGGGTGGTGATCAAGACAGAGGAGGTTTGTACGTCTTCTTTTTTCAATTTACCTGCAACTTAGGCACAAATGTGAGATAAGCCCCTACAAGAGAATTTCCAGTACGCTGAATGAACTGTAGGGATCTCCACTGCATTTTGTACCCCAGGTCCTTTAACTCCTCTTCAGGAAAGTGCTGCCCCAGACTTAGCTAGCAAAATATTTCTGTGCCCTTGAACATCTTAGCAGCAACATCAAAGAATCTTTTTGCACTCACGGCAGTGATTTCTTCTCTGTTGAAAAGGGGGACATGAGAATGTATCCCACACCAAGCTAAAAAAAGAAGAGAATGGAACAAAAAGAGAATGAGGATGTGAAAGAGAAAGGATGAGAAAGGGAGACAGAAGGGAAAGAGGAAAAGTGTGAGCAAAAGAGCAAGAGCAAAGGAAAGGAAGAAACTTCTCTGTCCATAAGGTTTGAAGATAACACTGCAAGGTACTGGAGGAGGCAAGGTCTAACCCAGTTAGCAGCGACCCTGTCACTCCTGGATTCTTCATTTAAGAGGCAATTACAGAAATGTCCCGATGGGTTGGTCTGCCTCGTGCACCTCCATGGCCTCACTGCCCTCCAGCCCTGCTCCCTCAGGTCCTCGCAGGGGCAATTTTCACTCTTCCCTCTTCTCCTGAGCTAAGAGGGAAGCTACGTTGCTATTTCCAAATGGGAAGGGTTTCTGCTGCTTTTCTTGAGGGGATGTTTTCTTTAGCTTCTCATGTGCAGACAAATGCAGGGTGTGACTAATTGATAATCACTGCAGTCTGAGGTGAGCTGGGGGACATTTAGCACAGGAACAAGAAAATAGGGCTGAAGATCAGTTTAAGGCTTTGTTTACATTAAAGATCAAATCCTTTATCCTGGCAATTGCATTTTAAGGTGGATCTTATGGAACAAATGAGGACTGGACAGACTGAAAACCGTGAAACAAGGCTTGCAGAAGGGCCCGTGTTTTTTTACTTTAAGACATCCGTCTGTATGTCTTTAAAAGCAGGCCAGTTTTCCCTGTATTTCTGAAAGTCACACATTACTCAGTCTATTAAGCCACTGTAAGTATATGTATGAGTATGTTTTTGTCACGGCTTTTAATTTGTTTACTCTTATTTATCAGAACTTTTCAGTCTTAATGTCATTTCTAGCAGCATATTAGCACTAACTGCCTTGTAGCTGAATTTTTCAGCTTCCATGCTGAGCAGAATCAGTTCTGCTTTCAGGCAAAGCTTTTCCGTGCTGATTGACAGGAATGGGTGGCAAGCAAATTTCCAATTGAGAGCTGTAGGAGCCACTAAAATGGTCATGCTGATTGTTTTTTTGAATTACTAATAATGCAAAGGTTTGTGTTTCGTTGCTTCACTGATGGGTGGGTTTTGGGAAGCTATCACAATACTGAAATCCCTTGGTGGTATGGCCGTGCATCTAGAGCTGAAAGATGTTTCCTTCCTCTGAGCGGCAGACAAAAAAAAGGGAGTTGAAAATGTTTTTGTGACTCATTATCCAAAGGAGAAATTAATATTTTGTAAAGCTAAAAATTTCCCAGTAAGGACTGGAAGCTTAGTGCAAATTTGTGTAGCATGGAAAATGTAAGATTCACCTCTGGGTTTTCAAGACTGATGAGCTAAGCACTTTGAATCCCAAATAGTGAGCTGGGGGTTTTACCCCCCATATTTGCAGTAAATAATGAGGATACAATGCCATGAGGTCAAAAGCCTCAACAATCTAGACTAGTACGGCATTGGAAATGCGCTGTCATTCTGAAGTGATAAAGACATCAGAAGAGATCTCTTTCTCTTTCTTTCAAATGCTTTGAAAAAAAATTTTAATACTCTAAATCATGCATTTGGCTGTGCAGTACTTAGAAGTGAGGTCATGAAAAAGAGTCTAGCACATTTAGACATAACTAATTTTAAAAAAAAAAAAGGAAAGAAAGCTGTTTTACCCTGAAAGGCACTATCTTGTATGAGTTCCCAACCATGAGCATCTCTAGATTTTGCTTAGACCAAGAAACAGCTTTGTTGGTAGAGGTAATACTTGAACAAAACTTGCAGTCAATAATGCATTACTGACCTGCAGGAAAAGGGTCAGTTCTGTTCTCCCACCCCTTCTTAGGTTAACCTAAGTAAAACCTACACACACAGCACCATTTAATGCTGAAGAAAACATCTGAGCTCTACTTTAGCTGCCTGTCTTTGAGTCAGGAACATTTCATACTTATTTCTTCAGAGAGAAGACAAAGAAAGAAACAAACAAACAATTGATCTGACAAACACGAAATCTAACCTTCCTGTGACCACAGACATTTCTGAAAATTACAGCCAAATGTTGCCCCTATCAGAGGGAGAACCGAGGCACTATTGGCTTAATGACCCATAACCGTATACTTATTTCACAGCTATGTAGTTTCTAGCACTGTTTGGCTGGAGAGATCTCATCTGAATAATGACTGCACAGTCATTTCTGCCAAACCACAGTGCTTCTGCATCTCTCCTCACTCTGGTTTTTCCACATGAGCATGCCCCCACTGGTGCTGGCTGCTTGCTGGTGAGCCCACCCTGCCGTCGCTCCTCCGTGCTCTACCGCATCCATCATCGTGCCTGTCCACTTCTTTTGCAGATATTTAATTATGGAAGAGTAGCAGTAGGCTAGAGCTGTGTAATGGAACAGGAGGACACTTAACCCGTCCCCACAAAAAAGAAGGGTAAAGTGATGTATTGAATAAAAAGGCACCAGGAAATTGTCAGAGCAGAAATGAAGTTAAAAATCCTGAAACAGGGGTTTGTTGCCAGGATATGGCTGGGGAATTCTGATGGTGGCAGAAAGTCAGAGCCACATAAATATTCAATAAGTAATGCAGAGATTAAAAAAAAAAATAATGTTTTCAGTAGCTACTTATAAGTTGGGCTCTTAGCGAGTTTCAGTCCAAAAGGCAGCACTCCCCAACAGGGAGAGTAGGGTGCTGGGTAGCTGCTCAGATGCACTTTGGGGGATATAAAAAATAAGGAGTTTTGGAGTTGTCGTCCCTTTTACCTACCCAGGAGCTTCAGTATTGTTTTGTATCACAAAAGCATGTTGTTCTTCCCCTAAAGAAACAGACTTCCTTTGTAACTCAAAGCTTGCAAAGATGTCCCTGTTCTGAAAGGGAGAAGTTATTTTATGTTCTGCCTGGGAAAGCCTTTCCTGAGCTCTGACACTGTGACAGCTAGCTGTCTTGGAGCTGGCATTTTAACTTTATTTCTTCCATTACTCGAGAAACAGCTACCCACAGACTCATTTCACCTTTGGGTTGCACTTGTTTATAAGTTATTTATTTCCCTGACTTTTTGTCCTCCCTCTGCTTACTCTCCCCTTTGCACTGCAGTTTGCTCCTGTTGGCTTCTGGGCCAGAGAAAATATTTGTGTCAAAAGAGTAAATTGGTAGTCTCAGCTACTACTCCGAGTTCCACTTAAGAAGATGATGTAGGGTTCCTCGGTCCATGAACTGAAATGAACCTAAAGCAGAGGAGATTTGTTGCCAGAAGAAAAATAAAGAAGCGCACATAAATGAGCAGAGTAACGATGAAAGATGAAATAATAGCTCTAAGGCTGGAAACCTAATCAGCCTCCAGAGCATGTTGAATTTTTAGTCATCACTACATTGCTAAGAACAACTTTCAATGGAGGTTGCTAAGAGAAAGGTTTTTGGGATGCTGTATGAGTATGTTGTAGCTGGCATAAGGAAGTCCTGCCAGAAGACATTTTTAAAAGGAAACTGGAATTACTCTTTTCCCTCTGCTATCCTCACTCTTATATATATTTCATTTTTTCCATTTTCTTTCCATTATACTGTGCTCTTCCTCCTTACTTTCCGTGCCAGTCCTCATTACAGTCCAATGTTTTGTCTTTATAATGAGCCCAGTAAATCCTTTTCACACATAAAATCATACTCAATACAAATTATTCTGAATTTGAGAAGCAGCTACTGAGCTTTTGTAAATCATTTAGATCCCAGACCTGCCGGGTGCCAGCCACTCTTTTCTCTTACTTATCTTGGTAGAGATGGGGTTGCTTAATAGCCCATAGAATTAATAATAGCTGAGATTATCGCCCAAAGAGCATGCAAGGAGATATTTTCACTCCAGAGCGAAATGTTTTCTAGTCTTTATCTGCACTGTTAATGCAATAAGCTCTGCATGCATGCATCTGTACATATACAGGTATAAAGAAACAGAAAAACAGCAGCACAACAGCAAGGAAGCCTCCAGACCGGAATATTATCCTTGCTCTGTTGTTGAGCAGCCATATCCTCCTGCCAGTGAAAAGAATGATTTGTGTCTTGGATGCTGTCCCAGCAGATCAGCACATCCATGGTAAATCCTGGTACATCCTCTGGGGCATTTGCAGGATTGTGGGCTTTCCCACTGCGCCAGGCTGGCCGGCGTTGCATGACAAACTGTGCAACTCCAACTGTGAAAATTATGGACTTAGTCAAACTGTCAATCCAGTGCTGAAAGACACCTGCTGGTAGAGGTAACCTTGACAAATGTTTGTGCTAAACGTGGTGGTGTTTGCAATCTGCAATAGATGGATTCCCGTGGCAAGGTGCTCACTGAGCCTCTCCCACTGACACAATATCCAGCTCCTGTCAGTGTTTGGAAAACACCCACGCTCAGCAGACACTGTGCGTGATGTCATGCTCGCATTTCTAAGCAATTCTTGACTTTTGAGTTCAAAACTCCTTCAGTGTGGGGTAGAATGAACACTGTTATTATACTGAACTGAATGTAGCATTTTCGTAATTGAAGCTCCACAAGAGTCCATGTTCTGTTTGAAATTCAACTTCAATTAATATAACATAGTTAATTTTCATGCTCTGTGAAGTTCTTAGTATTATTTTTCTTTTCTTAGAGCTAAATTAATTTTAAATATGTTCCAGATTTTCCAGGACTTCATTTTTAATAAATACATTAATTTTTAAGAATGTGGAAGTGCAATTGTTTGCATATGCTTTTCTACTAATAGGAATATAGATGAAGAACCATCTTTCAAACAAAGAAAAGAAATGGAATAGCTACAGCATAACAATGTATAACCTAAAGGAATTCTGTTTTGGAGATTCTAATGCCTGGAATCTCCTTTTAAAATATCAGTGAGAAACACCAGGTTCAAGATTTTATATTCAGTTCACTTAGCTAGCCAATTTTTTTTAAAAGTTGCTTTTCTTTTTCCAAGAAAATTTAACAAAGCTTTTAATATTTTTAATTTGAAGGATTTTAAAAAAGACTCAACTAAAAAGGGATAATTTAATCTTCTAGTTTATGCTTTCTTGATTTCTCTTTTTAAATCCATTTCTTTTTTTATCCATAGCACTAGAAATAAGAAAGTGAAAGGCAAAGCAATCAAATATATATGTTTCAATATTATAATGGAAATTTTACACCTACTGAAAGCATTTACAGAACAGTCATGATTTTTTATGCCTGCTTATGTTCTTGACTCGTCTTTCTTCCAGGGTTACGATCCACATCGATTGCACAGTTTTGTCATTTCAGACATGGCTTGCAGTGCTTACTGCATGCTCAGATTTTTATTTATTTTTCTTTTTTTTTTTTCCTCGTTCTAGGAGGTGTTATAATATTATCATGATTGTACCAAAAATATGGAAGGTTTTCACAGCAGTATGAAGAGATTAAAATTTGTTCTGAATAGGAGAATGGTAATTGAAACAGATCTCATGATTGTCAGATTACTACACCTTGTAAGAAAGAATGTAACACAGGTCTCTCTAGCTACACTGCCCTACTCTCTTGAGGTATGGCACGGCTGGATGAAAATAAAGAAGGAAAGAAAGTAGTCAGCTTTGAAAGACATCACTTTGGAATCAAACTTCAGTCTTCACTCGTAAATTCTTTCAGAGAAAAGAAAAAGAGGGCATCAAATTACATTATCATATGAAATTATTGCATTAATTTATTATTACAATATATCATAAAGTATCACATTAGATAAACTGCTGGTGCATGAATAACATGGGCCAATTGACTTCAGATCTTTCAGGGGCTCAGACCTGGATGACAAGAAAGAGAACAGAGCTTGTCACAGATGAGGATTGTGTGGGAACGGATGAAGGCTAATACCACAGCATTGTTTGGAAGCAATATGAAAATTATACAGTCCATGGAGAGCTCATAGTAGGGAGCCTCACTGCTAAACCATTCTGGAAATTTATGCATTTGCCCTCTATGGTTTCACTGATAAAGCCATGTCAAAATATTATGGCTGTGAACCACCTTTTTAACAGCCTGGAAGCACTCTTTGTGTAGGAACCACTCCTACATTTTGTCAGGCCCTTCCATGGGTGGAATGGGACAACTGGGACCATACCTAGTCCATGTGTAATCTGTAATTATTACCTCACATCTTTAGTCCATCTGGCAGGTTTTATTTTTTATGCAGTAGATGGGTTTAATTATGAATGCAATATGTATAAACAAGTCAAACAAAGGCTTACAAAATCTTTGTTGACTACGCTGTATTTTCACTGAAGGCAATTGTTCAGTTAGATTTCTTCCTAAGTATTTAAATATTATGATTATGGAAATATCCCTCAGTCATGTAGTGTTTTAATTTTGGAACAGGTTGTATAAGCTTTTCCGTCTCATAATAGAAGTTCCTGCAATAAAGTAAAGTCAGGTACTACTCTACTAGAAATGAAAGTGCCACCCACAGTATTTGTCATTTCAGAAAGCATTCCTTGTTAGCAATGGAGCTGTGAGGGAAAGGAGAAGAAAACAAAGAGCTGAACACAGGAATAGGAGGTCTTAACATCCCCTTAGTTATTATTCTGCACTGAGCATATTTATTTTAACATTGCTGTTGTCCAGCATTAATTAATGCATGATTGTAAAGCAAATTGGTAACAGCAAATGAAGAGGGCATCCCCAAATTGTGACAAAGGTTTTGCTGTTGTGAGGATTCACCCTGTAATAACTGGAGTCTGGCAGGGCTGTGGGAGCTGGTGCAGGTTTGACATGATTCTTGCTCAGCCTGGGTGTGAGGAGTGTTCCTGCAGTTCTGCAGTGATGACAGCTGCCCAGGCAAATGTTGAAAGTAAGCTCGAGTCACTGGGATCTGCAATTCCTCTCTCACAGCCATGCAAATAATTTTCTGGATAATTATTTTAACTCCTTGATCTCTGACAGGGAAATTGCACTGACCATCCCCTCGGGCTATGGCTGTGGTGGTGTAACAGCAGGGGGACACAATTTGAATACACACACAAATCCAGCTTTGGGGTTTATGTCACACTTGACTCTGGGACCAGTTTCAAGCTCTCTCATAAAGCCAGGCATCCCCTCCTGTAATTTTTCCAATAATGGGCCAATGCCGGTGGCAGCAGGCAGTGAGCAGTAGTCCTGAATAACACAGATGGTGGTACATCTGACAGTGTGTTATTTTACAATAAAAAAATGGTTGTCATTTTTATGCTTGCTATTATGAAGCCACCTGTATTCAGTCTGCTCTTGGGCAATAGCGAGTCATGGGAAATATGAGTGTGTTGTGCTGACTCTTGCTAATGTGTGCTCTCCGTGTGTGCAGAGCTCTGTCCGTAGGCACATGTAAATCAGTGTGTGTAGACAGACATGTTCAGAGGCATATGATGAAAAATATAGTATTTTTCCCATGGACAGCACAATACTTTCAATTTTGCAAATTGCGGAAGCATTTGATCATATTTATGGCTCATAAGACAGTTTCAATTTTAAAACTCTGTGTCATTTTCTGAGAAAAATGTTTCTTTCTCCGTGCTGTTAGGGGTGGGATACTTATTTAATAATTATGGTTTTTTAAAAAAGGAATTGTTCAGTATCCCACAGGATAAGAGAGATGCATGGCAGCTTGCAGCCATCAGCATGTTTGAATCCACTTTCCAGGCTACTTCTGGTAGGCACCACTAACACCAGAAACAAAAGTACTGTGCTTGGTATAATCGGTCTTGTCACTGACAGTGGTCCCCACCCTCATCCAGTTCTATCCTCTGTGAGAGGTTCCTGAGAACAGCATGTTACTTTTTCTGAAAGTTTCTGTCAAGGAAGATTTTGACCCTGTGGATTTAGATAATTTGACATCAACCTTAGTCTGTTAGAAAGGACTGGAGTCCGATGATGAGTGTGATGTAATACTAAGACAATAGTCGTGATTCCAAAGAAATGGTTCTTTTGGTCATAAAATAATAGTAAGTAGGTACTATTTCCTTAATTACAGGGAAAACATAAAAATTATTAACAATCCAGAAAGAAGAAACACCACAAACAAAACTCCAGTCATTGGGCTCAGCTGCTTCTATAGATGGACATTTAAAAGGCAAATGCAAGGTAGGCCTGCCAATCCCTCTTCAAGCAAAAAATATTTTCATATAATGGGAATTTTGACCCTGAAAACCCAAGGTTTTCTGGAGGACAGCCTAAAACGTTTGCATTTTACACAGGATCTGCAGGATAAGATCTCACCAGTTCATGCCCTTGCGAAGAAGGGCATCTCTGTTCTCAGTCCAGAAAGGTTTTCTAGATTTCTTCAGTGCAGAAAACCTCCACATCAGGGAGGTTCTCTGCTGTCTTTTAAAGGTCTGGATGTGTACCTGCTGTTGCTACTTCTTGACTGTTCCTCAGTGTCTGTCCCACAGCAGGGCCCCTGCAGGTGATGTCCGTCCTTTCTCCTCCCTGCAGGCACACAGCAAAAAGGAATTTGAGGAGAAAGGAATTCATTGTGAGAAAAAAGGAATCCTTGCAGCTGCACAGGCACCACATGCACACACAGGTAAGGATCCATCCAGGGGTCAGTGTGCACAACCCCAGCCTGCCTTTTGGCCAAGCACATGCCACCCTCCCATGGAGGCACCAACAGCGCATAAAGCTGATGTTTCTCCCACAACAGCCGTCACACAGGAGAGTGATGACCCCAGTGAAAGCATTTTGATCTATTTTAGGTTTGGAGACACTGGTTTGTCCTTTTTATACTGGTAAACAGTTTTCATATCCTAAGCAGAGAAACAAGACTGGAGAGCTTCTTTTTCCAGACCTTCATCTGTTTTCCTGAAAAGAACATCTCTGACCAAAGTGATATAAAAAAGCCCTGAAAATCAAATTAAGGTCAAAAACATTTTAGTTGACAATCGTTACAGATTATGAGGCTTTCACTGCATCATGGTTTCATTTTTAACCATTTATCTGCCTGAGTAAAAAATGACAGTTACAGGCTTCTCTTAATTCACATGTTTCTGAAAATTCAATAGCAAGAAATCAATAGAGAGAAACAAGTACATGAATTAAGATTCAGCATACAAGCCTTTAGCTGTGTATTGAACTCAGGGAGGTGATAGTTGCCTGAGGGATTAATAGTTCTGCAGGACAACATAACTGCCTCTTTCACCTTGCACTTCACAGCAGTGGCGTGTTGTCCTCTTCATCCCAGTTCCTAGAAACCCCAAAAGGAAATGCCTTTTAGACCTTAAGAAATCTACCCTTAATATTTCAGTAGGTTGCCAAACTGAACTGCAGTTGCAGTGGAGCAGGCATGAAGGATAAGCTTTCCACCTTGGAAATAATCATGAACGATGAAGATCTCTGGGGTCAGGAGATCACAGACAAGTTACTAAAATGTCTAATGACAGTCAGGATAATCAGAGGGTTCTGTCTGTTCACTGTTATAAAACTATTTTTACCATCTTAGACCATTGGCATGATTGTGTGAGGTCTTCGTTTGAAAGTCTTGTTAAAGGAATCAAAAGTGATGGACACTGAGAAAAATTTGCAGTATTTTTTCCAATAGTGATTCTGTGTCTAGAAGCAGAGGTTTGAGTAGATATCAGTAAATTATTCGAGAGCTCCCAAAAGGCCTGTTCAGACACTGTCAAAAGCAATAGGACTCCTTCTTTTACTCTTTCAAATGTGAAACTTTGATTTGGTTCTGAACTATTTGTCTGGGGCATGGTTTGATGTATTTAACATCTGCCACAGTGTATGTGGGCATGACCAAACCTCAGTGGAAAGCTGAAGCTGGTGTGATGGTGAGTCTAGATAACTAGACAGAATTAGAGTTCTCTACTAAGTTTATTTAACCAATAAAAAGATCCTCTCACAGCATTTAAAACCTTGTTACAAGTGCATTTAGTATTTCCTTTTCCTTGGACACAGAATCACAGAATAGAGTTATTTCAAAATAAGAATTTAAGTTCTTGTGTCTGAGTTGGACTAATTTCCCTGAAGCGAGTATTAATTCCTTTTATTGAAATTATTTGACTTACATTTAAACTGATACATATCGGGACTACATTGGGATATAGCTTTGTGTGTACAAGCTCTATTGTTGTCAAAAGTGTGAGTTCAGCTTACCTGGAAATGAACATATATCCACCCTTTGAACTGGCCTAAATTAGTTTGAGTGTCAGTACGTCAGCTGTAGTGAGCCAGAGAGCAGAACAGGCTCCCCTTCCTCTAGTTTGCCTGGTCTGTGCTTTAATTCCACATTTTATCTCTAACCATAACCTTTCCCAAGCCGGTTAGCTTAAAGGTAACTTGAAGATTGCTGAAAAATTCCTACTGCATCTTTTTTGATGTATAGTATTTCTCTTTTTAATATAAACCCACTAAAAGTTGCCTATTCAAAAAAGTGTTAAGTGACCATTATGTCTCCAGGCATGGGCCTGTGTCTCTTTTCTCACACCAAATAGATTCAAACCAGTTGGGCTAATCCAGTCAAAACTGAAAACAATTCATAGATTTGAAAGTTGTTATGCTTCAAATCTGTTTGGAAATACAAGCCTGAGGCGGGTGGAAAAGAGAAACTTTCTAATATCCTTGACTGAAAAAAAATACTAGAGGATGAGCTCATACCACACCAGACACCAGAGAATCCACACAGGAGATGTTCATTTAAGCAGTTCCACTCCCAGAGAAAAGCTTGCATTGGAGTTTACATCATCCTAGACGTGAAAGTCGATAAAAGTTAATCCAAGGAAACCAAGCCTCATTAGTTCTACTTGTTTTTTTTCCAGAACAGCAATCTTAGGTCAGATTTTCTGGCTACATCATTCTGTGAAAAGAGTGGTTAAAAATGTATGAGATGGTAAAATCATAATTGAAGTAACATTAGTACCACAATTACAATAAATTAAAAATGGTACAGTGTTTTTTTCTACATGTGTTTTGGGATAGGCTTGCTATAACTCTGTGTCACAAGGCCATATCTAGCTTATGTTTAAATTTAAAGCTTTAATCCTGTCTGTGTTTAGCTTTAAAACATCATGGACTAAATCTCCAAATCTTCTTATCTTCAAAATTATGTCAGCAGCTATGACAAAATGACATCTGTTCAGAAGCTGTAACAAGAATCTGCTTTTCTTTACTCTCGGTCCAGTCCCGTGGCGGAGCCGTGTCTCTCTCCCACGTTCAAATGCAGAGAGTCCTCTGCAGAACGGATGAGATCCAGCCAGCAGCCACACTTAGTAATGCTTTGTAATTGCTATCTGCTCCTTCTGTGCCAGGGAAAAATGTCAGTGTTCTGTAGGTTTGCATTGGTCAGAGGAACGGGAGACCTTTTTCCAGAAACAGGGTGGGGCAACGCTGGGTTTTTTCCCGTTTCCAGAACTTGGAGGTTGGAGGGCGGCACGGCAAAAGCGGCTGCTGTCTCTCCTTGCCATTCATTGTGTGCATTTAGTGTGTCAGAAACGCTCTGCTGCTGCAGCTAATGCTGAGCACAGATTGATTGCGGGCTGTTGTTCCACAAGACGTGGCCCAGGCAAATTAATAGCTCCTTATTACTGAAAGGGCGTGGGGGCCTCGTTCCCACCTTTCCCATTCCCCCTGGTAATCCCAGTCCTGGGCTCCTGCTCCTTAAATTGTCTGGGGAATTAACCCCGTGGTTTCCTCAGAACCCCCCACCCATTTATTTTTCTTAAGGGGGTAAGGGATGGAGAGCAATGCCTGCAAAAATCTGGATGGATCTCTGGGGAAGGGGAGGAAAGAGAGCAGGATGGGCCCTTCCCCTGCTGGGAGCAATATGCTCTGGATGAGCTAAACTGTCCCTGGAGGCACTAATGGCACATCTGGCCAATCGTCCCTCGGAATCAGGGGCTGGGATGGTTTTTTCTTTATGCAGAGTCCGGCTCTGCTGCAATCCAAGGCTCCGAACAGCACAGGAGCTCCCGCGGTTCAGCTCCAGCAATGGATTTCCATAGGCACAGCCTCCCACTCCTGCTTCCTGCAGGCAAACACAGCGATAGTAACAGCCAAGGGGGGTTTGGGATCTCACAGACGCGTTCTCCCCATAAACCAGCAGCGTTCTTGCAGCCTCTGAAGTGCCACTTGTTGCTCCACAGACATTTGTGCTTCTCCATGGACTCCAGCAGTGCCATTTCTCCGGTCTCTCCAAGCCCCGAGGCCAAGCAGTGCCAGTCTGTTGTGCAGGAGCATCACCTCTGCTCTTCCCCACTGCAGAACGGGATATTTGCTTTTTCCTCCAGTGCCTGTGAGACTGGAGCAGCAATCTGTGGGCCTCTGGTGCTAATTCCCAGGTGTCACTGCTGCCCATGACCTTGGAACTACTCAGTGTCTTTTGCTGGGAATTAATGAAAGTCTCCTCACCTCCAAATCACAGTGAGAGTTTTGTCTTGTACATCTGGAAGTCTCTAGCACTTCTCACATAAGTGCAGACATTCTTATTTTATGATTTCTGTCAAACCAGATGTTATCAGCTTGCAACCTATATTTCGCCAGTCCCAAACTGTAATCTAGCCCTGCTAAATATGGAGACAAGTCTGGCTTTAGAGTGGTTTTCCAAGTTTTGTATTTAGATTTTCTGTAGCTGATGTCAGAACATGTAATTTGCTGAAAATTGCATAGTCATACCCACTATTTCAGGGATAGTGGGTAGCAAGAATAGCTGTTGAATTGAAGTATTGTCTAGTAAGGCTGACAAAAGGAACTGAGTCTAAGTAGTCTTGGACAAGGACATACTCTCTTACAATCAATATAAAAATGGCAACTGCTACCTGCTATTTTTCTTCTAAAAAAAAAAATCTCCATTCATGATTCATTTTTTGCTGTAAAATATATTTTGTATATTTGAAATGAATGTAGAACCTTGTAGCCTTCTTTTCATGGTTTTCTTTTGTTTCAGTCCCTAATAGAATTTCTTTTAGACATCTTTATTTCCAATGCCTTAGAATAACCCTATTTATCCTCTTCAGGAGAATTCATTTTATACTTCATGGTCTCATCCTTTGTGCTTCCTAGGTCATTCCTGGCACTCAAGATGTCAGGAAAAAAAAATCAGTTTCAGTTATCTGCTTTTGGCTATTTATCTTTATAAATAATAAGGAAGTTTTTATATCTGTACTTTATACTTTATTTTATTAATCCCCCCACATTTTAGTGATCATGGAGGGTACTAAGACTCTTGATCCTTGTCTTTATTTTCTGTTTCTGGAAGCTTCAAGGAAAAGGAGAACTTCCCCGTTGGCTTTAGCCCTTAGTTTTTTACATCCCTTCAATAATTTGTTGAGATGATTTCTACGCCTTTCTGATAATTTCTCCAGTGGCTTTATTGCACCTTGCAAATTCTAGTGGACCAAAGGCTGGCATGTTCCTAACCCGCAAGAGCATTTTTTTCTCCTTTGAGATTATTCTGAGTTCTATCTTTTCTTATTCCTATTCAGGAATGTCATGCATAATCTGCTTTAATGGTCATGAACCCTGCCCTTGGTACATTTAACAAATTCCTGCTGTGTTGAAAAAAATTATGCAGCTCTTTCTTTTCACTAAGGGATATTGCCTTGGCATGTTCCTTTTGCAGCAGCATGTGCAATCTTTTACAGACTCCAGCTTTGCACAGCAGATGAGATTCTTTTCATCAGATGCCTTATAGCATTTTGGATGAATTATTTGATTTCTGAGCTCTCTATCAACTGTTCCTGGTTGATTCACTCAGAAAGACTTCCTGCTTTGTCAAGTTGGGTCTCTTCTTTGGATGGAATTGTAGTTCCAGATTCAGTATGATTTCTTACTCCTCCTTTATTTTTTCCCAGTTCTGAAATGGTTTTTCATATATTCAGAAATTCAAGTGCTTTTAAACAGAGAACAACATGGTGGGGAAAAAGAAATCAAAACACAACTCACTTTGTTTTATATTAAGTAAGTCTCTATTCTTGTTTTTTATGTTGTTGTTTTTTTTTTTATTTTACATTAGTGATTTTCATTCTTAGTCTCTTTTGCCTGCATTAACTAGAAAACTTTTAAGGAAATTCAAGTATGCCAGGAAAGTCAAAGCTGTTACCAGAAATAATATCAGTCATTCCTCAGATAAAAGACAGTGCAACCTGAACAAAATCCTGCTAACAGCAAGGCTGTACAGACTTTTATAGCTTGAGGAGCTTTTCAGAAAGATAAAGAATAAGAGACTGCGGGGATAAAGCATAGCAAATTGTTAGAAAAGATATTTTAGTAGCCAGTTGCTCAGGAGTCTATGGAGTGGACACTGTCAATCATTACAGAGTTGAGAGCAGCTGGTGAAAGTCTTTTCCAGGAAAATGTCACCACAGACAGTCAGTCTTTGCTGCCCTGCAAAGTTTGAGTCAGCCAAACTTCCAGAGTATTATGGCAAACTTCATAATTATCCTGTATTATAAAGGGGAAAAGAGTGCATTGAGATTATTTCTGTATGTAAGTACAAATGCCTTACAGATGCCTGAATGCTTTCCTCATGCATAACATACACTCACTCTTGCTACCAGTGACTTTCAAAATAAATGCCAGTATTTTCCAAATATTGTGAGAATCTAGGTATTAATATGCAACTAATCAAAATGCAGTTTTAAAAACTGAGATTTAGTGTCCTGTAGAGGCAGCAATGTCTCTTACTCATTTTGTATCTGCTAGTATGCACAGTTTCTCTTTCCTTCTGGATGTGGACTGATTCCTGCAAAACAAGCTCAGGAGGAAAAGCTCTGTCTAAATTAAAGGTATAAAGGGAGGATTTCTCACAAATAGTTGTTTTTATTGAGGGTATTCTTTTTCCTTGAATAGCCTATTAATTCTGAAGGCCATTTGGGTTAGAATTCTTAATCTGAATTATGTTGTTATTCATGGCCTCATTTTGTGTCTTTTCATCATCTTCTTTGTCTGATGGCTATTTTAAAGAGGGTTTTTAAGAACGGGATGGATGGCAACAAAAGAATGTGTTTACTTTATCCATCATTGTGGCCTGATTCCACTATACTTACCCTCACTGAGGCATGCATTAGATTTCAAGTGTCTCATTCTTCCCAGTGAAACTAATTGCAGAGCAAAATAGGCCAAATGTGAATGAGGATTCAAAGAATCCAGTTTGCAGTAGTTATTGAAGCAAATAAATGCATTTTGTTTTGGTGACTTCTCCTCTAATGCATAATGGCTGGATGTGAGTCCCGTGTGGAGTCACTGGGCTCTTGAATAAGAAGGGCTGTATGCCAGAAAAGATGCGATTTGGCAAAAAAAACCGGAGCTGGTCAGAGAGAATGAGACCTTATGATACTGGAGTTGAAATTCCTTCATGGGCTAAATACAGCCTAGTGTATTGTCTCTGTTCAGTAACACAAAACCTTTACAGAGTGGAAATATTTGAAATAGTATTTATTTTGCTTTTTGTGAAGGTATATATATGGAAAAACTGGTTAAATTGGAAGTTTCCCCTCTAGAAATAATTGAGGAGCTTATTTTTCTGCCCTGTAGGTTTTTAGTCAGACTCAGATAACATCTACTAACACTGATAGTATAGTTATCAGAGGAGGTAAACTTTCTTGCATACCTTTCAGGGTCAAAATAGAAACAGAAAACTTCAAATATTAGCTGAGCTTAATTAGCTGAATCTCAGCTGGACCAAGTGACAAAAATTATTAGGTCTGTTGGAAGTCGAGGGTGGGTGTGTCACTTCTGGGCAGGGAGGATAAGGTGGAGGAGCAGAAAAGGATTGTTCATACCCTTCAGATCTTTAACAGATTTGTACGAGTGCAAATGGGTATGAGACTGAGAAAAATTTTAAAGTAGTAACTATGAGCTATGAAATTTTCATTAGATTTACAAAAACTTCAGTTTCCAAGTTCATGTCTGGAAATGTTTTACACATTCCTCTTGAGATCATGGCTGGGAACTCACTGAGAGGGTGGCTGCTCTGTGGAAAATACTCTCGTTTGAGCCACTTGGGCGCTCTGTACTTTAATAACCTCCCAGGAGTTCATTTTAGCCTGTTACTGTCTTGGTGAAGACTTTTGGGGCATTGGGAAATGCAGCTGTCAGACCTCGGGTTCCTGATGGCTCTGTTTGGGGGATATTTATTATGATCATTTTAAAGGTGTGTCAGCAAGTTTGCCAAAATTTACGGTCTGGAATTATTCAGCACATGTCAGATTGTGACATCCTCCTCCTATACATAAACATGGTCAGACCCATGAAGAGCTTGCAGTCTAAATAGCTGAGCCAGGCAAAATTATAACTGCACTAGTGTAACTTGGTTTCCTCCTCCTCTCCTGAGTCAAATACAGCCTGTGCAGTGTAAAACCAGGCACAGAAACAAAAGCTGGCTCTGAGCAAGGCAGCAGGTCGGTGTGGAATGCTTTCTGAACTCTGCAGGATGAGAAGCAGGCACTTTGCAATGTAGGAATTACTCAGGGGTGGCACTACACGATGTGACCATGTTGCATCCAGAACCTCAACCAAGCTCTCTTTAGTCCCAGGGTGTCCCTGAGCAGTCTCCTGTGCCTGTTTTACCTTTTTGCACTCACTCTGCACCTCCTGCAAGGGAGCTCTTTGTCCTGACAGGACTGATGGCCACTTTTCAATTAAATGTTTGAGCAAGGAGCTCTTCTAAAGAGAAGTAATCAGCACAAGGGAAAGTCACATCCACATCTGATGTAGAATGGATTATCTCCATCTGGTTTGGACTCTCCCCTGGTATTTTGTGTCTGACTTCTATTATCCGTGTCTGATTTAAGGGATAAACACCCTAGGGCAGTGTTTGCACAGTACCACATGCCATGACAGCACTCAATAAATTATAGTGGAAGGTGGTCACACAGTGTTGTTCCCAGCTTTCCATCCCTGAATCCCACTGTCCACAGATCTCAAGCAGTGCAGGGGAACTGTGTTTTCTGACTGGCACTTTTCTACACTTGAACAGATTTCTCCTAGAACAAGTATTTTTCTGCTAAGGCGCATTAAATTGTATTCCTTTATAATTTAATGAGGGTTTGTTTTGCTAGTTATTCATGCCCTAATAATTCAAACCTTTTCCAGACATTAAGACACCTAGGATTGTTGTAGGCAGTCAGTCAAACAGTAAAAAAAAACCCCCAAACCTTAAACAATTCCCTCATCCTACCTCAGACCCAAATGACTTCCAAATTAGTTTTTTTCTCCCTCTGGATGCCTTTTTTCTCCCTCCACTTACCACCCCTCTTTTTTTTCATTAAACTCCCTTTTCTGTGCTGATTCTCCAACAAACCCAAGCTTCTCATGCAGTTTTTCTTCTTCTTGAGTGACACGGAAGTATAGCCACAAACATCCATAATCGTCTCCTTCAATGTTTGAAAATGCTTAGGCATGACTGTGCCCAACACAAAAGCAACCCTTAATTGGCTAGGTTATGCTCTTAATTTTAGCTTATTCAAGCTCTCTTGCAGAAGCCTGATTTTTACACTTTCTGCATTTTTATTGTTCTTCCTCAGGCATTAATGAAATACAAAATACTGTTGGTTTGAAAAGCAGTGTTTACATTTAAAGGACAGAATGCACAAGGTCAATGAAGACTCTGTCTCACGGAGTTATTGTAACCTTTTTTTTCCTACTGGTCCCTTGGGTTTTATGGTATCCTGTGTTGTTTTCTTCCATTTCCCTAACAAGCATAAAATAAATACAGCAGGAAAAGCTGATTTTTCTCACCACCCTTCCCCCTTCTAAATAGCAAACAACAAAACCAGTCTGTCTGTATGGATATGTTAAACGCTTGCAAATTATTAGGCATGATGTCTAATAGGTGTGCTTCCTATCCTAAATGTATAGATTCCTTTAAATCAAAAGCTGAAATCTCAGCAATACTGAAATACTCATTCTCTGGCTTCCAGAGGGAGGAGGATTGAATGCCTTTCTACTTACTCTGCAGTTCCCATTAATGTTAACAGGCATTTTTCTTTTTGCTTCCGTTGGAGTCGACTTGATACACATGTGGGATCCTTTGATAACCTCTTAAAAAGACACCCTTCTGCTTTACATGCACTTTAGAGCTTTAATGAGCTCGCGGTGCTTCTTTGTGTCTCTGTGGCCAAAATGTTATCTAATACTTCTTGTAAATAATACAAGATAGCTTTTTACTCGGTGAGTGACCTCTGTAGCATGTGCTAACTGTCTATTTGAATATATTTGCCCACAGGGTGTTTTGCTGGAGCCAGGGGAAACCATTAGGAAAGCAAAGCAGAACCGCCATTCCCTTGCTTTTCCACAGCCCAGAAACAACTGTTTCTGTTCAACTCCTGGGCCAGACAAAACCTGGGAGAAGGAAAGGTGAAAGAAGGAGGAGCCAGTACCCTTATCTTTGCTTTCCAGTTCATCGGTGCAAAGCCATGTAGGAGCAAGTCATTTCTCCTGGGGAGTCTCTGAGCAATTCCTGTTGCAATGGAGATTTTTTTATATCTGCTTCAAAGGCCACTGTAAACACAAACTGGTGAATTTTAATGTCTCTGCATGTATATGTGGTCTTACTTCTATTTATAGATACAGCATTTAAACCTCTGAGCCCTTAGCTCACATCATATCCTAACAGGGTTTTTCGGGTGAACTTTCCATAAAAAGCATGAAATCAGAGCTTTGAATTCCTTTTTCTTGCCATGTTTTAGATGCATAGGAAGTGTTAAACAACTGTTGAAAGACAGCCTTATGCGCAGAGCTTTCTGATCTAAAGGCATTCAAAGGAGTGGGCTGCAAGGCTTTAAAGTCCCAGCGTGCACAGGCACATCACACACTCCAGAATGCCTTTCCTTGTGAACAATAGGAGTGCTGCCATCTGTGGATCGCTTGAGCAGGATGACTTTAGCAGTGGGACATGGGATGGGCTCATCTGTTCACCCTCTGGCTTTGGCTCCTGCCCCTGTGCCCCTCAGGAGCACTTGGAGAGCAGCCCCGTGCCCTTGGCTTTGGCCATCAGGCAGCAGCTCTGCACAAAACATGAGGCAGGAAAAGGAAAGGGACAAAAGCTTCCCTTCCCTCCCTGAAGGCCTGTAAGCATGTCCCTGTGGTGGGACCCAGGTAGGAGAGGGCATTCATCCTCCCTCTGTGCTCCTGACCCTCCTTCTGCTCCCAGGACCCTCCTGTGGCTGAGGGCAGCGGTGTCAAACTGCAGGATCTGCTGAGTAACTGTGGATTCTCTGCTCTGCACCGCAGTGCTGGTGGCTGTTTCACCCTGGCACAGACTGCTTTGGTGAATTAAACAAACCAGGAGGGCGATGGGCATCGTCCAGACCCAGGTTCTGATGGAGAAAGGGTGATGCCTGCTGTGCATCCATTGGCACACGTCATGGAAAGAGCTCTAAACACATCCCTGTGCCTTTGGATTCCTGCAGTTCTCAGGCTTTGTTTGATGTCGGCAGGAAGTGTGAAAATCTAAAGTAACTGATCATCTGCACGTGTAGCATCAGAAAGCAGAGGTGCCAGCTTCACTCCCATCCTCCAAATACAGATCCTGTTCTCTTCCTTCTCACTACACCTGGCCAGATTATCTGCATCCATCTTTTTTCCACTTTCTGTGCTTCTGGGAGTGTCCCTGAAAGACTTGAACCAACTGAATGCTGAGGTTACTAACTCACAGCCACACTCAGATCTTGCTCTCTCTTTCCCTAATCTGCACAAAGCTACTGTGACTAGTATTGCATTTAGGACAAATAAGATTATTAAAAATGTGTTCACAATTTCTGGTGAATTTACAGCAATCCCAGTAAGAATTATGTTTTAATAGTTGATAAATTTTGAGGTTTTGGGGTTTTTTTTTGTAGATATTGGCATACTTAGGCACTACATTACAATGAATATTAGTTTTGATGGCATTGCACTGCCCCATCAATGACAAGAAGAGATTAACTAAAACAATATTTTATTTCCTACTTTAATGGTGAGTACATAGCATTAATTATATTATTAATCCAACTAGAAACTCTTGTACAAAGCTATTTCAAGCCATTAGTTGCCCTGTTGTAATTGATGGATTACTGCATTACCATTTAATTTAGTATTGTTTTCAAGGCATTACATTTGGTTTCATTTAAGTTAATTGTATGACCAAATAAGGAAAGAACTTGCTTTGTGAGAATGAGTGATGCAAGCATGGATTCTTCCTGATTTCAGAGGTATAATGGGATGTGATCCATATAGCAATTCTGCACAAGGCCCTCCAGTTAGCATTACCTTGCAATTTATGGAAACAAGAAATGAGGGAATGGAGCAGAAGATTGCATGGCATTTGGATTCAACATTGTGATAGTCTTCTCCGCAAATGGAAATTAACATCAATTATTCAAATCTAGTTATGCTTTCAACTCTCTTAATTGCAAAGTGTTTTCCATTCGGTGATCAAGACCAATTCCCTAAACATAATAGCAATTATAACTGTGCATCCAGAGGAAAATGTTCTCTCTTTGGCCCAATTTTCAGCTCTGATATGACCTCTTTATGCTGCTTTTTACACAGAGGGGTTTTTAAGATGGAGCAACTGTACTTCTTTTGCATAGAACATATCCCAGGGCCGTCCAGGAGCAGGAACTATAATCTTCTTTACTGACCCAGCATAAAAACAGTGAAAAAAATAATGGGTGGGATTCTCTTGCCAGAATACAACCTCAAAAAAGTACAACAAAACTAGACATAAGTATTTTAGACCATTTCAGACCATTTTAGATAGAAGTTCTTAAATACCTGAGGCACCTTCACAAGGGCAGAGGATGTGGTTTAGGGGCAGATCCATGGCAGCTGGAGGCAAGGCTGGAGGTAATACTCAAGGGTGTCTAAGACAGCACAGTGAGTGCCTGAGTTACCCTGATTTTGCCTGGCAAATGGGACAGCACTTCTGGGCTATGAAAGGCTAAATGTAAATTATATTATTCTTGGAGCTGAAAATTGCCCATCTTCTAGCTGTCTTTTTTTTTTTTTTTCCCCCCACCCTTTAGTGCAAGTAATTAATAATGCAAATTGTGTGTCTCAAACCACAGTCAGATCTTTACTGAATGGACAATAATAAACAAGGCAGAATATAAAGTCCCAGCCCTCTGGTTAACCACAGTAAGAACTTGGTCCAAATGTGCCGTGTCACATTTCCTTCCCTGATTGTTTTTCTGTATCATGAATAGAAAGACCAGGCAGCAGCTGGTGATAAGTTTGGCACAGAGGTGTCCTGTCTGATACTCAGGGACAATTCCAGGTCTGTTATTCCTTTGTCTTTAGTAGACAGTTGCATGAGATATCAAAAATCAATGACATGTCTACTCACAGGGAAGAAAACAGTAACTCTCTTAAACCAAATGTAGCTGTGCTGTCTGTATTATATTCATTAGAGATAGAAGTAGTCATTGGAGTCAGGTCATTGCCTGCTGTGTTCTCTTTTGATAAAAGAAAAAAAAATTAAATTAAAACCCCCCGAAATCTCAGTTTTCTGATTCTTTAAGGATTCAAATCTAGCTTTCATTTTCTTTGCTTATAGTGCATTATTTCCGACAAGTATCTAATCTAGAGCTCTCATTCTCTAGGTTTTACCACTTGTGGTTTTGAGAAACAGGTTATTTCTTGCTGCCTTTTCCGTTTCTTGATGTGATGTTGTGGATTCTTCTGACAACAAAAACAAGCAAACTCATTCGCTCATGACTTATCACATTTCAGCCAGTACTGGCTGGCCTGCATTTGTGCAGTGGCTCTTGCTTCAGCTCTCTCTGGCAGAAAAATTTGGTTTATATATTTGTTCTGAACAAAGGTGTGTTGCTTTCTAAACCACCTTCAAGTAAATTGTTACTTACTAGTAGAACAGTGCAACAGGATGAATAGTCAATGCCAGGCTTAAATCAGAAAAGGTGGGAGCCTTACTTTGAAACTCCTCTGTGGTGTGTGCTGGATAGGAGATTTTATTGGCTACAATTTACCCTTCTAAAGCAGAAAGATTGCTTCTTAAATGAATCAGAGGTCAGAACAAGGATCTTATTTTTTTTTTTTTTTTTTGTCTTACCTGCTTTTGTCTTACCTCCAAAAAAAATCTGTCGAGCCTGGGGAAACTGCCATGGTTGGTGCCACATTTTCCCTGTGTTCAAAGATGGTCCTTCACTTCCAGCAGATTGGCCCCAGATCTGTGAAACCTCTCCTGCAATGGAAGCTTCATACGGAGGGATCAGGGAGGATTTCACTTGTGCCCAGAGGATTTATGTTTTGTTTCTCTGCAGAGGCATGATTTTCCAGCTTTGAAGGACTGGGAATGCCACTTGCCAGAAGGAAGCCTGAATACCACCCTAACACTTCTGCAGATTCCACTCCTTTCATGAAAGACTGATGTCCATGTGTGCTGAAAGTTTTGGTTTGTATTACTCTACAGATGAACATGGTGGGCTGTTCTCTTTGTTATAATCTGAGCCTAGATGTAATGATAGACATAGTGAGATTATAGTTTATCTTTTCTTATAATTTACCACAGGGTGTAGATGTATTTCTGGTGGGGCATATTACTGCTATCTGGACATTGTTCCACCAGAAATGAGATGCATTCACTGCACTAATCAGACTGTTGTCCCTAAACTCATTCAGTACAATATGACCTCTTCTTTTTAATAGACGCCTCTTTTACTTGTTATTACTTTAGAATGAATGTCTCATTGAAGAAAAAAAAAAAAGAAAATAAGGGAAAAACTGAAACACAGAGAAATTACTCCAGTGGCAGTAACACTCAGAAACATTTGCCGTGGGCATTGATTGGAGTAGTTGTCATCTATTTATGTCATGATATAATGGCACACTGTAGGCTATTCTTATATGCATTCTCATTCCAAGCTCATTTGTCACTTGTCTCTGTAAATTCAACATCTTCCTCATCTGGGGGAGTTTATATATCTCCTTGCAGTTGACTGTAAACAAATTGCAAGTGCTGCTTGGCAGCTGACAGATAGATCCAGCTGGTTAGGTGAGGCTGCTGCAGTCTCAGTGCAAGATGAAAAATTTACACATTTGAGAAATTCCAGGCTGCTGCTTTCTAGTGCAAAATTTGGGATATGACAGCAGATGTCAGATTTTAAAATGAGAAGAATGCGATTCTGTGGAAACTGGAGTAGCTCGTTTCATTCTTAGGAAGAAGCGCAGACACTTCACTGCCCTGCTGCTGGAACCGGTTGCTTTACGCACACCGTGTGAAGGGAGCCCATGAGTGGGGACTGAGCTGCTCCACTTCCCTAAAGCACGGGCTGGTTTCTGATTCCCAGCATGTCACAGCCCCTGAGCCTTTCCATGGCTGTCAAGGGATGACATCGGGAATGGCTGGATTGGGGTGCTCAGAGCCCTCTGAGCTCCAGCGAGTCTGTGGACGCGTTCTGCATAGAGCTCCCTGCAGCCCCGAGGCCTCAGTCTGTCTCTGCCCTGGATGACGGAAAACTTTAATAACACGTACAAAATTAATTTGGACCTTGCCCTAGCACAAGCCTTTGAAGTCAGTGGGAAGCACTGAGGGGTTTTGGCATGGCAGTCTTTATTTCTGCGTATTCAGCTACTACACCGACTGAATTCGGTGGCTGTGAGTCACTGTTGTTTCCATAAGCACCTCTTTTAATATGTAAAACCCATATGTATTTGTTTGTTCTTGCTGAGCAGCCTCTCACCTCTCAGTTGTGGTGAACGGTGCTATAGAAAAAGAATAAATTGGTAGTGTAGCTCTTTGTGCCTTGCTAAGATAAGACACCAGCCATATGGCTCAGTGCTGGGTATGGAGAAAGCAGCTGAGAGCTGGGAGGCTCACTGAGTTTGTTTGCTTGATTTGTTTTTATTAGGCACTTCTTTTAATTATTTCTTCTTTTTTTCCTCTGGCCACTTAGAGATGAGACCTTGTGGTTCTGTGTGTAATTGTGTTAGCCTTTATTCAGGAGAAGCCATATGGTGGTCTGTAAGAGCACAGGAAGGGCTCCTGGGGTTGTCAGGGGCAGACACAGCCTGCCTTGTGCCATCTAATGACATTCACAGGTTTGCTGAATTCCCTTTCCAGTCAGACTCCTTGTGCCGCCTATTGCTTCTACTAGAAATTTGCTTTAAAACTTCACTCCTCTGGAATTCTCCTCATTTTTCAGAGCAGGCTTGTTCCTGACCGAGTTTTCCTCCTCTTTGTTCGTGTGCCAAAGACTACACTGTCATTTAGTGAAAATAGCTTTTCTTTTAGTGTTTATCCTTCTCTCCTCCTAACACACACACACACACACACACACACATTTGCAAAATATACATTTTTGCTTACACAAACAGTAATCGTGTTCTCGAAACAGAACAAAGGAAGATCTTTTAGTCCTCCTATAAACCTAGACATCCTTCTTTCTGTTCCAGTCTGAAGCTGTCTTCCTTGAATGTGCATGACTGGAACTATGCAAAGTATCACTATAATATTCTACATAAATTGCTGTCAAAACCTTACACAATAGGCTTAATATTGCATCTCCCTATGGAAATATTTGGTTTACATTGTTATACAATCATAGTAGCCTTTTTAAAATAAGAAATGCACCGATGGTTCATAGTCATCCTACTTATACATTTAATCAATTCACCGGGTTTATATACCTAATATACCCCTATTTTCTCCTCAGTCATTTAGAAACACTGATTGTGCTCAGTAAGTTACAAAATAATGTAGATGAACAATAGAAAAATATATAATCCAGGACACAGTATATAGAGTTGGAGACTCTAGCACCTGGCCCCAGAAATTTTTTTTCCCCAAAGACAAAGCATGTAGAAAATGCCTCTTCCAGCTGCTTTTTGAAAATGCAAATTGTAATTCAGGTTAACAGGTTAACCATTTTGAATACTATTGTATAGTTGACAGGAACCAACCTAATTCTTACTTCATTAGTTGGAAAAAGAGTTAATAACTGCATTGTATATAATTTTGAAATATTGTGCAGGTCAAAACAAAGGGCATTTTCATCCGTGATCATTCTGTGTCAGCATTTCAGTGCAAGTATTCAAGAATACTTGTACTATAGATGAAAAGATATTAGAGATTTATTTATAAATGATGTTATTGTAGCAGAATCCATCTATTCTTACGAATATCATCTCTTCAATTCAATAATGTGTGTAATTGTCACTTTTGTAAGAATTGCTTGCATCTTCAATTTATTTTCCATCTTAACCTTTACCAAATATTATTCATAAACTTGAAGGCGTACAGCTCATTGCTGCAATAGTCACACCAGTCTCTGTATTAATTTTGTCCCCTTTGCTTATATCAAATCTGTTAAAATAGAGTTTCATTATGATTTTGAATACATATCCTTTGAACAGATCCTTTATAACCTTGCCTATTTGCATATCATTCAGCAATGAATTCTTAGCATGAAAAAAACCCACATAGACAAAAAATCCCTGTAATATCCTCAGTCCCTTGTTTTCATTCTCTTCCTGTAGGTCTGAAACCTCTGCAAATCAGCATTGTTTAATGTGCTGACCATTTCTCCTGGTGAGAAAGTGCATATCTGTGTGCATATATCCAGATAAATAAGGGCAGCTACCCAAAGGTACAGACTGGCTATGGATAAATTATTTATTATGAGTTACGGATGATCTTATAGTTCATGAGTGACAGAGCAAAACAGAATGACGAGTTGGTATGAAAGCTCATCAATAACTTGAAGTAATAAATAATGTATTTGTCTTCTGCCAATTGAATATATTTTTTATGCTCTATTAGTAGTTTTCCATGTGTTTAATAATTATTTTGGAATGAGATAGGGAATTGCATCATCCAGATTCAAGGAAGTATTTCTGTAAAATCTCATTTTATTCTGTGGCACACTTGTTTTTATTTAAATTATACAGACACATACTAGGGATATGCAACTAGTCTCAATGAATAATTTATTTGAATTTAACCTCCTTTTCTACTGCTGGAATATTCAAACAATAGGCCACAACTTATTCGGATTCATATGTTATTAAAATTTTATTTGACAGATGTCTTTTTGAGTTTTTATTTTATGTCTTGACAGCGACTATCTGAAAATGCAGCTATGTACTATAATTCTGCTGAAATAAATGGGATGCTTTTTATCTGATCCTTGATTAGCTGCAATTGGCCTCATGAATCCCATGGTACTTTGTGCCCTGCCTGCATGAGAATACAAGCAATTCTTACGTGAGCATTTTATGTGCAGGCATAAAAGTCAGTTTGTGCCAATTAAGTGCATAACTTTGAGGTTGCTTCCAAAGAATATATTGGTCAGTTGTGAAAAACTACTGCAGATACAGAATGAAATAACTTTCTCTAAAATTTCAAACATATTTTCTCTTCAGGTTTTTAACTTTGTTCACCACTGAGGATATATGTTTTATATAATTTTCCCTTCTCTGTGTGTTGTGATTTTCCTTTTCCTCATGTTCACCTGCCTGGTCCTGAGCTGGTGATCTTCCAGTAACTTCTTTCACTGTGGACAATTTGGATCAGGAATACTCTGCCTTACTCTTTTGATCTCCTTGCTTGCTCTCATTGCTTATTTCAGGTGAAAACCAGGAGGGAAAATCCAGGATTTTTCTAACAGAAACGTAGAGGACACCAGTGAAATGGACATTTCTAAACAATGCCCTTTTTTATCCTGAAGCAGCATAATGCTATGGTGGCCAGCTCAAGGGGAAATTCTTACATTGTCAATATCTGAATTTAGGTTAAATGAATCAATGCAGTGAGGAAATCTACATCTTTTTTTAATGCAGAATACGTGAGTTTGGGTAATAACAATAAGGTCCCAATTCTGCCTGGAGAAGCAAAATTCACATTGCCTCACTGGGACAGCTCTGCTACTTACCTCATTCTGATTGGATTTTAACTCAAAACCTCCTAAAATGACCCCATGCTGACTCCCTGATCCAGGGTATTTGACAGTTCCCAGGCTGCCTTGATACACCCCTGCTGCATGGGAGCATTTGTTCACAATTAATGCAAAGTAATAAAAATGATCTCATAAAATTAACTTGGACATATGCCCCCTTTGCTCAGACTCCCCCCAATGGCTTGACAAGATGAGTTTTTGGGAATCTTGGTAACAACCAGGCTACTAATGTCATTTTACTTTGTGACAGAACAGCATTTGTGGAATCTCAGAGGCAGACTCCCAGCTAACATAATTTTCCATCTCTCCCTTGGTTTGCCACTGTTTTATTGCAGCTGAAGAATCTGGCCCATGACTCTTGCTACACTGACTTTTGCGATTCCTGTGTGCCCCATATATCCTGATTTTATTAAACCATACAGAGAAGGAGAGGTGGCTTTCCTTTGTGCCACTCCAGAAATACAAAACAACTTAATTGGCCAGAGCAGGCAGGTTTACAGCTGCTTTATGTTGACAAAAAGGCACAAAGGAGCCAGACAGTACTGCTGAAACGAGGTCTGTAGCTCATAGTGGCAAGATGTATAAAGGAGTGTATGAATTGTAAATACATTTAGATTTGACAATAAGTCTTCTCATGGCTCTTTGCTAGAGCTAGATGCTCATATTCACTGGAATTTAAAAAAAACAACAAAACCCAAACATTACTTCATGGAGAAGTTCTGTTCTGAATTGACAGTTAGCTCTGCTCTCTGCTGTGTGATGCAGACTGATCCCACTCCATCCCTAAAGGAGCTGGGAAGTCAGACTGTAGGAAAACCCTGGTCAGTGTATTTTTGAGTTGTGTGATATGATGGTTGGTCCCCACAGCAGTTTGAGGCAGCTGAAAGATGCTGTTCTGAAGAGCCTAAGTCACTTACAGAGCTCCTACCAGAAGTCCTGCTTTCTTTAAGGACTTTTTTCATGGAGGAAGCCCTTTTAATTAGGCTTTGCTCCAGTCTCAGACATTACATTTCAGAATACTGAAAATAAGTGTTCTGTACAACTGCTGAAACCCAAACAATCATAATAAAAAATATAGCAGCAAATAAGCCAGTTGCATTATGGGAAGAACTTTCTGATCGCTCATAATTTCTTTTTCATGACACTATTTATTGATATTTTCTCCTTCCATTTCCCCCATCTAACCCTCTAAGGAAAAAAGGTGAAGGAGGGAGGATGTGAAGGAGTTCATAAGCAAATGAACCTCTGCATCTTCAAAAGACCAGAGTTACCGAGATTACAAATCACATTAGTCCCCAACAACAAGGAGTATGCACGTGCCATCAGCAGCAGTGGGGTTAATAAAAACCTGTTCCTCTGTATCTAGCTTATTTCATAGATATCTGTGCTTTTCAAAATTTCTGTAATGAGCATGTTGTGCCTGTCAGGGGTTGGTTTCCTCAGTGAAACCTTCACAGACACTTTCATCCCCAAAGTCTCAAACTTCTTGTCAAAACCTATAATTACCTCCCAGAGTCAAACCTGCCATTAATCATCTGCGAAAGACCTTTGCTAAGCTTTATCGCTAAGAGTGCAGAAAATGAGTAGGGACCTCCTGTATCTCTGCCACTTCTCTGGACTCTGTTGTCCTGTTCTGGGAAAACTGAGAATTAACTAAAATAAGCTTTGCTGAAATAACAAGGCTTTCCAACAGTAATGCTGCAAAATGTGAAGGTAATCCAGATGTCTTTCTTCCCTTTTTATTCCCTTTTCTTCATCAAAGGAAGACAAGTGCCTTCCATCCTTTGCTATAATATAGCTATAACAATTAGAAGGGGCAAAATGTGGGAAATATTTTTTCCAGTGTCTATATTTTGCAGAACAGATCCAGCCAAAAGGCGAAAAAGACAATTTTTTCCCCCTGCTGGATTATTAAAAAAAGAAGAAAAAAAAAAAAACAACCCAAGGTAAAAGCTCTTATAAATGTCAGGTAGCCTGAATAGCAGCATCAAAATAAATGCAGTAATTTTAATGAATATAAAAGCAGAGGAATACCCCCTTCCCTGTAGCCTTAACCCCAATGTATACACTGAATTAAAATCACAATGAAAATGAGAGTTTCAAAGACAGTAACTTTTTGGTTTTATAAGTATTCATCTACTCGATGTGGATAATTTGCTAGTTTAGGTAAAAGAACAGTGTGGACCATTAATCTCATTTTCAGGGCATCTGAAGACTGAGAGCTCCATGGTCATGTCTACACCATGATCATGATGTGAACAAAGGCCAGAGATAAAAAACAAAAAGGAGTCTTGATGACTCTCCCTTGCCACCTAGCAGTTTTTTAGCACCTAGTAAAGGTAACTGATTTAACTACAGTAGATTAAAGGCTAAGTTTTACTTTTTTCAGTATGGGGTTTTTGGGGGATGTTTTTTAGGGTTTTTTTTTTTTTTTCTGGGAGAAGTGAACTGAGCTCCATGGAAGGTGTTTATATTTGAGGCATTTATCAGGATCTTTTTTTTTTTCCTAGTGTATTTGAAAATACTATCAGCATTCTGATTGGTAAAATCAAAATAAAGTGAAAAGGTGTGATGAAGGAACAGTGTCAGAGCATGGATGATGAAGCTCCAGAAGAGGCAAAAAAAAGATTTCCTGTCCCAAATAGGGGATTCCAAATGCTGAAACTCTCCAAGTGTATTTCTAAGCTGCTCTTCTCCCATTAAACACATGGGAATTTTAAAGCTTTAAAATGCAAGGTGGTGTCATCAACTTGGAGCATCTGGATCTGAATGAAAATTATCTGATGTTTCCCTGAAATTCAGAACTCGTCTGAAGCCTTATTTCCAAATACATCTCTGTCGCTGGTTTCTAAGACACTGGCTAGAAAAATGATGTAAAAAACTTCATTGTCCAAGTGGCTGAAGATTTTGTAGCCATTTGTGGGTAACCCAGAGGAAGGGGCTGCAGAAGGAAGAAAACAACGGGATTATGTCATGAGCCAAGATGGACACTGTGGAAGTTCTGCCAGGATGGAGTTAACTGATTAATGTTTGGATAACCAGTAAAGAAAGGAACATAGGCCTAATTGGAAAATGATTACTCAGCCCAGGCCAAATGCTAGTGAAGATAATGAGAAGGTTGATTAGTGACTTGAAAGAAATGAGAAGGACAAACCTGCAGCCTGTTTTAATTCCTGAAATGAACAGCACATGGGAAATATGCAACTGGAAATACTTTAGAAATTCCTATTTGCTGATGGTAGGTGAAGCAAAAGAAGAAAATAGCATTATGTAGGGAAGAACCATGATTATGGTCAGGGACCAGAGCGTACAGGATTTCAAGCATTTTTATCAGCCTCTGAAATTTGTTTCATTTTGCATTGAATCCTGAAAAAAACCCTATGATTTTATGCAGACTTTTCATCCTGCTCATACAGGTAACTTCCCTCCAATTCCAGCTGTCTTTGCACTCTTGCACTGCCTGAGACAGCTCTGAGCCCTGCCTTACTTCAGTGACTGGGATATTTTTCTCTCTCCATACCCTGACTCCCCTCACTGGTGCATTGCACCCTGAGAGCTGCACCCCCATTTTTCAATGACTCTGTGATCTAAAATTTAATTAAACTGTCTTCTGATCTCTGTTTCTCTGTCTGTCTGATCTATCAACACCCATTTTCCACTTGAAAGGGTAAACAGATATCCATCTCTACCAACAGCAAGGAAGAATCATAAGTCTGTAACTGCAAACCCTGTAATTCGACTAAGGAAGTCAGGGAGACTTTAGCATGGCTATCAAATTAAATTCAGAAGCTGTTATTCAAATTCTTTGCTGTTGTGTGTATACATCTTGCCAATATTTTTATGTTCACTTATATTATGCTTTTGGGTTTTGTATACTTTATATAAACAATTCTATAAGATAAATTTTAAAATAATTTTACAAATAAATATCTTATAATAAGAATACAGAACCTGCCAAAGGGTTAAGTAAATAAAAGCAGCAGGTAAGTGAACTGGTTAGGCAGAACATTGATTTGTGAAAAGAAATATTATGGCTGACATAGAAGTCTGTATAGAAATTAGAGCCATGGAATGGTAAGTTGGTTCTAGGATGGTACAGAGAGAGTTTACATCTCTAGGGTAGTTAAAATAAAATAACACAGAATCAGAAAATGTTTTTATACATTGGAGATTTCTATAACAAGGCAGGATGTTTGATCCTGGCAGAGTTTTAATTGCTCAGATGTTGACTTGGATGCCACTTAATACAAAAAAATGAAGAGGAGGAACACATTTTAAGAGGCATTTCAGGATTGCTTTCTTCCACAGCTTGTTGAAGCATTCAGATGGTTGGAGGCTATTTTGGATCAAGTCCTAGGATATGTACCAAGTATGATTAATAGGACTGGAGCAAGGAAACACCCAGACATTACAATATCATTAGTTCAACTTATTCTTGGGAGCTGGTGGAAGCCAAGTGAGCATTCTTGACCACAAGAAAACTGATTTTGAGAAAACATGAAATGCCCCAACAGGTTTTGGTTATTATTTTATTGGTCAAGATTTTATTTTGCAGAGGGAATCTAGTGGAGACTCTAGGATGTGTTTTAGAAAACAGTTGGTGATGCAATTAAAATCCATCCTGGTTCAGTCTAGAGGGAAAAAAGGCAACAGATGCAAGTTTGTTTAAGTGGCAATGTAAAAATAATTATAAACAGAAGGCTTTTTTAAAAATATATACAAAATGTAGTGAGAGGTGGAGTGGGAAATGCCTAAAAATAAACATAAGTAAGTCAAGAACATAATTAGCAGGACTGAATGTTGAATTGTAAAGGGTATTTCAACTAACAAAGAATTCTGCTGTTGTATTTACAGTAAATGAAAAAGAAAATGGGAAAGTGGTCCGCTTAAAACTGAGGCTGGAGAACCAAAAATATAAAAAAAAATTAACAGGTTTTGAGAAGAGACAGGAGATGGCAAGCTGCTCAGAGTCAAGATTACATTTCCTAATTAAAGCAATTATGAACACTTAACGTCGCACTGGATGAATTCTCCATTTCTTACAAATCTTTCCACACTGGCAGAGAGCTTTCACAGCCACGGTGGTGCCAGCCATTGGGCAGGTTCCCACCTCACTGGAGTCGTTTGCAGGAAGGGGATCTCAGGCTCCTGTAGGAACCAGGAACATGTGAAATAGTTTGGGATCTCTGAGGAGGTGACAGCCTGGTCACGCTTATTAGGGGAGTGCCAGCATGAATGTGGGCGTCACACAGAGCCCAGCCTGGATGCCTGGGTTGCAAGCGGGGTTCCATCCATCTTTCCTTCTGTTCTTCCACCCTCTTCTTTGTGTTCCTACTTGTACAGTCCAAAATAAAAAAATCAGACCCTGGTTTGTAAAACAGGTGTGTTACTTAAAATTACAATTTTTTCCTATTAATTTTTCCAGCAGTATCCAAAAGAAAACTCATCTTCTTGAAGCTGAGAATAAGTTTGTGCTCTTAAATGATCCAGGGTCATAGTCTTTGTGATGTAAACCTGATCATAAAAGAAGATTCTTAGTATCTCAAGGAAAGAGAATTACTAGAATGCAAATAATTCATGGCTATGAGAGTTCAAGAAAATTAAGACAGAAACAGATGAAGTCTTTTGGAAATTACTTTCCAAGTTCCTTGATGGGAGCGCTAGAAACTTGCAAACATAGTGTCATTAGTCTGAGATAGGTCTGTGACATCAATTATGGGAAAATATTAGCAAAAATGTGTAGGGTCAGTAATGGAGCATGCAGTGGTACTTAATTTCTTTAGAGACAAGTAACATAAATTTATGAGAGTTTGATACGGTTTAATTCAATTGTCATTTCCCCCCATTTTTTTATTATGTAGCCTTGTCTGCATTCAGTATAAAAAGAATTGACATAATTTTATTTTTTAATGTATACCTTTTTCACCTTGACAGTGATTAATTTCACGCAGGAATTATCTTGGTGAAGAAAGCAAAGATATTCTTCTCGTTTTCCTTTGAAGACTGAGCGTGTTCCCATTTGATGAGGTGAAGCAGGCTGTCCCCCTGCAGCCCATGGGGACTAACACTGGAGACTGTAATTACTGCAGCAGGAGCCCTTCTTGCAGCCAGGCTGGGAGCAAGGGGAGAAATTCAATGCAATATAAAATACTTGGCCCAAAAAGACCAGAAAAATATCATGTTACTCATCCAAACAGGTGAAAACACCATCTAGCTACTTTAGTTAAAACACCAAAAATACCATTTTGAATTTGCAACATTTTTCTTTTCAGAAAACTTCATAATGGTGAATATGGCCTTGATATTCCCTTTTGCCCTCAGTTCCTGAAGCTTCCCCAAGCAGGCTAAAGTGCCTGCTTGTATGTGAGAGGAAATGGATGACAAACAATAACAGCTATAGGAAACTGAAGAAAAGGAGGCAAAAAGGAGTTTTATTGTCTACCAGTCCTTGAATTTCTGACTGCATGTAATGGCTCTGGAAAAGGTAAGCGAGCTATAGAGGTGTCTCCATTGGGATACTGGAATTGAAATGCTGTTTTTTGGGATACAAGCTACTGGCCAGGCTTCGGTTTGGTCACCGTGTTTGGTTTCAGTGACTTTTTTAACAAACAGTAGCGCCCCGCTGAAGGTACAGAGCATGACATCAAAGATAATTCAAAGTGAGGGGAAGAATATGTTCTTTATGGTATATAATAAATAATGGGACTATGCCTGGCTGACTGTATTGTGGATAGTTATATTTATGATCCAGTAGATGTCCCTGACATGTGTGTTTGGGGGGTACTTTTTAGGAGGAAGTCATTTTTTAACTAAATTGAAATTACTCTTACTGGAAAGACTGAAGGAAAAATATAATGAAGTTTCACTTTTTATTCTTTATTAGATAAAGAATCTTACAGCTGACTATTGCTAAGCTCCAAAAAGAGATTCATAAGGTTTTAAGCTCCTGAGGAAAGACATTAAATACATCATTTAACATGAAGCATGTGAGTTGCATTTTAAATTCTGCGGGTTTACCTGAAGTTGTATATTTATTTAAGTGCATGTCTGGACTGGGACCAAAGCTCTGTGGGGAAGGATTTGGAACTTTCTGTTGTTGCTTTTACTGCAATGCAAATAGTAAGTAGTAGTAATTATTGTGCCATTCCACAGTCATTATCAAAATAAAACTTTATGTAGCTTGTTGACTGCTTTGGTTAAAAAGTATCTTTTTGGTGCTTCAGATTATATAGATTTGCCTTGTTCTTTCAAGGTTCTGAAGCAATCTTAATAAAACATTTCCTTGCATTTTTTTGTTTTTTGGTGTTAAGGAACATGCTGCAAGCAGCAATTAGGAGGACAACTAAAAGGGCAGACATCAAGCAGTAAAAATTAGCAATGGTAAATATAAACAAAGGGATTTTAAAATAACTGTTAACCTCAAAAGTTAAGGTTTTATGGAATTGGGTTTTCCTCCACCCCTGTAAATGGCATCACCTCACATATCACATATGTATAGAGAGCTGGATGTCAGCACAAAATATCCAACTAAACTTTGTTATCCAATGCTTCTAGGATATAGTGTGAGCTACCATCTTTCAAAGAAATTAACTAAAATATGATTAGCCAAAGGGGTTAGTCATTTACCATCGAATGGTAAAATCTACAAGTTAACTCACAGTCTTTTCATAGTAAACCCATTATAACCATGTCCCACAATTACTTACCAACAGTTCCGTGCTTGTTTTGCTTCCCTGGGGAATGGCTTAGTGTAAAAAGCAGCAATACATTTGACAATAACTAATGATTTTCAATTAATAAAACAATTGGCAATTAAAACCAACATGGTAACAATTTTGCATGGCTGATCCTTCATAAGCAAGTGTAGTGCAAGCAGGCATTCTATCTTATGTGCCCCCATGGGTGAGGGAGGCAATTATAGCAGCAGATATTTTTTGGAAAGGGAAATTTTATTGGATTGGCTGAAAATTTGGAGTATGTACTTATCTAAATATAACACAAAAGGAGGGCACTCCAAGCAGCTTACAAATGGAAGGGAAGCAAATTTTGTCAGGATTGTGCACCTGGCAAAAATATGGAGGTGAGAACCATGGGATAAAATTGTGAGCTGCTGACAGCCTTAAAAATTGCCCTAATTGAGAATGAGACTGTGAGGCACATCTGACTGTTGCTAGGACCTTGACAAGACTGGCACTCAATCTTCTAATTCCATATTATGGAGGGAACCTGCAGTGTTTGTGACCTTGCAAAATCAGTTTGAGCCTAGCTGACTTTTAAAGCCTTAAATCAAGATCCTGCCAGAACGAGATGATTCTTGTAAGAATGATAACCCACAGATAAGGCAAAATGAAATCTAGTTGGCTCTCGAAATGACTCGGACAAACTCTGGCAATGGAAATGTCAATCACATGGCCTCCTGCCAAGGTTAAATCTCAACTTCCCTGTGATTCAACAGTCTGGACACTTTGGCAATTGTTTCCAACAGAAACACCATAGAAAAGCAAGAAATTTCTGTTAACAGCTGGTGCGAGGTGACTTGAAATAGGCTTTTTAGCTTTACTTGGGAAGTGTTAGAGAAAGGAGAGAAAGTGATTGTTTTGGACAGCCACTGGTCTCCAGACATATGGGCCCAAAATGCTTCTCTGTTTGCTTATATATCTGAAATGTAGAGCCAAGTCAGAAGGGTTCATCTCCCAGCTAAACCTGGGGGACTGACAAATGCTTTAAAGCAAATCTGTTCCCTCAGGATTCCAGGTAAATTCTCTTTTTTAAATTCTTATAATAAATTCCAAATACCACCTTTTTCTCACTGACATTTTCTTCCGTAATTCCTTGTTGCTCATAAATTAGGTGTGCCAGTTTCTAAAATGTGAAAACATGAGAAATTCTATTGAATTACAAGGAGAGTACATTAACAGATTGCCATTGCTGCTCACCCCAAGTCACAGAATCCCAGAATGGGTCAGGCTGGAAGGGACCACAGTGGGTCACCTGCTCCAATCTTCCTGCTCAAGCAGGTGTCCTAGTGACATCTATCACTCCTAAGTGTCAGTCAATGACATGTTTTCTTCCTTGTGCTCCTGGCCATAGCTGGAAAGCTATAACTAAAAGCACCTCTCTCTTAAATTAAATGAAATCACAGCACAGAAAAAGTTTCTGGCTGGACTCCAAACTTAATTTTATTGAAACATGGAGCTGTCTT
This sequence comes from Pardalotus punctatus, assembly GCA_013400915.1. Classification (NCBI taxonomy): domain Eukaryota; kingdom Metazoa; phylum Chordata; class Aves; order Passeriformes; family Pardalotidae; genus Pardalotus; species Pardalotus punctatus. The sequence goes on from VZTX01027731.1 coordinate 269,131, forward strand.
TCATTACATGTAAAAGCAGAGAGGGGCATAGGACTCATTTCCAATCTATGGCACCTAGTTTCAAATAACTTATTTATCTTTATGAAACATGAAGAGTGGGTAGCAGAAATAAGAAATATGTTTACTGGGAACTTTAAAATTCCTATTCCAGAGGTGGATTTGGTCCTAGATATGTTTCAACACTTAGTGGGGAATAAATTTCCCATGGTAAGGAAAATCATCAGCACAGGTGGTCCAGGTGTATCTTATCTTCCCTGGCAGATCTTTACAGAACTCATTACATGTTCCGTAATATCCTGTAATTCCTAAGTGCACAGAGGTTCATTAGTTCCTAACAAGAGCTTTTGCTTTCACCAGCCAGGCTCCTCTCACCACTACAGATCCAGGTTCCCCTCCATCCCCCACTCTTTTGTCTCTTCCCTGCCACTTCTAGCACTTCTCTCCACACACCCTTTAATCTTTACAATACTCACTCAAACGGAGGGCTTAAATTATTTGAGCCTTTCTTGGCTAAACACCAGCCAGTGTGGATCTTTCTTGTTCCCTCCCACACCTCAGCCATGCATGTCACAGTGGCAACACCTTCCTAGAAATGTGCTTCTCTCCCATTTCCTTCCTCCCCTGTAATTTCATGCTGCTGCCCTGTGGAGTGTATTTCCCAGGGATTGCTTTCAAACCTTTCACTGTTCTGCTTCCACTTCTTTCTAAATCTGTTCTAAGCAGATCAAATCTGGTAGATAGCTGATGTTACAGAAGGAACTCTGCTGGAGTTTTCTGAGAGGCAGAATGTAGTGCAGATCTGTACGAAAATAGAAAATTCTGTAAGGCAGTTCTGCTGGGTTCAAAATAATTTTGTCTGTAAAGTCCTTTTGAGTATCTGTACAAAGAATTCTGTGGGCCATTTGAACTGGGATGAGAAGTAACAGAGGCTGTATAGATCAATGAATTTGTTCCCTTTAGGAATGCTTGATTGAGAACTCTCCTCAAAACACCGTGTTTTGTTTGTCTGGATACCTGAACACTGTTGTGTTTGATGTTTCCTTCAAATCACAGCAGAAGATGACTTTTTAATTTTTTTTCCAGGATTCGGAATATGTGCCATGCCTTCTGGAATAAAGAACAACTGCAAAAAATGATTTATATGCCTCAAAACTGAACCTTTCAGTTTTGAGAAGAATACTTCTACCAGTCTCATAAAATCAGAGTAATATCTACTTTCTCAGGTTAATTCTTTGTTTCACAGCATTCACGCAACTGTGTTCTGGCTGGGTTATGTTTGAAAAAGCCATTAAATGCCAAAAAAATGAAGGGAAAAAATATAGTCAAGAGTCTATTACAGATAGGAATAAGCACACAAATTACTCTAAAGTTAGGTGAGTCATAAAAAAAAAAAAATTTAACTAGATTTTATGAAAAGAAACCATCNTTAAAGTTGGGTGAATCAAAAAAAAAAAAAAAAATTAACTAGATTTTATAAAAAGAAACCATCCAATATCCTTCTCCTCCTTGGAGAACTACATGTTTTTATTTGTGGTAGTAAACAGGACGTGGACAGGAGGGCTTCTGAGCATGGATGCCATGTACGTATACATACATACATACATATATATCCACCTTATATATATATATGTATATATATATATATAAAAAACACACTCCTTGCTTTACATGGGAGAGCATTTTCTTCATTACAACAGGAAATGTAGTAATTTTCTCTATTTAAAGATAAAAAAGCTAACCATAAGATGAGGATGCAATTGATTTTACCAAAATTCTTCACAGAAATGATACAAGGTTGGAATGCATCTCACACACAATTTATGGAGAAAAAAAACAGGTTTCAAAGCAATATTTTCAGTGTTTGTTTCCTTATCTGTTATCAGACATTCTGTGCAATATGTGTCCTAAATTATGCTGTTTGTGTTATTTCCTGCTTTAGGTGCTGGTGCTGAGTTAGTTCAGGATACCCAGCTTGCAACTTCTGAGTTTTTATTTGTTTTCACTAAGAAGTTAACATGGCTAGAAGAGTTGTCTGCCTCTGATTGGGTCATAAGTTGGGAGAACAAGTACACAAAAAACTCTTTATCTTTCCCTTGAGTATGAGACATGGACATGATGGCTGTCATTGTACGTTGTCCCTGCCCCTCCCTTCAGAGAATAAAATATTGAGAACAGGATAAGAGATGCAAAGAGCAGGCACGGTCTCAAAAGCATTGCCTAACTAGAAAATAGAAATATTCTATATTTTCTTATGTGTTGGCTTTTCTAGTTGAAAAAATCCACTTTAAAAAATACTTAATATTAAATTCTGACTGACAATTTTCTGTGCCCTTTCTGATTTAATTCTGATCTGCTTAGTGGAAATAGGATTGCAACAGTTATTGAAATATATAATTTTTCAAACACTGGCTATTTCAGTAAATTAAAAATATTGATCATATGTCAGTTTCAAAAAAGAAGAACAAAAAATAAAAGTGAACATGACTTTAATTTCAAATGCTTTGAACTAAAAAAAAATAATAATTTTTTTCTTTAACACCAATTCTAAATACTCAAAGCAATGAAACACTTATCAACACCCCTGGGAATATTCCCTGTAGCTGAATCAATCTTATTCTCAAGTGCTTTCCCGAGATTCAGTGTAAATTATGCTTTTTCTAATATCATTCCATACCTCCCACATGTCTTTAATCTGCTTTTGAAGTGTTTGTCATGAAGCTTTAGGTACAAGCATTACTAGGGTCTCTTTTTTAATGACAGAAAACATCTTCCATGTAAATCCAATCTTCCATTAGAGTCTGCTTAATGTTGGATCCATTTGCTTTGGATTAGCTTTTAAAAGACAACTTGTGGATTGAGCGAGTGGAAACGATGTGTGAAATTCTGTACAAAAATTTAATTTCTCATTTTTTGTTCCTAAAAATCTGGGGAGAAATTTTTTGTGAACTCCTGGGTCAGTGTTCTCAGATAAAGCTCAAACTCCTGCCCAGCTGAGGATGATGATGAAGTACTGTGAACCCCTCAATTACATCGAAGCTGTTTAATTAAAACCCCGGTAAATCTCTGTTTTGATGGAGTCTTAAATCTAAATAACATTCAAAGCTCAAAATACTTTACATCTAGAATGGAACTAATCCAATATAGATCTCATAATTACAAAAAAATCTTTTATCTTGAAGTGTTAAGAATATCTTTAAAAAAGAATCTCATAGAGTTACAAATTCAGGAAGCTAAGTCAGTGTCTGTGCCAATGAAAATGAGCTCCCAGATCAAACCAAAAAAAGGGATTGTTTAGAGCAGAAATATGGAGAACAGATGAGGATTATTATTGTTTTCTCACTGAGAAGAAACATTTCTGGAATGATCCAGTTTACAGCCCACTCCTGAAGAAAACAGTTAAATTCTGGAAAAGGTTCAAATAAGAATAAAGAAAATGGATTGTTCTGAGAGATTCTACATGGTCCATTTAGTTTAACAAACAGCTATTTTATCTCATTTCCATTTTTTTAGTGGGATTTTTTAAAGAACAAGATCCTATGACTGAAAGCTATAAAAAGAACCAACTGGACATTCAATTTGACAACAGATGTCATTTTTTCACTTGGAAAACCACATATTAGTTGGGATTTCCAAACAATTTACATGCTAAATTTAAGGGACATAACATTGTTCACACTGACTATTCAGGTGAAAGTAGAAATTGATATAGTTTTCACAGAATTGTCTGATCCCATATATTTAATTAGAAAGCTTTAAAGATGTGATATTAAACAGAATTTTTGTGGTTGCCATATTTTAAAATAACAGCAAAGTAGAAAATAGAATGGAAAATAACACTCAATGTTCTTCCCTATCCAGCATTTTTTAATGTGACATTTGTCGCAGCAGGGAAATTTTTTACCTTTCAACTTTACGTAGGAGTGGGTTGTGGTATTTTTAAAACTTTATATCTCTCTGTCTCCATCCATCCCCCTCTTCCTCTTTATTCTCTTATTTTAAGCCACAAAAAAAATGATTCACTTCTTATTTGTGCTCCGCACTCTCAGCAGAAAAATGTGCCTTTAGCATTTTGCAGAATGATTGCAACAGAAGTGTTCAAAGGAATTTGAGTAAATAATAGTTCACAGGCACAAGTGAGGCTACATTTAAGATTCAAACACTGGAGTGTATCATTCTGATATCAAAGATATGTAGAAATATTTATATATATATATATATATATAAAGAGATATACTGTGATGCACTTACAGTTTGTTTTCAGACATACTCGCAGCTACTTCAGGAAATCAAAATGTAGTGGTTGCTCAAAAGAAGAGTAAAAAGTCTCCATACCATTTATATTACATATGAAGCAAATGCCATTATGAAAACTTCATTAATATGTAAATTACAACATTTTGATTAGCACTTGCAGACCCCTTTTGTTAAGAAAAGAGATGGAAGGAGCTAACCAGATTGCAATAATTTACATAATAACTCAGTGGTGGCAATGCCACCAAGAAGAGAAGCTAAGGAAGGCTATTATGACTTTTTTAAAACAGATTAACACAGTATTAAAACCAATTGTGCAAAAGCAAGGACAATATTCTTCTTTAAACTGACAAACACTTTCATGGAGTCATGAGATATATTAAAGACAGGCTGGAGCTTATTTTAAAATAACAGGATATGCTTTTGCTAAACAAAGGAATACAAAAATTGTGTGTCATTATGCAGTGGTCTGAAGCCAAATGAAGAGCAGGTTTTGTAACTTGTTTCTCTACGGTGATTTTGCAGTGTTTTAGATCCTAGTTAGCTTTATCCTTTATCCTTTTGAAAAGTAGTGAAAATTTGTCCATTGACTTCAATAGCCTCAGGATTTATTTCTGCACTCTTAGTTTTCAAACTGGAATATGCCAGAAGGACATGTAAATCACTCAGATTACCAAATCACAGCATCGTAACTGTACACAACTGTACAAACTGGCATTTGAATTTCTAAATTCAGATAATTCATCCAAAGATGCCTTTCTCTGGCAACATCTACTAGTGGGTTTATAGGTCCTCAAGACTTTGAGTTGCCTGAGCAATTTAAGGGAGCTAATACATTATGTCTTTGCTTATTCCCTATCTTCAAATATTCAGAGCAATAAGTAAATGAAGCCTCTCTTTAAGTACAATATTTTGCTTTTTCTATTGCTGGTCATTTGAAGGATGTTTCTATATTTGGACACCTTAAAGGGAGCTCGGTAACAGTTGTGTTTGCTCAGCTCTTTGGGTCACTGATTGTCAAGAGACATGGAGCACTTACAGCTGGCTTACAACAGCGTGGCTTTTTTTAGTGGTAACCCAGAAAATGGTGTGTAGCAGAAAAAAGAGAGAGAAAATCATGGGGATTCTGAGGACTTTCATATACTTGCCAAAGTTCAGAGACCTCAGGGCAAAACAGGAAAAAGAAAAGAAAAGAAGACATTTGAAAAGCAAAGTTCAACAGCTCTGTTTGGTGCTACTTGAAAGTATATTACAGGCATCATACTAGATTTATCAGAAAAAATAACTATGATCTCTCAAAATTAGTGAGCTAGGTGGTACATTCTGTTTGTTACAGTTCCATAGGGACATTTTTGCCCCAGCTGGCTTCTGTAGAAAGGGTTTCATTATGATGTAACTAAAGCAAATATTGGTCCAAGAGTTGAGAATAACAATACAGCTTTTTGCATTAAAAGGATATTCGGTTACATTGGGAAAAGAGTTTCTATGAAGCAGAGTGCCCACAGAGAACTTCAGAATGGGAACAGATAAACCTGCAGAGATTTTTTTTTTATTATTTGGCTTTGTTAAATCTTTAAAACATTTATAGACAGTTTTAATGTTTTAGAATCCATTGTAAAAAGCATAAAACTTTTGTCAAACTTTGTAAAGGTATTCAGGATGCAGTTAAAAAAAGTTACCCAAAATAACTGGTCATGCTTATAGGCAGGATTGGGTTTTCATCTGCTGATAATCAACCTTGCTCCATCGAATTCAGGAACCTTACACTGACTGGTGTTGCAGGCATCAGCAGGAAGGAGTTTGTCATGGAAGTACCAGCCTGGTTCCAACGAATGGCAGAGTTTCTTGAGTTGGTGGGATAAGATTCATTTACAACAGATTATGTATCTGGCATATAGGATGCATGTGAGACAGTACACACAAAGAAATTACGTAAAAAACTCCTAAATGGAATTACTAGATATTATTGACCTTTTAAGACCAGTAAATTTTGACTTGTTTTTTGAGTCATTAGTGTGTATGACATGAACTCCTAACCAGATTAATCTTTTCAATGGATAACATTATGGCCTTTTGTTTTTTAAATGTGTTAACAAGCGTGTAGCATTTTGGGGGGCATTTTTAACCCCCTTAACAGCTATGAGCTGTTGTATAATAAACAAATCTTAATAATTTGCCTTAGATCAATTTGTTTACAGAAAAATCAGTACCAAATTTCCCATTGCACCTCTTTGAAAACAGCAGTTCCTAAACAGAGGAACGGTGGATGGCAAGCTGTGGTTGGTGACACAGCGTGCCTGGTACCCTTCCTTCCTAGGTGGGAGGTGACCAGACCTTTTAAATGTCTGGTCCAACTTCTCTGGTTTGCCTGAACTGTGCTTTGTGCAGGCTCAGAAGGGAAAATGTGACATTTGTGTTGTATTTCTGCTTCTTCTTTCAGGACCTGCCAGGTGCCAGTTAAATCTTTGCCATAAAATATTTATCCTCAGGCTTGTCTGTTTTATGACCAACAACCCACAGCCGCTGAGGCCATTCCAGTGTCCAGAGGCCATTCCAGTGTCCAGAGGCCAGGAACTCCAACGTGCAGGAGACCAAACAACATCCCCTTTTCAGCTGCATTCACGTTGGCAAAGTGGATGTTTCAGGAGCTATTGTGCCGCTGGATATGCAAAGAGGTAAGACTCTAATGAGGTGCTGGGATGAATCAGACTTGCTAATCAGGTCTGCTGTCCACATTGCCAGGGCTGCTGCTTCATGATAGCATAAACGGTTCCCACAGCCATTTTTTGGCAGGATCCTCTTCCTCCTTTTACTGCTTCTTCTTTGTTTGCTGAACTCTTTTTGTATTCTATCACTGCTCTAAAGAATGGTAGCTTCTTTCTTCCTGCTCACCAAGAGCAGGAAATGGCACCACACCTCCTGTATCCTCACAGAAGTTTCGGAAACATCCTCCGGTGGCACTGACAGCCTGTGCCCTAAAGGGCCAAACCTTTTCCTGACAGCAGAGGAACATATTTCATTGTTAACAACCCGAGCAATCTGCTAACCTCACGGCTGCAATCACACACACCGTGACCAGCAAAGAGATGCATTACATTCAAGAAGATGAAATCCCTTATAGTGAAGATGTGGCACAGCCCTGTCTCATTAGTAATCTTTTAGAGAGAGACCTGGCCAGACCCAGAGGATGGCCCATGGGATGATCCCAGGCTCACACCTATCACAGAGCTTTCCGTATCTCACTCACAGACTCCTCTGGCCTGTGATATAATCTGTGCATAAAACTTGCCTGTTCCATGCTTTCCATATATCCATGCAAATTTTCAAGATTTACCTTTGAGTGGGATGCCTATATTTTTTCAGATTCCAGTGGCCTGTTCTACAATTCTCAGCCATGAGCTGCCTGGTACATCCTCCCCTAAGTGGCCACAAAGGCTCTTGCATTTTTGAACGCCTCTTCCTCCCGCCCAGTTCTAGGGTCTTCTGAAGCAGGAGCCTCATGACCCTGCATAGCATTCTTTGATCCTGAGATGTTTTAGCTGTTTTAAGGAATTTTAAGAGTTGATACTTCTTGCAATGAGCCAGAGATGACAGCCTTTTGCACTTGTGTTCTGGCAAGGTGACACTTCAGGTTGTGCCTGCGGCAGGATGTGCCAAGAGAATTTGTGAGGATACAGGACCTATTAGAGGCACAGGACAGGTCTCTACAGCAGGAGAAAAAACTGGTGCAGACCTGTCTATATCTCTGAGCAGTGCCTGGGCTGATCCAGCCATGGAGACATGCCTGGGTTTTATCTGGTGAGAGGAATTTACCTGGTTTTCTCCAGAAGGGATCCTGCAGGTGTGCAGAGGGGTTGGTCACAGCAACAAGGTACTGAAATGAAACAAAGGGTCATCTGAATTGAGAGGGGAAATTCCACTACTGTGTCCACTAGATGTGATCCAGGGAGATTTGTTAGAGACATGCAGATGGTGCAAAGTACAGTGAGAATAAGAGTAAAATAAATGTGCTTAGTCATCTCTTAAACTCTAATTTCATGTAACTCTACATCATTATTTTGACAAAGAAAATTTATTGTTGTCTCAGCAATGAAAGTCCTGAATTTCAGAAAACATTATTTTCTATTACAGAAATATTCCATTGTTTCCCTTTCTCCTCCTCGCCCTGCAGCACTGATACAGCAAACCAGATATAATGAGAGGGTCTTAAATATTCCTCTGTCAGTGTAGGAAATTAACTTTGGTCTTCTACTTTTATCGTGAAACTTGAAAAAACATATCTATATTAATTGTAGAGTTGTTCTAAATGCAATTATAATGTTGATTATGCTATTGCAGTGTTATTTTCAACATCTCAAACAGCCATTATACCTTTCAGTCTTTTCAAATAGAGAGTGGTGCTCATGTGAAAACAAATTGTTGTGAACAACACTCAAAAAAACCTTAATGTGTGTGAAGCAACTTAAAGCAATAACTGTGGCCTTGGACACACAGGCAATCATTCACTCAGACTACAAAGCAATCATTTTGTCCAAGAAGAGAGAAAAAATAGGTTGGAGCAACAATTTGTTCCTAAAAAAACTGGAATCAGTTAATCAATTTGCAGTAACTATCTGATTTATTTGTGTAATAACATGACTGACAATTTACAGCCTTTTCCAATAAATCTCAAAGCCATGATTTGCTGCAGCCATAAGCCATTTATTTTATAAAGATGACCTTTAATCTCTCTGATGATTGATTAATCAGTATATCATAAATGGAATTGCGAGAGGTGAAGAAAGATTTGCTTGCTGATGGCCAATCTTCTGTTCCTAAAGAGCTCTGCAGGAGTATCCAGCACACAGAGAGCTTCATTAGAGACAGCAGAGGAGCACTAAGAAAACAATAGTATTTCTTAATATTTGTTCATTAAAAAACTACAGTGGTAAAAATAATCCTCCACTTGTGAAGAGTTAGCCTGTTGTTTTCCAACACATCCTAAACAAGAGGGAGATGGGTAATTAACCCCTGGGCAGAAGAGAGAATGGACTGTGGCTGTGATTTCAACATCCTCTTAACCTTCCCCACTCTGGGGTCCTGAGTAGGTGCTTTATCCCTTTTGGTAAACATTGTTTTCAGCTGCTCTGCCTGAGGACTAGAGAGAGAAAGAGAGAGATTACAGGAACTTCTCCCACTCGTCTTTTCCTTCTCTTCTGCTTCCTAGCCATGCACTTGGACGCATGAACAGCAGGTAAGCACTGCTTATGCTTCTGACTGTCTGCAGGATTATCCCCCCATCTCCGGAGATGTGTTTTCATGATGTGGCTACAGCTGATACAATTGATTGTGATCTCTGAGAAGGAGCTCCTGCCTTCCTCATATCCATCACTTCCCCGTCAGGCTCACGCTCCTGCTGTTTCTCTTTTGCATGGTGTGGGGCTCAGGTGAATGTGCAGTAACTGTTCCTGAAACAAAGAGAGGGAAATACTCCACAACTCTTGTGACACGAGATTGGGTGAATGTCAGATCCCGTGCAGGGGAGCTGTGTGTTGTGGGTGAGAGGTAAAAGCCCTTTCCATGGAGGTGAGCATTCAGTTGGTTCTGTTGCAAGTCTGAAACTAAATCTACAGAGCCTCTAAACTGCTCTTACTGTGGATCCTTTCCTCCTTGGCTGCATTCCCTTTGCCTGTTTTTCTGTGGTCACGCAATCAGCTGTGTCAGCACGATGACATGGGCACCCATGGCTAGCCCTTGTCCTCATACACAGGAGAAGACAGGGAGGAGTAAAAGATTCTGGAGAGGTGTGTGATTGTTTCACAGATTCAAGCTTAAATTTTAAAAAAAAAAAATTAAAAAAAAAAAAAAAGTGTTTTGGCCTGTTTTGGTCAAAACTCAGTTGCTTACTTCCAAACGTTATATTGTAGGTTTGTTCATATAGCACTACTAAAATAAAATAAAAATCCCTGCCAGAAGGTTTTCACTTGATTGTAGAGCTGCATATACCTGTGCCAGAAAAGATAAAGCAAGGAACCAGGAGCACAGACTATTAAAATGCTATTAATGATTGAAAGCAGAGAAAAAGATGGCAATATTTGGGGAGCAGGTCTATGAAGTTATTCCAGGCACTCTCCCATGCCTGGATTGCAATTTGTGTATCTTATGAATCATGCAGGTGGTAGATTTGATAACTCTTCCACCCCTTAGCACTGTCTGTGCAGGGATAGTCTCTCAGACACAGCAGAGTAAGAACTCCTAGGAAGGTGGGAGAAGGAATGCAAGCTGCTGAGATGGAGTAAGGGCACATGCCCTGAGGGAAAGCTGGGCACAGAGAAATAATAAAACCCGAACCATGACCTGGCTCCTGCTGTCCTCTCTTTCAAAAAGCCCAGGAGGCCACTTAGACCTCTGCAACAACATCAGCAAGTCTGTAGGCTGGCTGATCATTTTTCTTTCAAATCTTATGCTTCTGATACTCAGCCTTCATATAGGATATATTGATTTTGATGGCAAAATCCTCCCAGATTCTTCTGGTTTACAAAGACCTGGTTAGGAGTATTTGAGTTTTTGGTGGATGGCTCTCTGCAGCTTTATCGAAGCGTGTCCCAGGGAGCAGTTCTACTTAGTGACTCACTGGATTCTCCATTAGAAGCTAGATGAAGTGACAGTATCCTTTTCCTGCTCAGGATTTTCACAGACATTTCAAATCTGAATATTTCACTAGTATATATTACCCAGTGGAACCATAAATATCTCTCACAGGGGTTTGGACTACAAAGGAATGCAAAACTTTGGTTAAAAGTCACAGATGGCTTGATTGTTACGAATGGTAATGTTGTTATATTTATTTTCCAAAAACATCCTCTACAATAGCTGTGTGCTATTTTGCAATTTACATGTGCTAGAAGACTTAATTTGATCTGAAAAAACCCTGAATCTCAAACTTTGGGTTGACAAACTTCAATATCTGAAACCCAGAATGCAGGCAGGGCTGGCCTGAAATACAGTGATTTTTGTAACTCCACCTCCTCTCCAGCAGAGTGTATGTTTCCAACATATAATTAACTCTGGATTTCACCTCATTAAGCCTTTATTTTTAGTGAAAAGAAATAATATTATTGTCAGTCCCATCAAACAGACACTGCCATAGGCTCAACAATGCCATGGAACAAAGCATTAAGAAATGAAACAGTGGCTTTATTTTGAGTCTTAGGAGGAGGAGGAGGAAATCAGCAAGTCATTGGGATTTTTTAATGCATATATTAAGTTGGCTGGCAGAGCACTTCAACAGGAATGCCAAGCCAGCCAAAAGGCCTAGCCTATAACCTCTAATCTTATGGAGCTGAACTCTATTATTTGCCATAAAAATTAGATGTTACCGAGTTCTAACAGATGTCTTCAGCAAACGCATTTTTATTATTGCAGAAGTTTGGGTAAATGGAAACTGAGCCCCAAATTTTGTTTTGTAGATTATGGGACTGCTGTGCTCTGTGGTTGAGGCTGGCATTTTAAACATGAGTTATAAAAGCTTTTAGAAGCCACACTAATTGATGTCTCAGCAGTTCTGCTGAATCACAATAAGAGCACAGGCTGCCATGACAAAAAAAATTGTTGCAATAACCAGTTACCCAGCAAACAGGCTCGTTTTTTTGCACAATGACTGACACTAGTTAGTGGGTCCATGTTGTGCATCTCCATGGAAGTATTTTAATTAGCTGTTCTGAGGAAGCAAGGACGGGGGTAAGAGGAAAATCTTCCCAAAGACTTTTAATCAAAACCATCTGGAAGATGCATGATGGGATAGGAAACATCTTTATGGATATGGCCCAGCACAGGTGTTTGAAAAAAAACAAGAGGGATTAAGACAATCTCTGTATTTGTGTATTTGTTCAACCAAAAAAAGGTCAGAAACCAAAGCAAAACTTGTTTTGACAAAACCATTTAAGCTAGGATATTGCATTAGCATGGAACTGCTCTCTTCACCTTGAAATGACTAATACAAATCTGAATATATGTATTTTCTGCAGCACGTGGGTACAGTTCCCTGTGCCCCTAGCACTGGATTAGAGACCCTGGCTCCAAGAGTGCACTGATATTCTTTTTCCAATTTAACAATACTATTCAAAGGCACTAGACAGTAAAATGAACTTAATAATTTCAATAATATTCCTCTCTCCCTGAAGGTACAAGGGGAATAGAGTCTTAGATATATGGATCATGTTTGCTTTATGAACTTTTCAGGAAAGAGTTTGCTGTTTCTTCCTACTTTGCCTCAGGACATGCTATTTCAATGATGGCAGAGGTAAAGGCATAATTAAAGAAAGGAGGGTATTTTTGGGTTCTGCTTCCCGAGTGTGCTTCAGTGTGATAGCAGTGGGAACGAGATGTCTGGGCTTCACAAGCCCTGAATGGTGCTGTGAATGTTGTTTAAAATCGGCTTTTTCATTCTTTTAGAATTGTTTCCGTTATGTTCATAAGCAATTTTAAATTACAAGGCAGACTGTAAAATATGATGCTGTGTATGGCGCATACTTCTCTCAGTAGTGTTTAAAAATAGAATAAAATAATACAATAATTCCACAAAAAGAAAAAATATCTTGGTTTTACTTTCAAAAACCTGCTACTAGGGAGGTCAATAAAATAAGTTACTGAGGTTATTTGTGGAGTAAATCAACATGAATAAGGTGGAGAACATTGCCCTAGGGAAGCAATCCTATCATTTCTTCTTTTAGTAGACCAATCAAGGGTGTAGTCACTGTGTGTGAACCTCTTATGTTATTCTGGTAGTGTAATTAAAATCATCATTTTGCACCTTGACACAATTAATTGTTGTTTTTAATTGCTATGGTAGATAGAACAGAAAAGTAATGTATTTTCCATCCTCAATTATCTTCACAAGCAAGCACTTTATGCAGAAGGATATGCCACTTCTGTGCTGCTTTAGAAAACTGTACCTCCTACTATTAAATTGAAAACCATTTCTGACTTGGAAGGAGTTGTAAAGGATGTGTTTGTCAGGGAGCATATTTCAGCGTGCTTAAAATGGCTTTAGGAAACATTTATTCTCTGAACAGTTTATGAGCGATGGCTTTGTAAATACATAGTAGATGTAATCTGCCTTATTTCTCTGTGTCTTGTACATGGTACCATGCATCCATTGCTGGTGTTTTTAAATAGACTTGACCCATAAATCCATGACCTGGAGAAATCATGGTATGAAGAATGTACTCCTGAAAGGTTCCATGTTGCTGGGTTTCTTTTTTTCCAGCTTTATTTGTTATCCTCATGAAAGATTTTGTCTCTCCTTTTGAAACAGCCCATTCATTAAAGGATGAGGTTTGATTTATGGGACCATTGTATTATTTTCTTCCAAACAGAAAAGAACTTTCCAAACCTTAGGCATGTTTTCCCAGTACAAACATTTTGTGGCAGGGTAGAAAATGGGACAAGGCAAATGCTTTGTGTTAACTTTGGGATACAAGGGGAAATACTGACTGTGTCTTCCCTTTGCCATCTGGAGTGTGACTGAAGGGAACCAGGAGCACTGCTACTCTTGTGGAGACCAACAGCATTTAGAAACTTGAACTCTTTTGGTGACAAACTTCTCAATTACCCTGGGAGCTGTCCACTGAAGAATGTCTGGTACAAGTTAGTTGAAGCCAGCTTACTCTGAATGAAGGAGACCTATGTCAAAGCCTTTGGCTATGAGCAATCGATGATTTTGTCTTCTGAAAAAGGGTTCATCAGCTCCAGAATGTGTGTCCCTGTTGTCAGTCAAAGGCCTTGCCTCGGCTTTCCTGAACCTGTTGTCCAAGAGGGACGATGGAGAGGAGACCCATCAGCTCAGCTCCATCCCAAGGGAGCACTCCCCTTCCTCTGCTGCTGCCCCTTCTCTTGTCTTATTTCCATGTAAGTGATGAAAAAAGACCAGGGCAGGGAATAAAAAGTAACACAGAGATTTAGAGGCGCTGCTGAACACTGACATTAGAGCAACTTGGGGCCCAGCTAGCTGAAGTGTGATTGGAGAAATTGGGAAAACGGAGGCAGTGAAAACGGGATGGTAGGTGACTGCAGCAAGGAGCTGGGGCTGGAGCCTTACTGGGGCTGTGGGGGATGCTCAAACACTGGTGGACAAGCACTGTACTCAATGAGATATTTTAAGCCCCTGTTTTGATTAATCATTTTTAATTAAATAACAGCAGCCCTTTTTGTCATCAGCTGAAGTATGGTCTTTACATACAATTATTTCTGCAGTCATATAATTAGTAGTTCAACAGTGCAGATACACAAGGAGGATGAGTTAAAGTTGAACATGCAGCCCTAAATTTGTCATTTTCCCACTTCTCAGTCCTTGACTTAGTAACATGAATGCTTGTCTTTTAAGGTGAGTTGCATGGGGAATATGCTTAAATTTTCTGTTTCATGACCTAGTTCCTTTGTTCTGAAGATTCAGTGCCGAGGTAAACTGTCAGAGTCCTGACAGCTGGCGCCACAACAGAAATACTGGCATTTTTTTTAAGCTTCTCTCATAGATTAACTCCTCAAAGAGCTTGCACACATGAGTGGCAGACCCTTCCAGATTCCACTCCATCACAGTCAACACTTTGACTTTCGCCGAGGAGAGATTGCTGAGGATTCATTTGCTCTCTGCTGTGTTTTTAATACACAAAGCTGAATTTCTAGCCAATTCTTTCTGGAAATGTGCTTTTCCTGGATAGGAATTGAAAGAATTGTAGACCTGGCCAATGTGGCCCCCTGGGTAGGAACTGTAGCAGGGCAGCTGTAGATTTCAGTATCTCTGAAGCTTACTTCTGTAGGTTTAACATGAATTGCTTTGAGATGATTGATGAATTGTTTTTCCATACCAGGGCTAGTGGGAAGGAAGCAAAATTTTAGCAGTGCAGTATTTGTATGTATGTGATTATGAAGTGTATAACAGATCCTCAACTGCTGTATTTTATGCATTTCTACCTGCCTCTTCAACTGAGTAATTTGGGTGTGATAAAGTGCAAAAATTCAAGATGAACAATATAAGTCTAAAAATTGAATATGTAATCGTAAAAACTGAACAAAAGGAGTCCCTACCTCAGAAAAGTTTGGGCACCATGGTAAATGAGCATTTCAGTGTAACACACTGTGGAAGTGACTTTTTGGAACCATATGTTACCTTATTACTGAACTAGAGAAATAGCTCTTTGATCTTTTTACTTTTTAATTTTCCCTTTGTCCACCAGCTTTTCTCCCACCCTTTCAACCCAGCTAATGCTCTAACCAGGAATGAATACATTACTCTGCTGAAATTTGAACAGAAGGCTAATTCCTAATCAAAATAGGCACTAATTTCTTTCAGTGCAAATTATCATCATTCATTGCAAATTTGCTCTCCTTGAACTATGCCAACATGTTGTACAAATTTCAGCACTTGGAGCCAGCTTCTTATATATATATATATCAAATCAAATAATATACTATTGGCTTTTTATTATTTCTGTTGCATATTTACATGAAAAAATTTAGTGTCAAAGACAATGGGCAAATATTGTTACTGCTACTGTAATGATGAAAAGAAATATTTAAACTTTTGCTGGGTTTTTATACCAGTAACAGATTTTTTTTATATTTTATTTCTTTAAAAATGGAACTCCACCTGGAAATGCTGAGAAACTAAATAATATGACACATTGTTTATCTCTTTGTTGCTGAAACAGATCATCCATAGGGAATACAGAGCTTTCAGGAAAAAGATACTGCCGAGGTACCAGTGGAGATCTTTATTCCAAAACCCAGTGGGTATTATTTTACAAGCATTTCAAAGATGGCATTTGATATTATGAAAAAGACATCCTGATCAGCCATGCTGGGAAACTGGGCCTCCCAGTTGGTGTTCTTATCTGTTTTACATAGCTTTTGTGGTCTTCTAGGTGTCATCACATGTATGCCTACACATATACTGTGTCTTCAAACACCTCTTCCCAGATACAATGGTATTTTATAGCACCATCTGTTCAAAGGATGGATTTAATAGATTTATAATAATGCCATCAGGCAAATAGCTCTGCAAATTGCAAATATGGTTAAAAGATACACAAAAGATACAAACATTAAACACAGCAATTATGGTTTTCTTTTTGGTCTTGGTACATGTGTGTGTCTGGATACAATTCCTTTCCTTTGGTGCTGAGTTATAGTGCACATCTGTATGCAAACAGGGTTTGGAACATTTTGTTAATAATGGTTTTTGTTCTTTTGTTTGCTGTTTTTTCCTTTCAAGATAGAAATCTCTAGTATAATATAGTGTTCCTTACATGAGAAAAACATTGATTATAGTGTAAATGAAATAATTGAAAATATAAAATATAAAATATGTGAAATCTAATTACTTGATGCTGAAGTGTCTGCCCCAAATGGTCTAGCACTGAGGCTGTTTTATTCATGGGACTTACTTTACAGGAGGAGGAAACTGCAAAAAGTGGAGAACAATATATTCCAGAAATTGAAAACATCTTGGAGCGAGATACCAAAAACTGAGTTTCTGCCCTGCTTCATTCACAGTGTCTTTAAATTAATGAAATATTTTCCAGTAGGAAGTTCATACAAGGCCTTTGATTTGTTTCTTATTCAGTCCTGGCTCTGGAAAGCTCCCAAAGTATTTAACATGTATTCAGTTACCTGAAAATGTGGGAGATGATCCTTATTATAAAAGAAGAATGTGGTGGGATATTTCCTAAATCCTAGGAAAATCACAAAAAAGCAAGGCTGTATTTCACTTGACAATAAGATGATCTTAAATGCTATAATTAAAAACAAGAGAGTTACTTTCATTAAATAGTGAACCCCCATTGTGCCGATTATCCTCATAATGTTTTGCATAATGCTTGTGAATCTATAATGCTTAAAGATACACGATAGAACATACCATAAAGACAGCAAGGGAAAAAACACCACCTACCCCTAAACTATTAATTGAGTCTTTTCTTTTTGTTTTGTTATAAGCTTTCTCGATAACTGATAGGAAACTTCTTTTCACCTATATTAAAGGTGAGTATTTACATTCTGAGGAGAACAAAAGGTTTTCACAATTTTCTTAGCCACATAGAAATATTGCAGGAAGGAGGAATCAGAGATGTATTGTATTTTTTTTTTCGGTTTGGTAATGCTTTTTCGTTGTTGGAGGGTTTTTTTTGGATTTGGGTTTTTTGGTTTTTTCCCAGTGTGGGCCACCCTGAAGCCTCCCCACTGTCACAACCTTATCCTGCAAACCCAGTACGACAAGCGGTGATTAGGAAGGCACGAGCAGAAGTGAGCTCCTGGGAATGTGCAATGGTTTCGTTGGCATGGCAGTGCTTGAAGGAGCCTAGAGAATGTCTCATCTGCTGTGCTGTGCCGCAGCTTGCTCAGCCCTAAACAGCCAAGAGAGATGACCACAGCTAGAACTTGTTCAGAAAACACTCAGCAAGAAAAACAGTCTTCAGTTGAGGCAAGAGGAACAATATTGTGAAAGCGGGCAGAAATAACATCGAGGTGCTAAAGCCATTTCCAGCGGCGCACTGTAACAAACACCGCAGCAGCATCGATCCATGGCGGTGGCACCCAGCGAGCTGCAGATCCCCCTCCCATCACAACTGAGAGGCACAGTGGAGGCCCTGGGGCAGGAGAGGGGAAGCTGTGACCTGACTCACAGCTGTCACGTTTGCATCCCCAGCTGCCAGCACGCTGTGTGCTCTCATGGCTGATACGATGCGCTCCCGTCCCTTGGCTTGCTCTCTGCTTTCTGCTGCTCGCAGGCCCATGGCCAGCTCGTCTTCCAGTAAGTTGCAGGATAAATCTTCCCATCATCCCTGCCGTTGCCTTGCACTCTCCAGTCATTTCTTATTTTTAGGCATATGTGCTTTTGGCTAATCTGTGCTGCCTGAGGCACAAGCCCTTTGTGCTCCTTTTCGCTGTAATAAAAAAGAGCCTGAGCGCAGAAGATGCCAAAAGACATCAGTTTCCCTTGTAGGCAGCGTAAACCGAGTGTGTTCATTGACTCCAAAGATATTTAACACATTTCTAAGATGAAGCCCTGAATACTTATTTATCCAAACCCAGCATAAAGGACTGCATTTCAGTTTTATTGAGGATTAATACTATTTTAAAATGCATTTTCTCCAGCAGCAGTGAGTTTTGAGTCTGTAAAAAATTCACTATGTCCTAGAATTAAGATTATTAGTCCAGATGAACTCCACAGAACTGCAGGCAGCATAAACCAATCTCATCAACAGAATTCATTAAAACCTAAGGAAATAATTATGGGAGCCTTTTTGTTTTCACTCCTGGATTTTATTATTTGAGGGTTTTTTTTAATAACATCTTCCACACATCCTTTCCCTCTTCCTTCCTTTTTACTGGACAGCATCACCAGTGCTAACCCAGAGCTGTCAATGTTTTGGGGCATACCAATGTTTAAGTTCATTATAGAGGAAAGGAAGGCAATTTAATAATTTGGTTTTAGTGGCTACAATCTGTGCACACAGCTATGAGAGCAGAGGTGTTTGTATGTAAGTATCTATGTGTGCGTGAGAAAGATCATAAATTATAGCTGCTTCTTTCATGTACAGAATATTTTGCATGTGAGTGGGTTTGTAGAAATCTGTTTGTATTTCTCATTGTGAGATGATAATAAGAGCTTAAGAATAGCAGCAATGCAACTTCTAGGTACTAGAATATAGCACCATGTTGGATTATCCATGTAGCAAGTACACAAAGGCAGTGCTGTAGCATGCCAAAATATCTTCCTCAAGGAACCTTGTTTTACTTCTCTGAGCATCTAAATAAATTATGAAAAATATAAAATACAATTCATGAAGTACATAAGAGAAGTGCCTACAAAGCATGGCAGATCTCAAGGAAATGTTGATGTTTTTAGTTCTGTCATCCATCACCATAATGAGTGCCAAAACTCCTTTGAAAATTAGCTGTCTGTGATTAGGCAGGTTTCAGAGTGCAGGTTGTTTCTGTATCTGATTCTGAAATATATTAATATGAATGTTATGCTAATTTGTCTACTTTTGACCTAGAGCTTATCTCAAAGATTCAAGAGGATATTGCCTCATTAAGTATCTCACTCGCAAAGTAAAACTACCTTCACCTTCTCACTTCATTAGATGAAATCGTTACTTTTTTTCTTTTGGGGAAGAGCGAATAAACAAGAGTCCTTCAAGATGCATTGCTTATTTCTACCTCAAGTATAGTTATCTTGTGCATACATAATAGAGGTATTAAAATTAGTATTCAGCTCTAATTCTCTCCAGTCTAACTGATAGTGTTTTGATGAGTTTTGGAGTTTCTGTTCTGTCTGGGAATTTTAGTGATGAGGTAAGGGAGACAGACAGCAGCTTGGTTTTCGTAAGCTGAGTTGACCTTGCAGGACACAGAGGCACGAAATGTTTATTGTGAAACTGAATAAATGTTCCTAACAGGCAACGCATACGCATAAAGGAAAACAAAAACACAGACACCTTTATAAATATGCCAGACTGACCAGGAATTCATATTACATTTCTGCAGGACAAAATCATCCCTCTCAAAATATATGTCACATCTATTTTTAATGTTGTAATTTTGATTTTTGCCTTTTTCTGACATTGCAGAGAGGATATTCCCCCCCCCCCCCCCCCCAACAATCAGTGGGACAGTTTAGCTAGATTGTCCTCCCTCCCTAAAATCTTCCCTCCCTCCCTCCTGCCCTCACCTACAGTTTGGAGAGGGTTGAAAAGCAGGATTTGCACCCATACAATGATCTAAATTGCCTAAAATTAGATTGTGTTGGAACCAGTGGTTTGACTTTGAACCTTGCAATCTTTTATTGAAAAGCTAAATGAAATACTAGAGGAATACAAAATACTATACATATCATCACTGGTTTTGAGTCTTACATTTGAATGTAAATTTTATTTAAAAAAAAAAAGACTTGACAGAAAAGCTCATTATTTTACCACTGTCATTAAAAATAAGGAGTGCAAGCAACCTCTCTAAATACTTCTTTTGTCTTTTCAGCCCTGTTGCAGATCTCTTCAACTACTGCAGAATCAGACTGATTCCTTTCTTTGACTTCCAATATCCTCAGTGATCCCTCAGTCTTTCTCAAGGAAACTCTCTCCAGCACTGGGGATGCCCCCTAATTTTGATTTACTTCTGGCAACAGCCGCAGAAATCCAGGGACTTAAAGCGCAGCCCTGTTCCCTAAACTCTGTAATGATTGCTTATATCATTTGATTTAGCCCAGTGAATGGCCCAAAGAAGATTAAAATGCCTCCTTCTGCCAAGCTGAGATATACTGCTCTGCTGAAATATGTCCCTGACCTCTTCTGCTGATCTGTAATATGGAGGCTAATAACACTTATAAGTGTTATCCTGCCTAGTGGGTCTGCAAGGGCTGTACTTCTTCATATGTTCCAAGTAGTTTGGTGTGGCTTTTTTTTTTCCCCTCCCCTTTAAATCTCAGTGAAACACCTTCATGAAACCTTCTGAGGGTAGCATCACATCTCTCTGCTCCAATCCCAGCACGCATGGCTTTATCTTTCCCATTTTACAGACATAATTTCAGTAGGAATGACCCCCATTCAGTAGGAAGGACATATTCCTTCAGGCAGGTGATGTCCTCAAGTTGCAGGAATATCCTACTGCTACCCAAGGAGAGGTGGAACCCTCCTGCTGGCCAAGTCGTCCTTCTGGGAAATCTCCAGAGAGCAAACTGCTGTGGAAGGATTAAAAACACACTAGGATACGTCCATATATTCACTTGAAGCAGATGGCATGCTTGCTGTTTCCAGTCCTGTAGTACTCCAACATCCTGGGGACGTGTGCCTCATTCCCAGAGTAACACAGATTTCCAGTCAGTACTTTAAAGATTGTATTTAGTGCTGTGATTACTAGTGAAAAATTCAGTCACTGGGTGATTTCTGTGGATGCCCCCAAGTGAAGCTGTGTTGCCCCGTTTTACCCTACAGGCTAACGTAGACCTCTGTAAAGCCACTGAGGAGAAAGACTAATATTTTCTAATTCTGCAAAACTTGGCCTTTATTCTAGGAAGGAGCCAAGGTAGTGTAACAAAGTAAATGGTTGAAGGTCATTGGATGAATGATAAATATCAAGCCATATAGAGAGCAGCACAACCCCCTGATGGAACTGGAGTAGTGCTTATCTATGCACACTGCAATGATGCTGTTTATTTTTGGGATAAAAACTAAATTACTTGTGTATCCTCTTGGCTACCCCTTCCTTCAAACCCTCACATATTTCTCATGGCTTTTATGGCACGGAACAACAATGGTGAGAGATAAGAGTATATAAATTTTATTTGGACCACTGGAAAGTATTTGCGTAATTTTTTTTTTCCCCCTTAGTTACTACATGTTGTGATAATGTAAAGCAGAAATGCAAATACCTTCAGAAATTATTAATTTCTGAGGAAAACCAACCAAAAAATGAAACCAGAACAAAACACAGTAAGTTGCAATATAAGAGCCAAGGCTCAGTCCTGCCTTGGCAGCAGTCAGTTAGAGTTTCAGTCTCAGATATTCCAGTGGAATCTGCCAGTGCAGCCAGGGGTAATATTTGCTAAGAAGTCAGTCAGATGTCAGCTTCAGCTTCTTAAAATTGCTCTATGTGCTGCTGAGAATGATGGCAAGATCCTATTCTCTCTTTCATTATTTACAGTCCACAAATACTTCTGCTGTTCTAATGATCTGTCCTCTATATAATATTTGTGTGGCCATATTCTGGAATTCAAATTTTTGAATGATACATCAATTAATTAGACGCTGATTTCGGGAGATTGGGAGGGGCAGAGGTGGTGATTGATGGAGGGAGTCACTAGTGTTTCTCTTAACAAAGTAACAATGCCTGATACTTGTTATCCTCCTATTTCTTATTGCTGCTTTGCAATATGTTCTTAGGAGCAGACGTTATTTACTATAGAAACTTAAATGTCTTTATTGACAAATAGCAGGAGACAGACCCTCAGGAAGAGTGGCTTCATTAGCATGCAGCTTATACTATTTTTCAAGAATATGTTTGAGCCTTTACACTTTTTTTGAACACTAAAATGCTGATAGTAAATGACAGTGGGAATAAGTGCAGCTGGCAGGATAAAACCAATGGTTTAAAAAGCCTCAATCTGTTTTCCTGATCTGTTTTCACCATGTGTGATACAGTCTTAAAAGCTATACATTTTCAAAATGATGAATGCAGTATTTATAGTAGTGATTTTTGTACTTCCTTTTGCCAAGTAAGGGCAAAGAACTTAATTTTATATCACACAATTTACAAGCAAGGTATCACAAAGTTCTTTTCCAAAGAACTGCTGCTGAGTGAGGACAGAAGCTGTGGGAACGTGACTGCAATAGGAACTGCTTCATTTTAAATCCTCAGCTCCATTTTTAAGAGCCTCATTTTGTGTAGACTTTTTACCGACGCAAAATGTCAGAAGGGACAGGGAACACAAAGAGAGCCTGTAGGGTTTTCTTCCACCTGTGCTCAGCAAGGAGCAGGAGCTGCTTCCCCCTTTTTCCCTGGGACGATTCCCACGGGCCATGGGCAGCAGAGGCATTCCCAGGAGCACTGCACAGCTCCTCCGTGGCTTTTCCCAGGTGGAATTCACCCCACGCTCAGGGTGCTGATGGGCTTTTAGCAGAGGGGCTGGGCTCACAGACCATGGCTGGCTTTGTAGCCCTGCATTCATCCGTCTAACACAACATTTATTTTCCTCTTCATATCCTTGAGGACCTCCTGGCCTCTTTCTCCCGTGTCAAGGAGAGCTGCTGAATAAGCACAAGTTGCTGCTAGGGCTCTTTTTGGCCGTGTAAAATCACACTGAGGAGTCAAAAACTCTGGTGTTCATTAGGAATTAATAATCCTCCATTAATGGGGCCTGTGGGCAACTACCTGTGAGCAGCTACTTGAATATCTTCCAGACCAGTTCCTCTCACTGACAGCCAAATGAAAACAAAGTCCTCCTTGCAGTCTCTTCCAATGGATTTGTACAAAAGGAGAGAAGATATAACCCCAGCACACGGAAAAAATCACCTTGCCTGTCCTTATTAGTTCCCAACCCAGTTTACTTCTTTCTGGGCACTGCTCAGTGCCCTCTCGCTCCTTCGTTCCTTATGTTCTCAGAGCTGCTTGCTTTCCTTTCCTGAATTTATAATTCTCCTAAATACACTAAAATAATAGCCATTTTATGTCAAAATTGGCATCTAATCCCTGTGCTAATCTAAGAATTAAGCGGTGCAAAGAGATGAAGATCAGGTAACATTGACGTAGTTTTGGATCACTGTAACATATTTATTTCTAAAAGAAGCACAGGATACATATTTTGTGCCTACCTACACATGGGGGGAAAATGTTTCTAGGCTCCACCACCGTGTACTGACTTTGTTCAGTGTTGTATGAAAAAATGATTATAAAACAGAAAAAAACACAAGATTGCTGTTTCAAAACCAAATTTTGTAAGTACTAAGAATAATGAGAAGTGACTGAAATGAAACAGAGGCAAAGCAAGGCAGTGTAATAAAAATTAGCGTACAGTTCTTTTAGAGGAAAAGAGTCTTTGCTACTGGGCTCAGTTTTCTGAACATCTTGAGCAAACAACGTTGAGGGCAATTTGGAAGGAAGGCAGTGAGTACTTTCAAGGATGATCATTTTACATTGAAGATAAACTGGAGTAGTTACCTAGAGACACTGGCCTGCTTACAGGGGCTTTTTCAGTTGATTAACTTAAGGTTTCGTAGTAAATGTGGAACAGTTGAAAAAAAAAATTAAAGCTGTTTCATTCACACCTTTGAAAGCATCTGCTGAAAAGAATTGCTTATTTTTGCACAAAACAAGGGCAATGTGCTCGCTTGCGATTGTGCATTCAGGCCACTCGCAGCTATGATTGTAAAGATGAGCTTAAAATGCACTCTGTGAGTTTAACAGTATTCACATTTGGATTACAGAAGAATAGAAAATATGAGGCACAGCTTCAATTGTGTAAAATGGTAAATTAATTTATATTATTAGGACAGGAAAATGTATCAGAATTTTCTTTTGGTATCAGGAGGATGATAGTAAAAAAGATAGGATCCTATTTATTATTTTCTATTTGAAGGTTATGAGATAAGTATTTTCATATATAATGTTTACATCACCAGAGGTCTGACATACTGCCTGTTAAAATTAATGGTGACTTGGCCACTGAGCTTTGGACTGTCTATTAAATCTGTGGGAATTGTACCATTACTGCTCATACCAACGCTGACAATTTTGAAAGTAAATAACCTGATATTTTAGCATAATTTATTAAAATTACAGTAAACTGTATAATAAGATGTGTAAATACCTCTAGAGAAAAAAAAAAAATCAAGGTTTCTTGTCATGCAACCTTAGCATGGAATTAAATACAAGGTATTAAAGTCTGTAGCATTTATTTATTTATCTTTCCATTTTTTTTTTAATATGTTACTGGGTGAAGTCAGTGAATTGTGAGAAGGTTTCAGCTCAAGTACAGGTTTACAGTTACAGGAGAAGGGATGGTTACAGTGGTGGTTTAGTCACCGATATTTTATCAATTTGATATATTAAAGCTGGGACACAGTCACACTTACTGATGTTGTAGCAGTAAGATGTGTCAGCTGTATTAATATATTTAGCTCCACATTTACTCTTGTTTATGTTATGTCAGCATAATGTAATAACAGAAAAAGTGATTGTGTCTTAGTTTTGAGTTTTCTAGAGGACAGTGATTCTGTTTGATCCTGAACTGGTACCTGAACTTTGAAAGGTTTTTGTATTTTATATGGAATGTAACATTTTGACCATTTGGGAGAAATACAAAACTGTACTGAAATGGCCCTCCTTTTATCTGCAGAAAAACAGACTCCCTTAGTTTGGATGCTGTTTTTGGCACATAGTTTGTCCACTTCCATGTGAACACACTTCCCTTTTCATTGATAACAACCAAAATTTCACTACCCAAAACAGTGCTTGCTCAAAACAACAACAATGAATAACAACTTATGGAAAAAAAGATAAAATAAATTTGTGTCCAGATTCAAACTAATGTTTTTTTTCCTACTTATCTGATAATGGCTAAATATGTTCCTCTCCTTTCTGTTCTACTTTAATTCAGCCCACTAATTTTCCAGTAATTCAGAATACCTGGATTGTTTTTTTTTTTCTTTATAGTCTCTGATTTAAAAAAACCAAGTAATTAAGGCCTTTACTGCAGAGTGTAATTTTCTGGCTGTGTATACCTTTGTGTCAGGTAGGCACAAATGGTATTTCTTACACTTTTAGGTCCTCACAGGGCAGGCAGGTAGATGACAGAATTTCTCCTGACAACCCCAGGCAAACTGATATAACACGAATTCATTTAGAAATTACCATGCTCTTCTGTTACTGATTTGTGTTGTTCCATCTGCTAATAATGTATTTGTTTAGAGCAAGTTTTTCCATTCATCTTTAGCCTGTTAGTGGGTTTTTGAGAATTTTTGGCATGTGGTCAGTTAATCCAGAGGTCTCATGGCAACAGCTGGAACATGGGAAAATCTGTGCAGCCTAGAGATGGTTTCCAGACATTTCATTTCTGTCTCATATATTGAAGTGGAAAAAATCTTTCTTTGTGGTCAGTCATGAGAGTATTTTCGACATGCACCACTTTGTGAGTATGCAAGGACACAGTAATCTGGATAATGATGAATACCAAGTGTTTTCCAAGGACTGGCACTCTGCCTCATCAACACAAATGCCAATATCTGACTTTTTAATATTGAAAAAAAATCCAGCCTGTTAATAGAGTACAGAGATCTTGGGCTTTCTGAGAGCAAATCTTGCCATTTTGAGATGAATGAACAGAAATTAATGGAGAGCATTGCAAACACAGAACTGTTCTGGGTACATCTCATCTCAGATGCTCAGGGAGAATTGAATTTGATGTAGTTACTAAAATGAATGCAAATGGGAGAAGACCCTTTGTGCTGGGAGTTTAACCCTGTCCATAGGGTGTGAATTCCACTTTTTTTTTTTTTTCACTTTTTGACTAAAAGGAGTTCTGAACCTTCTACATTCAGTCATCAGTGCAGACCAGTTGACTCTGCTTTCTAAAAGTCTGTCTTTTCAAAATGGAAATCCATAGTTTATTAATCTCAGTTTAAATTGAATTCACTCGGGATCACCTCATTCAAGGTTATTTTCTGCAATCAGATTTCCTTTTCTGTCCTTGCCACTTACCAAAACCTCATCTAAAAATAGCACAGAATCATCTCTTGCTGACTCAGGAGGTATTTGGTGAAGTCTGTTTACTATTGCATTATGAAATACCTGCACTTTATAATTGTACTTAGCATTAATCAGTCTATACTGTTTGCCCTGTTTCTGTTACTTCCACATTTTACTTTCTAGTGCATATAGCCATTGACAATTGTGTTATTATTAAGCTTTTTAGGATTAAATTTTGTATTTTTTCTTTAAAATTATGTAAAACCAAAGTTTGGTTACTGATGCTTATTAGTGACTTTAATTTCTGGGCAGTTTTAGCCTTTCTTTCCTTGGACAGGTTTTGGAGACTCAGAACTTTCTTTGTAGAAGTCCACAGTTGGTGCTGTATTTTCCAGAAATTATAATCATTAAAAAGGTATCATAAACTCAGAAATAGTGAAACCCAGCATAAATTCGGTTTTTAATGACATTAACCAATTAAAAATAAATCCTAAAAAGCTCTTGATTATAGTTCTGTTGGGGTTTTTTTTGTGCCTGCTCTTCCATCTTGGTATTTCATTTTTCTGTTTCATTTACACTGTACACAAACAGATCAGATGTTTCTCACTGGCCTCACTGATACTTCCATCTCCATTGCTGAATATCTGTTCACCTGTTTTATTTCTTTTTCGTACTAAAGCCAGATGGAGATGTGCCTGACTTTTTTTCCTGACCTTCTCCCACTACTCCTGTGTTTCTTTTTGTCATTTAAACCTCATTAAATGCTATTTAGATGGCTAATTCCTTTTTTTATTTGTCACTCGGCATTTGTGCCAAGGTGTGTTTGTTGGCATTTCAGATGGAGACCTGGGCTCTTGGGACACGCATTTTTTAACGAGCAGCCTGTGTGATTAGATGGTAAACACACAGTGAAAATAAATCACTTAAATGCATTTATAATTCAGTTTTATTAAGAGTATTTTTATTTCCAGGAACCTTCACTTTTTATTTCCCATTATGTCTGATTCCAAACAGTTCCAACCAGTTCAATCCGGCTCTAACTGGTTCAAACTGGATTAAACCTGATCTCAGTGGTTCAAATCAGATAAAAGCAGTCTGGACAAGATCTAACCAGATAAGACAGGATTTAACCAGTTCCAACCTGATCCAGCCATTCCAAACTGGTCAAAACTGAATCCAGCCTCATAAAACCAGATTAAACTGATCAAACCAGTTCCAAGCAGTTCAAACTGAATTTAACTGCTCATCTGGTTCAAACTGGATCCAGCCAGATTGGAGGCGGAAATCTTCATTTTTAGAGCCCAGACTGGGGGGTGAGGAAGGTGATACGGGGTGAGTTTGGGGGATTGAGGCAAACTTAGGTGATTTTAGGATATTTGGGTGGTTTTTAGTGAGACTTTGAGATATTTGGGGGACATTTGGGGGAGTTGTTTGAAAGTCTTGTGATTTAGGGGAATTTTGTGTAGATTTGTGGTGAGTTTGGGGGCATTTGGGGTGAATTTGGGGGAATATTCACATATTTTGAATGCATTTTTTGATACTTTTTAGTGAACCTGTGTAAATTTTGCATAAATTTTCATTGATTTTAGGTGGACTTGGGTGGTATTTTGAGTGAATTTTGATGGAATCGGGATTTTGTAGAGTTTTGGTGTGAATTTGGTATATTTTATGTGAATTTGGGGGTATTTAAGAGACTAGAAGGAATTTGGGTGATTTCTCAAGAATTTTGTGTATATTCAGAGTTATTTAGGGATTTTTTGACAGGAATTTTTTAGGATTTTGAGTGGAGTTTGATGGATTTTTATGGGATTCTTTGGATATTTTGAGATATTTTCACAAGAGGATATGTGACTTTGTGTGGATGTTGGGGAATTTTGGGTGCATTTTTTTGTCTATTTGGGGGTATTTTGGTGGGAATTTGGAGTAATTTTGTGGATTTTTGTTATACTTTGATGGAATGTGGGGGAATTTGGGGATATTTTCGGATGTTTGGGTGTGGATTTGTGCAGATTTAGTGGCATTTGTCCTGATTTTGGGGCTGTTTTGATGAGATCTTGAGGGCTTTTTGCCTATTTTTATGGGATTTTGAGCCCATTCTGATGGAACTTTGGGCTATTTTGATGGAATTTTCTAGAATTTTGTGAACTGCAGCCCCCACTGATGCATCACTGGCAGTGACTTTATAGCTGCCAGTTCCCCTGGATGGGGGAGGTTAATTACCGTGATCAAAAATATCCAGAGGGGAAAATGCTACACCAGATATTACCAATTAACCCATGAATCTAAACATGACAATTGCTGCAATTAATACTGCCCCACACTAGCACTAATTACCAGTCTGGGGGAGTACACAGGACTGAGGTTGGGAGAGGAGTTCATCGTGTCCCCAGGCTCATCCCGCTCAGTTCAGAGGGCTGCAGACCCCACCATGACCATGCAGAGGGTGCTGGGGGAAGACATAAAGAGAAAAATGACCCAAGAATTCAAATCACAAAGGTTTGTTGGTGGTTGTGGCTGAGTTTGTTCAAAGCAATGTAGGCAGATGTCGTGTGTGAGCAGTGTGTCCAGACAGAACATTCAAACAACGAGGCTGAATATTTACTTTGTGCTCAGTGTGAAGGATAAATGAGTTCTCTGCTGTCAGCCAGTCTTGTGTTGTGAAATCAGATCAGTGCCCAGTATTCCCAACATGCCTAAAAACAGAACAGATTTCAAACACTCTTATACACAGAGATTTTGTTCTTTACTTTTCTGCTTCTATTTATTAGCTTATTAATCTGGGGCAGGAGATTACATAACAGTAATGGGATATACAGCCTAGTAAAAATGGGCTTAATCCATAAACAGGCCTTCATCCAGGATCTCCTGATTTAAAGGTGTGTATGTGTGTGTAGTTTTACTGGAGGTAAGCAAGGCTCATGTGACTTCATTCTATAATGTTCATATGCCTGTAAATATGAATATATTAAAAATGTAACTATGTAGAATCTTTTCTCCTCTAATCTCCTTCTACAACAGGGTGACCCAACTTGGTAGATGATGGAAAGGCTGTGGATGTTGTCTACCTGGATTTTGGTAAAGCCTTTTACACTGTTTGCCACAGATTTTTCCTGTTCACTGATCTGTGCACAGCTTTACCATAGCTTCTTGTTTTGAGAGATGATACCATGCTTCTAGTCTTGGAAAATTAGACCCATGGTCTTCTACCAGCTCTCATGGACAAAAAGCACCAAACAAACCAACAAACAAACAAACAAAATCCCACAAAAAGCACCATATAGATATAGACTGATTTTCAGAATTAATCCTGTATAAGCTTGTTGGCTTCCTTCACCTTCAACTATGGAGCATCTTTCCAAAACAGGTTTGTGAACCCATATGTTCTGATAAAGACTGTCACACCAGCTCAACTGCCTTATCAGACACCAGACTCTACAGCGGAAGTGCGAATGCCTCACTGAAAAGACAAAAACTGACAGATTGGGAAAATTCAGAAATAAAAGAACACACAGGAAGGTGAGTTTCTTAAAAATTCCTACTCACAAAACCACCTATTTTTCTTGCTTGCAGATTTGAAGACAGGTGACTGAGCTGTCACAGTAGCACAGAGGAGATGTAACAAACCATGAATTGTGCTGTCT
Source organism: Pardalotus punctatus (assembly GCA_013400915.1). NCBI lineage: Eukaryota > Metazoa > Chordata > Aves > Passeriformes > Pardalotidae > Pardalotus > Pardalotus punctatus. The sequence goes on from VZTX01027731.1 coordinate 299,238, forward strand.
GACTTAGTCAAGTATCTCAGCTCTCCAGTGCTTCTAAGCAACCAAAGCCTCCAAACAAACCAAGTTGCTTTTGTTTTTTTGGTTTGATTTAACTCAGAAAACGTGACCTCACGTTCAGTTGTACTGAAAAAAAATAAGGGACAGTGCACTTCTCTGTTTTAAAACTTCAAAATCTGCTTAGAATGTGAGTCTTCCTTACAGTATTATTCTAAACACAAGAATATTGAAAGTCATATTATATTGGATTTGGAACTATATCTTCTGCACCCCTCTGGAAACAGGTTGATTTGGTCCCCACATAGAAAATCTCCAGAGGTTTGATTTAACGATATTCTGGCAAAGTATTTTTCCAGTATGTGGTTGAGACTTCCAAAACCAGTGAGACTTCTATATTTGACAGCCATCAACCACTATCTCTTCTATTAATTTATTCAGCTGTCCTTTGAATTGAGCTGAACCTTAAACACCCATAGCACCTTGGAACAAGATGCTGCAATGCTTGCCCATATTCTATGAGCAGCACCTTGCTTTTCACTGTTTTGAATCTGTCACCTCCCGAGTTTCTTTGTTGTCTCCCCATTCTTGTACCACAAGGGACAGCAAGCAATCGGTCTTTATTAATCCACTCCATGGAGCCACTGCACTCTGTTCCTACTGATTTTTCAAAAATAGTTTCTTTCTGTTTTGTGACATGTGCCACTACTCACACTAATATACTGATTTTTTCTCTCCCTTCACCTCCTTTACTAAGCCCTGCTCTGAACAAGGTTATATGATACAGGAAAATTAATTGGCCTCTAAACTCTTTTAGTGCAATATTTTGAGTGATAGCTCACTTTTCCTGTGTTAAAGGTAACCAGTATTTTATCATGTGCTGCTATTAGATAGATACTTGCCTATATATACAAAAAAGTAAGACGTGTTTGTATAAAGACTGTGTCCACAACAGGTTAAACATTTCTCCATTAGCTTTTTTGAGGGGTTGCAACAGCAGTTTTAAAGCAAATACTGTGATTGTCTCATGCTGCATTTTGGTTCACTTTTCACAATGTTTTCACATATCTTTTTATAGGTTTTTCCTCAAGTTCTTTGATAGTTATATAGTTTTAAGTAATATTATTTTTTTACTACTTATTTGAAACTATAATGTATTCTTCCTTATCTCATATAGGTAGTGACACAGTAAGTTTTCCAATGTCTGTTTTGTTTCAAATGTTATTTCTCTCAGTTGTAGAATTTTGCAATTTCACTTCTTTGATGATTATTAGGTTAGTTTGCAGGAAAAAAAAAAACCTGTTTTTAGTAAAAAATTACTACATGAAGTTAAGTTAATGGATCATAATGTTATCAGTGAGAAAATATTAACTAGGCCTAAGTAGAATACATAGACATCTCAGAGAGATAAATGATACACCTTTTATTGATTTTTTTACTGTATCTCTGTTATTTCTGGAAGTATAAATGGCTAATCATTCAAAAATAAAATATGAATTTGAGATAACAGCACTGAAGAAAAGGACGTATACATGGAACTTAGTCCTTATCTATAATGGCAACATTCTGCATTGAACTGGTCATCTCGCTAGTCATGCTTTGTTAAAAATTATTTTGCCAGTGAGTAGTGTCATAGGTCACTGATTTGTTCCTACAAGTGCTCTTTGCTGTGATAATTCATAAGTACATAAAATATTTATTGCTGGAACCATAGGCCTGAAGTGTTCCAAGGCTCCACAGAAATCTCTGTAGGAGGAGGTTTGCCATTAGTGACCACTTTAGAGTGGCCGTGTTCCTTACAGCTGGACTTTGTGTGACCTTGGGTTACAAGGATTGTTTGTTTGGCAAAGGAATTCTCTGAGTCCATTTGGAAGTTGTTTCAACGTTTTCTGCCGTTTTGCAGATCTCCCTCATTTGCAAGTATGCTCAAGATAGAGTGTAGGTTCACGGACTGTGCATCCATTAACCTCTGTTTAGAGATTCAGGAGATAAATTTATGTGAATTCTTTTAGAGCTGATTATAGATTTCTGGTGATGCTTTTGTTTACAATAATTCTGCGGCTAACTACAGACAAAGGGAAATAATTACTGTATGGTAGTTTAGAAAAATAACAAATTTTAAAAAGAAAAACACCACCATATTTTGAGGGTTTTGTGAAAAAGTTCAATTTCCTGTAGATTTCCAGGCTGGAGACTCATCTACACTGTATATGTTAATACACAATACACAGTTCCCACTATGGGAAATAAGAATAAAAATATTATTACTTCTGTTTTTTTAAACTTTTTTTTTTTCAGTAGTAATTTGCAATTTTGGTTCTTGCACAATTTAATTCTTTTCTTGTGTGCTTAACATTTTTAATCCCTCTAGAATGTTCATCTATTCCTGATTTTGTATAAGCACAACATAAATCTATCGTAAGTCAATGTGTTTATGTAGAAAATAAATAATAGCATTTCATCCTTCATGAAAGGTAAGAAAAACACAAAGCAACGATAATTGAAGATGCGTTTTCTTTCAACACATTCTTTGTTGCTACTTCATTAAATGCAGCCAAGTATCCAAAGGAAAATAACATGAACTTTTTATCGAGAGCTTTAACAAAATCCTCAGAAGACATGAAACAACAGATGATGAAGCTGAAATCCAATAAGTGAGCATTTGACTCCCGAATTAGTTAGTCCAAGATGAAAGAGTAAACACATTAAGTAAGAACTATGCTGGTCAGGAATATAAAATACCAGAAGGAGTCTTAGGCATCTGACAGTTTAAAGTACAAGCCATAAATCTTCAAAAATCTTCACATTCACACCATGTGATGGACAAACTCTAGGCCCAGAGCCTGTCCCCACTCTCTGTGTGACATGGGGAGTGACGTTACTAGGATTTTTGTTGAAATTTACAGTGATTTCCTAAGTACTCCTCTTGCCACTGAAATGGCCATTCCCCTCCCAACATGTGCACTCAGGCACTTCTCCATGGATTCTCCCAGCCTCCCACACCTGCCCTGCTACTTTAAGGCCAGCAGCTTGCCCATTTTAAGAAAAGCATGATTAAACATATCAAGAAAGTGTGGAAGTCAAAGATTTCTTTTTTTTTAAAAATTATTATTTTTATGGTGCATGTTTCTGCTGCAACCATCACTAGTAATTTACTGGCACTTTTTGTATGAGCTGTAAGGTTCAGTTCAAAACTGAACCTTGGGCAGTTTCACAAATGTAACTTGTTTCCTTTCAAGGACCAGTCAAGAATAAAGGCATGGAAGATGAATTCAAGTATGGAAGGAGTCGGGAGGGAGAAAGCAGAAATCTGAGGTTTGTGTAGGAGAGGGAAGATGAGTGGATGTAACCTCCTGCTTCAGCAAAATCTGGCTCTGCCCTGGGGTTGAAGTTGAGAATGAGGTTTAAAATTTAGGCTCTGTTAAAGCATTTTAAAGCAAATGAATGAGTGAGATCAAATTTATAACCCATCCTTTCTACTGGAATATGTTTATGCACTTTTGTTTTTTTGCAGAAGAAGAAGAATGTCCTAAGGGTAAAAATTTAGGCTTCAGAAATACACAGGGTTTAATAGTTGCAATAATAGGGCTTTTTCCTGAAGGATTTGAAATAGATGCATTTAACTTACTAGAAAGTAATTGCAGCCTTCAATTATGTAATAAACACCCTTTTTATTTAGCTCATGCAGTATTTTTGCTTGACTTTTTAACTATTAATAGCTACACAGTGGAAAGGATTTGTAGGAAATGCAGTTTGTTTCTGAAAACTTGAGGAATAGCAAATGATCTATTATTGGAGCAAATTCTCCTGTGCTGAAAAAATAGGAATAATATCTAGTTGAAGAAATTGTTCTCTTTTTGCGAGATTTTTAGCTTTCTCTTGGAAGACCAGGCTTCTTCTGTATTTAATGCTTTGACTTTCTTTGAGAAGGGTGGAAAAGTTTATTTTATGTTTGCTGTCTCCTGCTCTTGTGTTTGCAATAAAGCTTCACTAATGAGCAACAATGTTCTCCATCCAGACCTGCTAATGAGTCTTTCACTGTGTAGTGACTGAAAGTGCGTCCTTCAGAAACACAGCTCATAAAATGTAACTTGTACACCCAAAGGGAAAGTAAATAAGTGTCTGTGTTTTATCTTAAACCTGGAAGCGCAGCAGCACTCGATTAATACATGTGGTAAAATCGAGACTGAATCTAAGGGAATGGCTGGTGTCAACATTAAGACTGAAGTGTGGTTTTGTGAATTTAAGGTGTTACTCCAAGCTACCAAGAGTTTTGTAGCATAGTAGGTTGGCTAGCAACAAAATAAAAGAGGATAATTGGGCTTATATTTTTATTCTCTACCTCCGGACTAGTTTAATCTTCTAATACTCTTATTTTCACTGTAAGAGCATCTGATTTTAAAAAGTATTATCACTTTTATTTGTTGTCTGACAAAAAATATTTAGGCTTAATTATGATCTAGGGAATTTAAACAAACAGAAGACCTCGATATTTTTATTTTTGTTTATGGCTCTACAGGCTGTACATGCAGAGAATAAGTGAAAAGCTCTGCAGATAAACTACAAATTTTAAGAAAGTGAAATTGAATATACTATCTTTTAAAAAAATGTCATGCTATTTAACTGGGTGGTTCTGTATGTCCTGTGGTTCTTAAAAAAAGAAGATTAATCAGATTGTTTCCAGTGTTGAATATGTTCTTAACTGGTTGCTATGACAATTGTCTTCCATTTTCTTCCTTCCTTGTAGGTTTATCTTTTTTGATGTTATAGAGGGAGTTTGCCAAGGTAACAATTAAGAAGTTTTGCCTTTTTTTTCCTCCTACTTGAAGGACTTTGTATTTAGAAAAAAGAAAAAAAAAAAAAAAGTTGCATTCAAAGTCTTAGATTTCCAGTGTGTCTGTTCTGATTCTGCCTTTTCAATTTAAATGAAATATACAGGATTTTCAGTCTTTACAAAAGACATATGCAATAATTCTTCACTGAGGACAAATGAAATGTTTTTGTTGTCAACAATCAAACCTCTAATGACTATGAAAATTATTTTTTATAAGAATATGCTGTAGAAAATGCTACATATATAGAGCCCACAGTGCCTGTGCAGGATAGTTTAAGTGACTATTTTACCCAGCTGCCCAGCAGGATTTTCAGTGGTGTGATTATGCAGAGAATCTTGCAGAAATCTATTTTTAAGAAGTGTTTGACAAAAAGAACTTTGTAGCTGGAAGGAAAGAAAAAGCCTGGTTTTGCTAAGCCAGATTTACTTGTTTTTTGTTCTCAAATGTTGAAAGTGTGGATAGATTAACATTTGAAGTTTTAATTTGATTTCCCTGAAAGCTCTTGAAATAATTTACCTAAGTGATTTTGTAGACATCTTCTTGAAGCTTTTAAGAGAAAGGTAAAAGCAAGAAGATGTTTAGTCTGTCCTTTCTTGTGTAAGTAGTGTCAGATTCACAATTCTGAAGAATAATAAAAAAAGGGTTTTTTAACAATTCCTTCTCCCTTTCTGTTCATAAATCTCAGCTGCGCATTTGTATCATTCTTCTTTTCTTCTTACATTTCACGTGGTCTTTTAAACTCGGAATAAGCTGCTTGTTTTTTGTTCTGGAAATCTATTGTTTTTCTTTTGATCTTTACCTGACCTTCCTTAGCATCTTCACCTTCAGATTCAACTTCTTCCTGCAGAGAGCAAATAAATATCGAAAAAAGAAGTAAATAAATGTCATTAAACATCCAATAGAAATGAATTGGTAAGTATGTCTAGTAAACTAAAATATTCTAACACTTACATTTATCTTACAAGTTTCACTTCAGTTCTGTAGTCCCTGGTTAATTTGCTACCTTTTCTTGGATTCGTTTTCCTCATTTGCCTGGGAAATTTTTAGGATGAGGACATGAGAATAGTCATACTGTGTAACACTTTGGTTCAATGAGGTAACATTTAACACTGGCCATTATATGTGAATTGAAGAGTGTGGTAATGATATCACATGCAGAATTTCTTCTCAAATTCTGAAAGTTTGTGGCTGAAGGACTACCTGTGTCAGAGGCTATTTCTTTTTGTATAAGGTGAGATAATTTCTTTCTCTCAAGAATTTAATCTATAGGAGGCATCTGCATTTTCAACATTCACATCATCCTGCTTCAGGAAGTCCCACAACTTCATGGGGAGACAATCCTTTGTTCTGTGTTTTTCACTCAATATCTACTTTCCTAGTTCTTATGTAGGAAGATATAATAATTTCTTCAGAATTCTATTTATGCCACTCATGATTTTTTTAATCTCTATTGCATCTTCTATTATTTTTAACGTTTCAGACTCAGGAGTCCTAGAGGATTAAAACCCTTTGTAGAAAGTTTCATACGTTTCACAGCCCTTTCTATCCCTGTCTGAGTCTTTATCTTTTCCATGTTACCCTTTCCAGGCTACAGAAGATCAGACCTGTACATAGTTTCTAATGGTGTGTGTATCACTGATTTATACAGTTATGTTCTCTTTTCTATTTTTTGGTTGTTTTTTTTCACCCACTAACAAACATTCCGTTTAGAACTGCTATCCCTCCAAGTTCTCATTCCTAAATAATATTAGGCATATTAGAACAGAACATTTCATATGTCAAGCTAGAATTATTTTTGTGGAAGGCTTTGCGTTTACCTGTCTTGAATTTCAACTGCCATTATTATGAGCTACTGTCTCATTTGGTTCACTCAGATTTAATCTGTATCACCATCCTTAATCATTTGGTACCATCAGCAAATTTCGTCATGGCCTTTTTCCAGATCACTTATGAATATGTTGGAAAGTAAAAGAGTAGATCCCTGTGGACTTTTCCTTTGCTATGAAAACTTCCCATTTTCTTGTACTTTTTTCCTTTCTTTTGACCAATTATTTATCTATGGAAGAGTCTTTTCTCTTATTTCATGATTGTATATTTTCCTTAAGAGCGTATGGTGAGAGCTTTTCTGAGACCCATGAAGGTTAGCATTAACAAGACCTCTTTTATCCATATGCTTTTCACTCCTTAAAAAAATCTAACCCTATGTGAGTCCGGACTTCCCCTTCAAAGAGTCTGTTGATTTTTCTTTTCCTGTTTGTGCAGCAGTCCATCTGCTCCTTGATAGTGCTTCTACTAATTCTCCTGGTAGGCTGATCAATTTGAAGTTTCATGGATGTCAGATCATGGATGTCATGGATGTCAAATCCTTTCGATATTTGGCCGCACCCCAGTAACCCATGGGAATTCAATATTAGTAGCAAGTGTATTTCATTCCTAAAATTCCATCTAAAGTGCTGCCTAAATATCATAAGAACCTGACAGCTTGCTACTCTTCATTTAATCTATTCAGTCCGCAACCTATCCTGTCTGCCATTTGATTTGATTCAGATCTTCTGCTGAGAAAGACTAGAGTGAGATCCAAATTCTAAAATTTAAAACAAAAAACAAAATACAGAAAAAAAATAATTTACTCTTTCTGCTGTCACCTTATATTTTGCCAGTTCTGGCCCCCAGATGTTCTTTGGAGATTTCTTCTTTGATATATTTTTGAAAAGTATCTATTGTTTTTTGTGATGCTGTGAAGGAATCAATGATCTAGGTGCTCTCAAAGCAGCATAGGTTTAATCTCTCTCTCTCAATTCTTCATTATAAGGAGTCTTTTAATAGAAGTTTGTCTGAAAAAAAGAAGATCTGGCTTGCAGATATTTGGGAGATAATACACATTAGTGCAAAACCAAAACAAAATATTTCTCTATGTTCATATAGTTATTCTATTAGTTAATCTATTTGTAAATGAGTTTGGAGTGGCAACAATGCTGTGGGGTCTTTCTCAGACATGTTGGAGAAAGTTGCATTACAGACATTAATTTTTTGTTCATATTGTTCTTCACATTGAGTTTTTCAGACTAGGTGGTTGTTCTCAGAAATTTGATAAACCCACTATATTTTAGGAATACAGTTTCTTGCCTGTATCATACAATTGTCCTGTTTTTCTGCTTCAAAGAAAGGCTAGGTTTTCTCACAGCTGCTTTCTGTAATTGAAAGGCTCAGATTTTAGGGAACTGTTTTATTTTTCCTTTGCTGTAGTTAAATTACTTAAATTGACACCTTTCAGAACCTATTTGTCCTATTTAAGTGTCCTGCGGTAGTTCTTTGTTTCGTGTGTGAGCATTAGCCCAGATTTACTGTAGACATTTTCACAAAGAGTAGGCAGCTGTAGCTGTGCCTTTCTAATGTCAAACAATCTCTGTCAGCATGTCTGTTCTTCCTGTATAGATTATTTTAGTTTGTGTTTGGTTTTCTGTGGAGCCACAAGGGATATAACACTATCCCACCTGCAATGTCTAAACCCTTACGTAGTCGAGCTCCTCAATGTGCCTGTAGAAAACCAAAACATGCAAATCCCATATTGGAAGGCTAGCACAAATCAGGTTGGTTTCCACAGCACAGCTTTGAACAATTCTAAGTATTCCTGTCATGTTGCATTTTACATAACATTGCCATTATACACGGAATTCATTTAGACATCTCAGAGGTGAACATAATGGATGTCATGATGAGGAATTAGAAACCATTAGGAATGCTTGCTGGCCCTGGTGAGATCAGAAATACAAAGAATCAATTAATAGCTCTGCCAGTCAGTCTATCGTGCAGATCTCAGTAAGGGAGATAAAGCACTTTTGTCCAGGTAACAATCATGTCTTCTCCAGGATGGCCTGGTAAAAATTCTGTTTACATGTTTCTTCTTAAATGAACTGTATATTTCACATGTTTGCTTTCTCATTACTTTACTAATTAAATTACAAAAAAAAAAAAAAAAAAAAAAAGCAAAGAAAAAAAGCAAAAAACCCCTAAAAAACAAAACCACACACAACCACCACCTCCCCTCTGCCCCCAGTCCAATCTAATTTGCTTCTAAAAAAAGTTTCCCCAGTCTGCACATGGCTCCTGCTGAGTCGGTGGGTTTATGCCTTTTCTGAGGCTCAGGCTTCTCTTGAGACCTAAGGCCAAGTGGGAAGAAGGGGCAGGACTTCTGTTTTTCTATAATTTGCTCTGCTGAACCTGGAGTTCCCACGATTTGTGAATCACAGCTCTTTAAATAGATGGAAATTATGCTTGCAGGAGAGGTAGCAATCTCTGCTCCTGCTCCGCTTGCACGCAGGTGGGATCACAGAGCTGGGAGATGATTTCCCACAGAGCCAAGTCAGCAGCCAGGAGGTATCAGGAGCTCGTTTTTCCAGCGAAAAGTAGGATTTTAGCCCCTGCAGGGAACAGGACATTTAGCTGAGTGCTGAGGTCAGCAGCAGCTGAAAAACAGAAGCAGGTACTTTTTAGAGAGATGAGAGGCTGCAATCACAGCTGAATCCTGGGAGAGCCCCCTCCAAAGCACCTACAGCACTCTTCCCCAAAGGAGGGGTGGCCCTGTGAAGTAAAAAAACCCCAATCCACATCCTAGAAAAGGTAGGACACTCATAATGGCTTCCTAGAAACACGTGGTGCTCTATGCTCTGCTTCACCAGTTTCTTCTTGTTTAAGATGAAAGGGAAGTTAATGACAAACCACACAAAGGCAGTTGAGTGATGTGAGAGATTTATATCTCCAAAGTAAATGGGGACTTGTTTTATACACATAGGAACCTTCTCAAAGTATTCCGTGCAGATTTTAAAATAGTTAGGTCAGTATGTGGATATTGAAGGGACTGTACTCTTCTCCCTCTCTTTCCTTGGCCATGTATGAGTATTTCCACAGCTGAAAAGCATCTTGAAGTGATATCCAGAGCTTGACACCTGTGACAATCTCGGCTCTGATTCAGGTAGGTAGTCCTTCCAAATCGTGGTTTCTCAGTGGGGTGAGATGATTCTGCAAATCTTCCCATGGCTTTGAAAGCTGTGAGTACTAAAAGCTGAGCTGTGAAGCAGAGACTGTTCACAGGATGCATGTTTGATATTTCTTTGTTTAATCTGGTATGCTGAATTGAATGGAGCTCAGAGTGGTGCCTTTTTAGATCATACCAAGGCACTGGTTCCCTCCCCCCAGCTCCTGGCAGGTGACACCTTGTGATGGTGCAGTGGTTGGGTTGGCCCCTTCCTGATGCTGCCCAGTGATGTTCACATCACAGGTAAGCAATTTTGTGCAATAGAATGCCATTTTGGAATTAAGCAGGAAGGTAAATCTAGCTTTAAACTGGAAAAAATAAATCATATTTCCTTGAGTGTACAGATCTTTTTTAGAGTGGGATTTAAAAAAAAAAAAGTAGGTCAGTGTGCTTTGCAAATATTGGTGCACTTCCCCTATAGAACCTTTCATAGCAGTCTTTTTTTAAGGAACTTTATCAATTTTTTTACGTTGGATGTTAATTTCCATCGTTATTACTTAGAAGAATTCATAAACACTCATGGCAATCAATAGGAAATCTCATTTCAATTCCCACTCTTTGGTAGATGGTCACTTGCTAGTGTAGGAAAGGGAATTATTTATTTTAATCTTGTTTGTTGGCTTTCAAATAATCACCCTAGTAATATTTGAAGGTGACTTGCAAATCTTTATATAATATTAGCAGTGGATTTTATATGTTCTTTTGGTGGTTAATCTTGTGGATCTATATGAAAGCATCAATAGCTATTCTTCAGTCTTTTACTGAGAACTTTTTCTCTCCTTTTTACTGTAGATAAGAAAGATTGACCTAAATAACTCCTTCATGGGAGACTGTAGAATGTGGGACATGCAGTGCCCATTGCAGCATTTCTTAAGTGTTCTGAATTGAATCAAATAAGCCTCAAAGAGCAAAATAATCATAGATGCTCTCAGCCCCAATAACTAAATTAAAATGAACTCTAATAACATGATCAAATGTCTTGCCAAAACCATCGTAATAAGAAATACTTTTGCTCTGAATAACATATTTCACTCTAAAATACTTTCACTTAGAATATTCTGATGGTAACTATCCCAGATTCCACCTTAAAACTTTCATTTTATCTTTCTCTATGTAGGTTATAGAGTGAACAGCACTTGGATCAGAAGTCTCATTGTGCATATTAATCAGAGGGGGATATTTTCACTGCTCGTCTGTGGGTTTTGAGACAATGACTTCAAAAGGGATGGGATTTTTCCTGTGTCCTCTATGGATAGTTAGTATAATTGCCATGAATTTGGCCAGGTGTAGCTAAACAATGTTTCAGGCAAAGGAACTAAGAGCAAAGCTTTTTCACAATAATTTCCTGGGTGAGGTTCAACAAAATGAAAACTCATCAGAAGCCCTGCTGGGATTCCATCAGCAAGCATTTGTTTGCAGTTGCTGGTACACCTGCTTACACAGTAATAATGCACCAGTGAGTTAAGTCTCTATGCCAATGCAAATTAGCTTTATTTTGAATCAAACACTAGATTTTAAAACATACGATGAAATAAAAAAAAGCCTCTGTAATGCCACTAGATGCATGCAGGAAACTGATGGGACTCAAAAAAACCCTCCAAACCTGCACATTTATTCTGGCCTTTTCTATTGCTGCTGTTTTGAATGTTGATATATCCCATAAGAGTACCTAGTCTATTTATAGGATGTATCTGGAACATATGTTTTCTTCCTCTGCTATAACTAGATTTTCTTTAGCCGGAGCCTTGCCATCTGTGATTTTTTTTTTTTAATTTTTTTTTTAAAGTTAGTCTTGTCTTTCAGTCTGGGGAGAAATTGTTCAAAGTGGCCTTTTCTGTTTATTTAATACTATCTCTCCTTACCCTCGGATGGACTGTGATCTTCATAAGAGCAGTATGTCCTGTGCGTGTTTGTGTTTGGTGATGCAATTGTTAATCTTAGAAAGGGATATGACATCAGCAATTAAATTCTCAGTGCCATGGACTGATTTCTGGTGTTTGAGCCCTAACAACTTTAAAAAAAAATCACAATAAAATAAGAAATAATAACTTTTAAAAAAGTCTTATTCTGTGTACTAGCATTATCAAAGTATCATGGGAGAATCAGCTGCCCAAATCTCACTGAAATTCATCCTCCCTTACAGTACATAGAAAATCACAGGCAGTGCCAACAAGCACTCAGTGATCACAGTGACGTGGGGGGTTTTGAACCTGAATAGAATAGTAAGAATTCAGATGTCAAGCTATGTAACAACAATAGAGATCTAAATTTTATCCCGTATTTCAATCTTCAGCACGTTTCAAATTTATTCAAGCATTCTTTTCCCTTAAGTGTTCTTCCTTTGTCTCCAGGAACTAAGCACAGATCCACCCTGGATTCTGCCAGCACAGCTATTTCAGTCAGGAGTGTGAAGGCAAAGCTGTGGTGACAGAAGAGCAAGCAAGACACTTGTTCTGGCACCGAGGCCCCTGGCATCTTGTGGGAGCACACACGGACGGTAGCAAATGCTCACGAAACATCAAGCTCGCCCAGAGCTCAGCCAGAGTGAGAAAAGCCCTTTTTGCAGAGGCAGGTGCGTGCTGGTGCATTGGCAGGACCATGTTGTGTGTCCCCGTGAGTCTGTGGGGTAAAATCAAGGAGTTCTGGCATCATCCCTGGATTTTGAAGCCCGTGTTGTTCTGTGATGGGTTGAATCACTCTTCATGAGCACTTCTTTATTCTTTAGTGGATAATACAGGTGAGGCTGTCAGGCTTTACCCTCTCTTCTCAAGCTTCCAATACCATCCTAGAAGGCTCTACACTCAGGTATTCAATTTTTTCTCATGAAAGTGTTGTGCATTATTTGTTAAAAAAACAAACAAAAACATATAAAAATCCCTAAAATAACGAAAAATCCCAAGTTGACCTTGCTTTAGCCAGGGTTTGAACTAAATTCAAGAGGGTCCTTCCAGCCTCAACTGTTTTTCGATTTTGTGCCACTCCCTCTGTACCCACATATAAAGGTGTGTCTATCAGGACAGTAATACCAAAACTGCTGCTCTATCCACTCTGGAATGTTTTTCTCTTTATGGCAAAAAGTAGCGTTGGGCTAGGCAGAGCATGGATTTAAAAGCATCATAAGCTTTGGATGCAGAGTGGTACTGGCTCTCTGACTTCAGGAGAAGTGCAGAGACATTCACCTCCCATTTTCTTTTGTGCTACTCCTCAAGCTATGACAGCTTGTCACTGTTTATTTCTACTTTGTAAAGGTAAAGCTTTCAGATGCTATGGATGTTGGCTGTGTACTGCTCTTTTAGTTCTGCTAGGAAACTGCAGTTTGCCTCTGTGTTGATTATTTGCATCAAAGAATGCCAGATCTGGACTTCAAATTATATTCAAAATCTGCCCACTGGAAAATAATTTGTCCATAGCTAAATAAATAGAAGAGTTCTCAGTGTATGTGCAGACAGGTTATTTTTGTGACACAGGGCTGCCTGTTTCATCAGGAAACCAAGTGAACCACAGGACAGTTTGTGTTTTGAGCCAGTTTCTTCTTGTGCTGCTGTCAGAGAGTTCTTGATTCCATGGGAAAACCATTGTCATCACCTCATGGCAATGATGCACTGGAACAGTTTTTTCTTGCTGGGGCTGTAAGCTTCCATTTTTGGCAGACTGTGGCACAGTTTTCCAACTGTACACCAAGTTACTGAGTACCAAGTCCTGACCCAGTGTAGAATCACTTGTAGTCAGCAGGCTGGGTTCTGTGTTGAATCTGGCAAGCCAAAATGATCATTTTTAAGAAACTGAAAATCCTTTGGTTCGGTCAAATTCTTCAAGGAAGCAGCATGCTTGGCTTTTATCTTGCCTTTCCCCCAAGGGCAGCATTACTCCAGCAACAGGAATATTTTAACTTAGGAGATACGTGATCATAAACATTTTGACAATAAGAAGAAAACGTTATTCAAAAATATCTTTGACTGTATTGGTGGTCTCCAGATTAATTTCTCCAGGCCATTTTGTTTCCCATGGAAAGTATGCAGGCACCATAGAGCATGTATCCATAAAAGGTGAGCTCCTGAGGGGGATTGGGGCTCCTTTGTGCTGCCTCAGGAGACCTGTTTGGTAAAACCACTGTGATTTCTCTCTTCGTTCTTGCCTTTTGTTATACACATTTTCAATATTCACTAAAACTCTATTGTCATAACTCGTAAATAGCTGTTTTAAGTAAAACATTTATATTCAGCTCATTAAAATAGATTAGTTTGACAACACAGTAAATTCATCTGCTGTCACTGTATTTGGGGATGTGAGCTATAGAAAAACATCAGCACTCACATGCTGCTTTTTCACTAATGAATGACCTAAGGATGAGATAGCTGGTGAGACTGGCAGCTGGATCTAAGCTTTTTGGAGGTTGTCACCAGCTGTTATAAAATAGCCAGCTTGGTGAAAAGAAAAAAAAATAAATATCTTCTTCATGCTCATTGTTCAAGTATGAGTGGGGCAGTTCATCGCAGCATTCTTTCCAAAGAGTAGGAGTGACAAAAAATTACTATCACAGCTGGAAAGCCAAAGAATGAATGGACAAAGGTTGAGTGAGTCCCTCCCAAGTAAGAAGCAAAGGGGAAATCTGCATGAAAATCCTACATCTCCACTGACTAGACACATATTTTGTTGTAGATGATGAGCTGAGCTGAGTCTGTTTACAGTTAAATCCTTTACACAAATCTGATAATGTTAGGGAGGAAATTTACAGGTATGTTTAGGTTAAGATTGGTTATATTTGCAATAGCTGTGTTTGCTATCAAACAAGTGTTATATCCCTGTCTTAATGTAAAACACTTGGCTAGAATCAATGTTTGCCAAAAAACCAAACCAAACAAAACTATGTCATAAAAAATGAAAAACAAACAAAACAACACCCACCCCAGGCCCACCCCCCCCTTCCTAATTTCCCACCCCAGAAAAAAGAAGATAGAGCAACTTGTGGGTATGTTGGTTTGTTTTTTTCATGCATTGTTATGCCTGTATGACTGGCATTTAAGATGTAAGGTAAAATTAAGCCAGGATCTCTGTCATCTGGATAAATGGGAAAAAACTCTTCTCTCACTGAACCCCTACACTGATCCCAGTGCAGGGACTTATTGACTGACAGATTGCCAGTTTCAAAAATGAGAATTATGTGAAGGATGACAGTTGTAGGTTCATGAGGTGAAGGACTTCAAGGAGTCAGAAAGAAGGAACCAATGTAAACTCCTGTTTTACAACGACAGGGAAATTAGAAATGAGCTCATCTTGATTTAAAAATCAGGTAAATTTTGTTATTAGGATATGTAGGGTTGTGGCAACATTAAGGAGCCAGACACAAAATAGCTCTAATCCAAAAGAAATATTTTCATGCTTCTGAGACAGATCTTGGCAATAAAATTTGAGGAATAGGTTTTTCGTTCTAGATTTGAACTAAAAGCTCTGTATATTTGAAATACTAAGGGATTTTGTTATGGTTTCTCTATTTAATGCTCTTTCAGAGAAATTTAATGGTAGTATCTGCTCAACAAATTACTTGTCTGAAAGGGAATCCAAGGTGTGTGTTTTAATGTGTTGATGAACAGAAAAAGTCTGGCATGGCCACCTGAAAAGGAGTGTGCACTGACTACAGTAATATTGACTGTTTTAATTAGCGCATGAGCTAGATGAAGTTAATAGTTCATTTTTAGTATCTTAGAGGTAATGAAATACTGGGAAAAAAGAAAAAAGCAAACTATCATACAGCTTTACTGCACATGTTCTGCTGATAAATGACCTTTGTGTATTATACTTCTGAATGATTTAATGACAATATAGCTCCTGCTACATTTTACCCTTCTGAAAAAGTTTTCTTTCCTTCACAAAATATTCTTTAGCTGTAGACAAGAAATAAATGATTGAAATGATTCCTTTGCTTGTGTGTGTGAAAGTACAATAGTAAAAGTGTCAAATTATCAACAGGATGACACAAAATAGCTGACATTCAAACATTTTTTTCTGAGATGTTGCAGTCTATTCAAAGCAGCAATATTGGAAACATATATTTAGAGTGAATAAATTTAACAATACCGTCCAGAGAAAAACAACCCCTAGGTGATCTGATTTTTATAAAATACATAAATAGTTTCTGAGAATTAGTTGTAGAAACAATATGTTTTATTCCTCTGTTTCCCTTATGTAATAACATTGTTGTCCTGAGGGATGACAAGAAAAAATAGTTTCACTTACTAGGGCTTGAATTTTAGTGGTTTTAAATCTATAATTTTGTGAATATTTTCTATTTGCAATTTTTATCCAAGACAACAAGAAAGTCTAGCAGTATTGTATGGCCTATCCATCTTTCCATGGCTGTTTGTGGTTTGCTATAGATTGTCAATATTTCCTTCCATAAATAATTGATACTGTAACATTTACATATTGAAATCCCTAGTAATGCTTTCCTGAGCAAGTGGCCAAGTCCGTGCTCTGGAACAAAAACCTCTGGATGTATATGTTGACAGTGGCTGCAGATACAAGTCTCATCACCCCTAACAAAGACTACAAGACAACTAATCCTGTATAAAGACCTTACAAGACAGGCATTTTCTGGAAGAAACACAATGATTTAATACTTATTTACTTCAAAGTTGCAAGATCAGGTTCTGGAAAGTAATATTGAACATCCACTACCAGTTCTGCTTATACCTATTGCACATCCCAATCTGTTGTTTAGATGTTGCAGAATATTTTTAATGAATTATTGTTATCAACCTTATTTCATAAGCCAAAAAAGTATTTATACTGGGGGGAGGGGAAAGGTGGTTTAAAGCTCTTTATTCATCATATGATGTCTGATAGATGTTGGCTTGTACTTACTGAGTAAACTGCATCTACAAAGGGGAGTGATGCCATGCTTGGGAACTTTGAAATAACAATAAGGACAGAGGACTGGGACCTTTGTAAAGCAGAAATAGGAATTTAAAAGAACTGTTCTGCAAGCAAGAGCTTAAGTTGCAGTTTTTGAATTTCCCGCTGTATTTTACTGTTTAACAATCCTTTTGTGTTAAACACTACTCAGACACTGAAAATAGACAGGTAATGTTTCAAAGAATTTATAGTACGTAGCTTCTTTATTAATTTTATTTTTTTATGGCAAATAACCAGATGCTATTTTTTTCAGTGCTTTAGTAAGTATACAACATATCCCTGTATGAGAATATTGTATTGTTTATAGCTATAATTCTATTAGATTTTAGTGAAATATTAGCTATGAGTAAGGAATAGAGGGAACTTCATTTAATATATATAGCCCAGGAATCAGTTTTTATGGTTTTGTATATAAAGAATGCAAGAGAACCTCAGCATAACCTCCACAAAGAAAACTCTTATTGTTATGTTTCATCATTGAGAAATGTTTATGGGTCCCATAAGATTTAACTCACATGTTTAAATAATTTGTGTAACCTTTTGGCCATGTAATTTATTTGATTTATCTGAAATGATTGTAGACAAGAAATTTCATCAGCTCTGCTTTGTTTGAGAGTCTTTTCATAAAGCAGTGGAAAGAAAATAGTTATCAAATTATGTTAGGCTTAAAATTATTGTAAGCAGCCCCCACAAAAGCTAAGCAAATTACTGGGTTTTCTCCTAAATTCATCCATATTATGTGTTTGGCCTAAATGCTTGGTATAATTTGATATGAAGAGACAGAGTGAGGATTTGCCTGCAAAAAAACCACATATTTTTAAAGTGAAGGAAATTTGCAACAGCACCTGCATGAATCCACAGAGGGATCACAGGGAAACTCCTCTGGGATCCCCCATGTCGCAGGCACAGATGAATCCACGTGCTCTCTCAAGTGTGGGGTCTGCAGTCTGTTTCTCAATGTGGTTTTTTTGCACACAGAGTTCCCAGGTAAGCCTTTTCCCTTTTTGCTAAAATTAAATGCTTCGGCATTGATACCCAGCCCTGTTAGAGTTTAATTAATATCCATGGTACCCTATACATGTGCTAATCAAGCATGGCTGCAGTTAGCAAGCTCTTGTATGCAGCCCTGGACATACCCTGAAAAGTTCCCTGTCTCTGTGCTGGCACCTGAGGTGACTGAGTATATTTTGGGAATGGCATTGGCTGCAGTACCTCCTGTAGGTGTATTTTCTTCTCTCCTGGTGCACGTGTACAAAGCAGCAAAGCAGAGGAATTATGCAGGAATGTAACCGCAGAGCTGGCAAAATCTGGTGGTCTCTGTCCTCAACCAGCTCCTTGGATGAGTATTTTACCTACATGAAAGGACAAAAGGCACTGATTAAAGGATTTCTTAGTGCTAATGAAGAGCCTTAAACAAGTTAGACATCTTCCAAAAAGCAGATCTAAATTGCATCCCTTCTTGTCAAGCCATCGAGGGAGCTTCCACAGCATCTAACTCAGCTTTTCAGTTTGAAGGAGCACATAAAAACCAAGAGTGGTTCCATTCACAGTTTCTTCAGGATTTCATAAAATGTGTAAGAAAAATGAGGATATTGTTGAAATAAAAAAAATTTGTTATTACTGTTTTTAAAACCTGGTACAAAGCAGAAACAACCTCAGTGAAGACAGAGGACTAATTTTGATATAAAATAATTGCGACGAGGACTGAAAGCAGAACTGTCAAATTAGTTCTCTTTATTCTCATAGTGATAAAAGCTCATAACTACTCATTATGTTTCGAAGAAAGACATTCCTAGTGAATTTAACAGTGAAAAGCAAGTGCTTTAATTTGTGATCTTTCTTAGGCAAACATTTTTTGCTAAAATTCCTGGAAGATTCACAACTGAAAGGATTCATCCTGGTAATAACGTACTTATGTACCTGGAAAGAATTATCATTTTGGACTGTTAAAGGCTTATGAGGATTATCAGGACAAAAACTTCAAAAGAAGCAAGCACAGTTCAGCTACGGTAAATCAAATTCTTTTGCTTCTTTTCAGATGAATTATTACAAATGGGAGGAGAATATTAGGTGGTGGCACTAATCTTGGATGTTACTTTTGGTTTTCTTTCACCCATAAGCACATTTTTTGCCTTGAAAACCTATCCAGCTGGCTGCTTTTGTATTGTCTGTGTTTCCTTCCCAGCCTTTAGCACAGTCTCCCTTTGGTGGCTCTGCCTGTAATAGGGAGTTCCTACTCTGATGTAGGGCACAGAAGCAGTGAAAACTCTCCTACATCCAGGACATTTAAATTCTGCAGTGATGCTGTAGGAGGGAGTAACTCATGGGGCCATGAACAGCAAATAAAAATAGAGCAAATCTTGATATCCTCTCCTTTTGGCTGGCCAGGGCAAAATACCATATACTTTCAATATATATGAGAGAAAGTAAACTTTACTTAAGCTGTAGTTAGAGGACAGCAGGTTTCTGTTCCTTGGTCTGCTCAGCTTTATCTTCTCATCTGAATTGTGTCTATACAGATCTACATGGATCTGTTGAAAGTGAAGCCTGGTAACTAAAGTAGGAGTTCAAACTTGATTCTTCCGTGGTGCATCTGTTTCGTGGTAAGTGTTTTGATGAGTGGGAACGGGAAATGTTAACACCTTGTAAGATGATTTGCTGTGTGAGAAAACTCCACTTCACAGCAAGATAAATAGCAACCCATCCAACTTTGCAACTGCCAAAGAAGTCTCCCAATAGCCTGGAGAGCAGAGAGGCTAGCTCAAACTCCAGTGTGTCTAAGAATAATTCAGGAGAGCTGCTGATTTGTGACAATGCCTATGGATTACCAAAAGTTTCATTCATGGCCAAAAAGCCTTCGAGACTGAAGTGGTTATAGTTATCTCTTAGAAGTACCTGTCAAAGACACTGAAGTCTATTTATCTTTTACTACATTTTAGGAACATCTTGAATTGTCATATTCCACCTGTTCTCACAACCACAATGTTTTTCACTAATCAAAAACCATCAGATTTGTAGCCTCCAGGCACGATCAAGGTGTCAAACAGAATTTGATTTTTACCACTTTATATTCCTCTGAAGTGCAGATGACTCTGACTTGGCAGCAATATTCCATACAGAAGCAAATTCTCAGGGCTTCCAGGTACAATAAATGGTCCTCATCAGAGAGTTTGTGCAATACATCTGGACATAATATTGAGGAAGTAAGCCAGAAATATTGCACTTTGCAAACACAGTGTTTGATGTGAGAAGACAAGGAGATAGAAAGCATATTTAATATAACAAAGAGCAGTTACAACCAGATTAAAATAGCATTTATTAATGTTGTTGTGTTTTAATAACCAAATATGCCCTTCAAAGTAGTACAGGTCATGCTCTTGTTCAGCTGTCTGTAAATTTTATTTTGAAAATTCAGTAAAGCCTCAGCCTCAGTGAAGTCAATTGGCCACCTTACAAAGAGCCAAGATTTTTTTGGCTTTGACTGTTGGAAGACATGGGGAATCTCTTCTGACAGTCTGTAGAAAATACCTACACTATGATACAAGACAGTCTTAACTTTTAGGAGTCTCAAAGAAATTAAAGCCAAGGTATTGCCTCCAAACTCATTGGCTCTTTGACTACTATTTAAAAGTAATTAGACATGCACTAAATTTTCTGATTTTAAGGTTTTTGACAACGTTTGTTGCTAAAGTCAATTTTGATGAAAATGACTGTTGAATCTTTTATGCTTTCCGCCTACTTCATGGCTCTCATAGAACCTGCAATTGGAAATTTTGAAAATCCCCTGCAGTTCCCTGTCTATTACAGGTATGATTGCAAAAAATAATTTCTGTTAACAATGTATTTAATCTAGTTGATCTTGCTACTGCTTGTATTCCAATTTATTAATTTATTAATTATTCCATCATATTTAAACCTAATTTCTGGAGGTTATAATTTCATAGGAAGCTTTATTATCAACATATTGTATTTGCTCTTGTTTTGATATTTGTTGGTGCCTTTTTCTGCCTCTTTTATGAGAAATGCCAGAGGTGGTATTTTTCTTCAGTTACTTGTTCATTTTTGAGCTACCTAAATGTTTAATCTTTACAGTAGAAAAGGAACCATCTTCAAATAGCTTAATTGACAGTGTAAGTGTATCTCAATAACCCTTATTCCTGTCCCTAGCATTTTGCCTGAATGTGTATTTTTGGCTATGTGAAGCAATTGAATTCCTGCTTTCATCAGAGTTTTCCAGTATGAAGTGTCTCGATGTTAATGATAGAGCACTACAGGAATCTTTCTTCCAGAAGGTATAGCCCTCGAAGAGCTTTGAATCATACATTTTAATCTTTCTGGGTTCAGGTGGTCAGCAGGCTGTCTATTTCAGCCCCCACGCTTCATTATCTGAACATTAGAGTAGTGCTGGAAAAAGGTAGACCCCCAATGAATCTTATGAAAATATTGCGGCGTTCAAATGCATTATACTGTTGGTATCAATAGGATGAAAAATTAGACAGTACAAAGCATGCAATGGCATTTTTCAAATCACAAAAAGAAGCTTTCTTCAGAATATATCTAAAGGAAAATATGACAGCAGGGAAATAGATCTAAAGAGGGTTTTTTTAAGCTTGTGAACCAAAGAATGATGGTGAAGAATGTAGAGTCTGAGTTAAAATACATAGGTGAAATAGCTGCATATTTCACATAAACAGAAAAAAGTCTGCATCAAGGTTGCCAAATGATATGTTTTTGTGTGGAGATGGTCTGCTAAATGAAATTCCAGTATGCTACAGAGGTGCAAAAGAATCAAAGAATAATTGAAGTATTTCTATTTATGAAAGTACCTAACATTTCACTCTCTCTAAAAAAGGTTGAAGCCCTCTTTACTGGGGGGGCATCATATTGCAACAAAGCATAAAAATATCAGAGAACTCAAGCCAGAAAATGGGACTTCACACAGTAAAAAGAAATGGATTCAGTTTAGTGCAGGGCATATAATGCAAAGCTGAGGAAAATATCTATGGTTTAATATGGTTAATAATGAATTTCTGGGTATTTGTGTTAGGTAGCAGTACTAGGCAAGGTGGGGTGTAATTTCTTTCTGCTGGTGACGGCAGAGTGGCTCTGCCCACCTGAATTAAGAATGGGGTCACTGCTGAGGCTGTGAGACCTTCCCCATCTTAGCTCCAGGGGAAAGGCCAGTTCTTTAGGATGTGGTTTGTCTTTGTAAATCCTACTGTTAAAGACAACTCATGGAATGTGAAGGCAAGATCTTTAGCATATTAGCAAAACAGCCACTGTTTCAATGGCAATAGGCAATAGCACCAAGCCCACATCACCAGCTGCCTTCTGTATGGCCAAAGGTGATGAACATGTTTTCCTGTGGATTGCTCTAACACAAAAGGGTTTGTAGTTTGGCCACTTTAAATACTTATTTCTTCACAATGATTCTTTAACATTGCTAGTGCTTCTCTTCACGTTGAAGCCCCTGGGGCATTTTTGAGGAACATGTAAGCAATACTAACAGAAGTTCATTGTTGTCAACAGGAGTTGTGAGAGAAGCACAACATTCTGTTTGGGTTTCCATAACAGTAAATCATATGGTTTGGTATTAAAACTCTACTGTTTTTAACTGGAGAATACAGCAGCACTGCAGAGTAGCCAGTACTCTCCATTATGCATGAGGATAATGTTTCACTTATTGCTATCCAGTCTCATTTCAATCTCGTCTGTCTTTTCTGTCATTGCTCCATGTACTAGGAGAAAAAGAAAAGACAACACAGAAGGTGCCAGAAAGAGCCTTAAACAAAGCTCAGATCTCTAATTTTATTGATCGTATGTTGGTAGTCTTTTCTTGAATGGTGCAATGAAGAAAATAATGTATGTGATAAAGTAGGGGAATATTTTATGATATGCTAATAGGACTGATTCAGATAAAGAATTATGCCAAGTGGTGCAGTTGCTCATGTTTTAATATCCTTGGGGAGAGTTTTACCAGAAAAACTTTACTTAGACCACAGAGTTACTACAAAATCAGATTAGCACAATGAGCCTGTACAAATAAGTTATCACAAGTCCTTTGTACTTCACAGTGTGCAGCAAGTACACACAATCCTACCCGCTCCTATTGGCTGGCTTAGAGACTGGACAAAAAAAAATCACTATTGACATTAGAAATTGAATATCTTTTCTTTTCTGGATGCTTGCTGTTGAGTGGCAACAAGGGACCAACTACTAATCCCACTGCTGTGCTGAGCTGGGAGTAAAACGGGAATGGCTTTGATCAACATAAGTAAGGTTTTGCTTTGTACAATCACAATATAGAAGTAGAGAGTCAGAAGACAGAGATAAATCTGCCCTGTTTGTGGGCCGGAGAGAAGAAAATTCTCTGTAAAATAGATGGTTGTTGTTGTAGCTGGAGAAAGAGGGATATTCTCTAACACAGAAGCTGTTAAGAAACAGGCTTGGAAATGGTTGGGGAGGAAACTGATTGCTTTCCTTCTTGCCATCTAGTTCTGGGGAAATAATTCTTTATATGATTTTTTTTTTTTTAATGGTCAAGCTAAAGACATTTTACCTAAGAAATAACCAACTGTCATTATATGTAATTCTTCTCAGCAGTTAAGCTAAAATGTCTTTTTTCTTTTTTTTTGACAACCGGAATATGATGTTGTTAAAGAGTGTCTTAACAAATTCAGTGGTGATATTACCATTACTGTATTTCACAATCATTTGACCAAGACAAAAATTAAAATTAGATAAAGACAAAATTGTAGCCCAATAGTACAATAAAAGGTTATTGATCATATTGGTCACTTAGCAAAGATTTGCTGCTGGTAAAAGGTCTTTCTGCCTCAAGGAGCAACCTTGAGAGGTTCTCCAGATCAAGGGGAGATCACTGGTGTAGCCAGATTGCTTAGCAGGGAGAACTCAAATAAGGCTTGCTTAGACTGTCATAATTATGGAATAAAGTGGTTGGCTTGTAGTCAAATTACATGGAGTGGAAAAGGTATCCATGAGACTCCTTGTACCCACAAGTTTCTTTGTTCCTTGATCAGCGAGTGTGGGGAAAGCCACCCGCTATTTATGTGCTAATCGCATGATCGTGTTCCAAGCTCCTCTGCATTGATGTTCGCTGGTCACTCTGCTCCTGAGAGGGTTTTCAGACAACAGATTGGAACTGGAAGAGTTCTTGGCCTGGTTACAGCTCAGCCCTTTGCCTCCTTTGGAGCTTCTACCAAACTGCTCCTACTTTGGTTAAGGGGTCGAGTATATCCACCACAGAAGATAATATTTTAACTGGTTGAGCCAAAGGACAGAAGTACCAGTAGGATGGGATATTATTTTCCTCCTGAATAGTATATTCAGACCCAAAAGTTATGGCATGAAATATTATAAACACGAAGGAAGCTGGTGGAAAGTTAGAACACACTGGGCTTTGTTGCCCCTTCTCAAATGTAGTAACAGAAGGGAGGGATAAAAGAGCTTGAACACTGATATTATATAAAATAAATGTTCTATATGTCAAGTATAAAGTTGTAACAAAAAATGTTTAGATTTCGGTGACTTGGTAAAAAATCTTTATTTTGATTTATTCCCAGACAGTTTTCAATCTGTCTGTGAACAATGAACCCATAGTATTAATAGGACACTACACAATGTGTTTTCTCCTTTATAACAGTGTAAAAGAATACAGAAGCATTTCGGGGGAAAAAAATGAACTTAAGCTTTGAGTGTTTTATCTGGCTCCACTCCAAAATAAATGGAGCACATGGAGAGCAGTTACTCTGGGGTGCTGAGAATATCTGTCAGGCTTAGAGTATTGAATGGTCTTTGTTCACCTCTTAGAAGAAATAGTACAGAGAGATTACATAGGGTATGTAGGATATATTTGTATGTTATGTAAGTATATTCATTGCTGGTTGTTCCAGGAGCACATTAAAAAGAGAGAAAAGCAGAAGGTGATATTATCTTATTTTCCACTGAATGTTTCTAAATCAAGTCAGGATTTGCTGGGGTACAAATTGGTGGTCATACATTTTTGCAGCTCCCACCTGTTCCAGTTACTTCTGTCTGAAGCTAATTGTGAAGCTGTTGCATACAAAAGCACGAAGTAACATCTGTGTCTTCCAGGGTGGAAGGAGAAAAATTTCTATATTAGCCCAATATTCATGTTTACTGTGTCACTGAAGTTAAAATTTCTGTGTTACGGATTCTGAGGCAGATTAGTGGGCTTTAAATGAATGTTATCTACAAGGCGAATGGCAGCTCTATACCTGTTATTGCTCTCCGTGATTTTTCTAGTTAACTGCAGAGATCCCACAATGAGACCCACTGCTGGTCTTCTCCTATGGGCCCTAGTCTTACACCCTGATTTTTTCTTTCTTTATTTTTGTTTTTTACCTCAGTGTTGTCGGACAAGAGTAATACACTGAAGCCAGTAAAAAGGGGTTGTGCTGGTGTAGCAACCCTTGTGTCACTTATTGCTGTTTCTGCTCAATAAAATGTATGTGCTTTGCTCTCTTTTTTAATGACTTGTGCACTAAAATGGCCTTAATATTCTTCACGGGTCTTATTTGAGATAGTTTTTAAAATCTAAATACTAGAAAATGTATTCTCTCCTTGATCTGCTTTAATGGAAGTTGTGCCTAGGGATGAGAGGACGATAGATCTTCCTGTGTCTGAGTGAGATTGCTTCTGTAGGGATTCAGAAAGGTAATTTGTCTTTAAAATTATGTTGTTTAGAACTGCTTTGTTTATTTCTTAAATGCAATAAACCAGAGCTGCCAGCTACATTGAAGAAAACAGAATCTTAGAAAAATACTCAGGTACTTGGAAATTATTTCTAGGAATCTTGGAATATGGGATTTACAGGCTTATGGTATGTGCAAAAAGAAAATGTTAGAGCTGTAAAGTAAGCGAGGCACAAACAGCTTCTGTCTACTTTCAAGTGTTTATTTCCTGTGTCCTTCTAACATCTGCCAACAAAATAAGTTCTCAAGATTGAAATGCAGCAGAAGGGCTTAAATTTTCAGAGTGAATGTACATTTAGATGCTGTAAATGCATTGGAATGAACAGCAAGAAAACATAAAAATTAAGTAACTAGTTACTAGGATGGATCTCCTCCCATGCTCTCTCTGCAATAAAGCATCAAGATTAGAAACCATCTTTTATTGCGGTAGCTTACATATTCCTAGGAGGACTTGATGTGTTTTGTTGTTTGGGGGTTTTTTAATGTCTTTGAGGTATTCAGAGGTGTTCAGGTTCCCTTTTTGTTATTTATTCTCGCTTATTTGTCCCCTGTACTGGGGAGCAGCTGAGGGAGCTGAGGGGGGGCTCAGCCTGGGGAAAACAGGGCTCAAGGGAAACCTTATTGTTCTCTACAGCTCCCTGAAGGGAAGGTGCAGTCAGGTGCAGGTTGGTCTCCTCTTCCAGTAATAGGACAAGAGGGAATCAACTCAAGTTGAGCCAGGGGAGATTTAGGTCAGCATTTATGGAAAATTCCTTCATAGAAAGGGTTGTCAAGCATTGGAAGAATCTGCCTGGGGAAGTGGTAGAGTTGCCACCCTTGGAGGTTTCTAAAAGAGGTGTAGGTGTGGCACTGGGGGACATGGTTCAGTTCTGGATATGGTTGGACTCAATGATCTTACAGGTCTTTTCCAACCTAAATGATTCTGTGATTCCATACTTTACAAACTTTTTTTTTTTTTGGAGGATTCCCTGATTGCGTACCTGAATGTTGAACTTTGCATCCTCTCAGGGGTAGTCCAAGGGGATCTTAAGAAATACTGATTCAGTTAAAATACTGATTCTTGAACTCTCAGTTGTTACCGCCTCTGGCTCGGAGAAGGAAGTAACTTTTCTTTAGTGATAGAAATGCAATTGGCTCCAGCACTCTGTAGCATGTCCTGGACAAAATGCAGTGCAGATGCATCAGAGTAAGCTGACCAAATGTTAAACAGGTAAAATATTCCCTGTGGTGAAAGAACTAGTCCCATGCCAGTAAAACACTGGTATATATTAGTTTTGGTGGCCTTCCTTATAAGAGATTCTGTATTAAACAAGTGATTTTTTTCATCAAAGATAATGTAAAAACCAAAATGGAAAGCTATTTACTTCACCAGCCACCTGCTTCCAAGAAATGTATCCACTGGAACAATTTAGTATAGTTCCCTCACAATACAGGATTATTGTACACATTTTTTCTACCTAAAGTGTTAAGTTCCACTTTCAGTTCTGCTGGCCTCTCCAGTTTTCAATGGTTATTTTTTTGGTATGTTATTGTTATTCCATAACCTGTAGGGTGCAGTTAGTTTTATTCTCCAGATACCTTATCGCTAGTCATTCCCCAGCCTAACAACTCTACTTAAACCTTTTCTCAGACCACTTCCCCTGAGATTCAAAAATATTGTTTTTAAAAAGAGCATGGGGAGAACATAAGGTCTATTATTGTATAAATCATCTTAGCCATGACATGGGAAATATTTTTAAAAGGAAGACATATCAATAACTGAATAGATTCTGGAGGGGAAAAAGTGTTTCTAATAAGAAGCTTTTAAAAGCCTTAAGGCTGAAGTTGAGGAGGCAATGTTCCTGGAGCCCCATTTAGCAGCTAGCATAGAATAGGCCTTATTTCACATGCATGAAATCGACTGTTCATTCACCACATAATGACTCTGCTAGATGGAAAAGTCAAGAGGCAGACTCCAGCCTCCCTGAAACGAGATTCACAGAGCCCTCCCTGCGTGTGTGCGTCTTGCCTCCATAAACCTGGCCGCGGCTCCCGTAGCTGCAAACTGAGACATCAGATGGAAGCTGACATTTTCCTCTCACAGAAGTCTGTGCAAATGCTAAGGCCCATGGCACAGTTCTCCCCAAGCAGGTGGTACAAGGATGCCAGTAGGATCACATCCCAAAGGCATTTCTGCAGCATGGAATAACTCACTCGACCTGCTGGAGGTTTCTAAATGAGAGATGAAGATATTTTGTTTTGGACAGCTGTTGCCACGGGTTCCTCTTTTCGGGTTTGTTCCATTCCATTTTAACCATTTATCAATGTGGTTTGTATAATTTACATAGCTGATGGCTTTGGGGAAAAAAAAAATTAAAACCCAAACTAAATTCTTCCAGTCAGCACCATTTTTCTATGCAAAAGGAATGCTCAGAGAATGATAAATTACACCTCTTTTTCTTCTACTTCTTAGTCTCCTTTGAGAACAGCAAGTGATTACTATATCACGGAGTTCTAGTTTTAAAGGCACAGTTTCAGAGCGTTTCTGCTAACTCCCATGTTTTCCTCCAGCTGCAGTTATTTCAGGTCTGTGGGTAGCTCCGTTTACTAAGTGCAATGCAATCCAGCGAAACATTATCTTATACTAAACTAAACTTCTCTTGTCAGAAGCCTATTTATTAATAACACTTCACTATGAACTGCATGTACAGCCGAGCATTGTAGCCATTTTCCATGCAATAACAAAACTCTACTACAGTTTTTTTATTATTATTTGTTAGTGTTTTATCATCTACAGTAGAAGAATTACAAATCTAGCCAGTTAAGCCATATTTTTTCCACTTAATACTGGTACCCTTTTTCCTGAAGGGTACCTAATAGGTTTAATTATGCCCATTGTTTACTGAGGAAACAGCAGCATGACACTTAAAAAGCCCCTTTGCCTTATAGTGAAAGGACAAAGTTCATGCAGTTGATGAAGGAGTCTCTGCATGCAGGTGTGAGACTTCAGTGCAGCTATTGCTCTGTTTTTACAGCTGTTGATCTTTCACACCTCTCAAGCAGACCATGCTGTGCAGGAATTGATATGTAGAAAATAACTGGGCACAGCGATCAAGTATCACTACCCTCGTAATTCTGCAACATTTCAGGATGGTGTTTAGGTTTGCTTTCCATTTATTGTAGATTAGGTACAAAAGGAATGAAATTGGCCTGATTTTTTTCAGGTGAAAAAGAGTCTTAATGCCTTCTCCATATACTGTTGTCGTTTTGGTTGTTGTTTTGTTGCTTGGGCTTTTTTTTTTCCTCCTTTTAATTTTGCTTATTATTATTCCAGTTGTGTAATATTTGTCTCTAAGAAGATGAAATTCAGGTAATGATCTAAGAATATTTTACTCAAACCTTGATGAAGACACTTGAAAATTTCAGAAGAGAAACCTCTTTGAAATAATTAATTCCAAATCTTTACATAGCCCTGATGAATATTGTGACAATGATAAGAATGAGATATTAGCAGCTCTGGTAGAGACTTTTCTCATTAAAATGGCTCATTGCATCATTTTGGGGTGGTGTTAAGGCCGAATAGAGTGTTCAAGACAGCAAAGGACATTTTCATCAGAAATAGTGATGTCTGATCAGTCAAAAGGGGCTAGAAAAAAATCAAGTGTGGAATCAGACCATTTTTAAATATGACATTGCATAGAAGGAAAAAAACTCAGTAGCAGGGTTCCATACCAGACTGAAAGTGATACTGAAGGAAGGGGAGGATGGCCCAAAAGTGGTTGTGAAGGTTACAGCCTCTGCAGTGTCTCGGGGAGAACAGGCCAGCAGCTGGCCCCGACCCTGTGAAGCAGCTCCCATCCCCTGGGCTACAACCTGAGCTGACTCTTCGTGCTGGAATTAAAGCTGTTCCTCCAGAAGCTGAGCCTCCTTTCTGCTGCCTCTAGCCATTTAAAAGCCACCGCAGAAATGAGGAAGGGGTTGTTTTTTTCTGCAATATATTAGCAATACTGAGCTGCAGCTCATAAGAAAGCATAGTAGCATCTCTGGTGTAAATGATTATCAGGCAACTGGATGCATTCTAAAATTAGACTCTAATGCTGCCAGATCTGATCTCTCTCTCTGGCTTTGGGATGTTATAAACATAATTCATCGATGTTGTAATTTTCACAGAGGGAAATAGGACACAGATGTACATCATCACCCTGAACTCTCCAGAATATTTAAGCATATAGATCCCATTAAAAACACATTTTTCAGTGAATTGCAGAGGAAATATTCCCTGAACCTACCTTTCTCTTATAAAATTGAATCAAATTAATAATGTAAGTAGTTCAAGTTTTGTGTTATTCTTTGTCCATTTTATTTTAAAGGAAGGATTAATTTTTCTCAGGGTATCCTTAAAGAAAGAAAAATATTATCAGAGGAAGGATGGAATTTACCTACCCTTTCCAACAACAAGAAGCCTGGGCTTTATGTTTCCATTGTTATTCATACCATAATATTTTATGTGACTTTTTAAACAATGCAATCTTGGATATGGAAGCATCTCTACCCTAGGGCTGGTGGGCTGGTAGCTGAGGTTGAAATAAAACTTAAATCTTTTTCCATAATGCACTCTATTCATGCTTCACGAGACTGTGCTGTTTGACACTTCTGCAGATAAGTGCAGCATCCTGATGATGTGTCATGCTTCATTATGTCAGCAAGTTCTTCTCTTTAGAGTTAATCAAAAGGCCGGGGGAATTTTCTCACGTCTTTTTATGCAAGTTTCTTTGCTGAAGGAAGGTATCTTATATCCCTCTGAAACTGCTTTTAAGAGCAATTCTATAAATGACGAAGAGCATGGTAAGGTCAGCACTGTGGGATGCAGCACTGGTTCTCCAGTTGTTTACACAGGTGCTCTGCTGATGTGATCCCGTTGTCCCTGGGGGCTCTGTATCTGCCTGGGGACGAGGCTGGTTTGCAGTCCTGCCACCAAAGGAGAGCTCCCCAGCTGATCCTGCAATTGTGGCCCGTGTTTTGGATTGCATGAATGTAGTTCCAGAGCAAAAGTAGTAACATAGTAGAAAAAAAGGACAAAGTAGTACAATTATGCATGTACGGGTAGAGGAATATTATTTTGAAGCTTGTTATTTTGGTGCTTTAGAACATTGCAAGTTGCCAGTGAGGAAGTTGGTGTTATATATGTCACTGATGTTTATGCATGTACTTTCCTTATTCCACTTCGTATTTACAATGCACGTTTTCCCTTGAGTTATTGCTGGAACCAAAACCAGATGCAAAAAATCTACCAACACACAATTTTCATGTGAGGAAGGTCAGCTTCTGTTCTGAAAGTTAAGAGGTCCTTCAAAATCTTGGTGTAAATCAAATCTGTCTCATCTCAGAAGTCCCATTGGACTTCTGATCTCTTTCCATTTTTTACCAAAGAGACTAATGAGGTCACCCTCTATTCTGACATCACTCTTTCCTGTTCCTGCAGGAACCTGCAGGAGTACCATTGCTGTGTGAGAGGAATTATCCCTCTCCATTGCACGTGTGGATGCTATGAAGGACAGAAAAAAGTTTTTTTTGCACCAAAGCCAAACACCAGAGAATTACGGAATATCTTGGATTGGCAAGGACATTAAAGACCATTGAGTTCCACCCCTGCTGCCACGCACTATACCAGGCTCTTCAGGGCCCCATGCAGCCTGGCCTTCAACACTTCAACCTCTCTCAAACTTATTTGTTTTTTCCTGTAAACCCAATGAGTACAAATTTCATTTTATGAAAACACTACTTGATTTCTTATATCTTTCAAATTGTTTTTAAAGGGAAGTAATTTGTATTTACGTTCTCTGAGCATCTGAGTTAAATCCTCATTTCTACTTGGCTAATAAGTCTAGCTGAGGCCTAATCAATCATCAGTTTAGACTGAGACTGAAAATCGTGATAGCAACAAGTATTTTGAGAGAATTTACAAATTCAGTTTGCCACTCAGTCTCACAGCATTGCCCCAACCACTGGCCCAGAGGTGATTTTTCCAGGGTTCCTTATAGTTCAACAAATAATAGATATTATTTTTCTATCAATCTCAAAAAGAGAAATAGACTTTTCTTCTA
This sequence comes from Pardalotus punctatus, assembly GCA_013400915.1. Lineage (NCBI taxonomy): Eukaryota > Metazoa > Chordata > Aves > Passeriformes > Pardalotidae > Pardalotus > Pardalotus punctatus. The sequence goes on from VZTX01027731.1 coordinate 330,832, forward strand.
AAAGGGAACTAAAATCCATTTTGCCTTTCTGGTCCACTTGTTTAGTAACAACAAAACAAGCTACATAAAAAAACATGTTGAAAGTCAGAGTTTTTGATTTCTGCTTCTTCATCACTGAATTTTCTCAAACAGCAGAGCTCTGGATATAGCATTTGTCAGCTACCTGCTGCTCCAGAACAGCAGAGGGAGCACAAAACACTTTGTTTTCTTTTAATTTCTTGGTGATGGTGAGATTGACTTAAAAATGACAGTAACAGAAGTTGCTAGAACCCATAGGACTTCATCACGTTATATATTTTTCTAATTGTCTGATCAGAACTGTTGGTGATGGTATTTCTCATGTCCCAGAAAATCACACACAACTTGCAGGTTCTGCTTGTTTTCATCAGGAAATCTGTCTAATCTCTTTGTATTAGGTTTGACTTTTATTTTTCAGCTGAACTTTAGGTACCACATCTTTTCATCACCAGACAAAGCTCCAAATAAGTGGCAAAATAGAACTATGTGCAATTTTCTTCTTCAAAATACAATATATTGGCTGATGTGATTCAGGAGCAAGTTAGCATCACGATCTTGTCAATTCAGTTTTTATATCTTTTCTGAGCTGTACAGCTACGTGTGTGTTCTGCAGCTCTTGAAATATCTTCTTCCAGCTTCACTGCCTGAGGCCACAAGTGTGCAGAGCAGTTCTGTTTCCCAAAGAATGTCAAACATAATGAAAAAATGAACTTGCAAAAGAGCTGATTTTTGTATGCCTTCCTGCTTGATTCTTCTGCCTGCTCTTTTTGCTTTCCCCTGTTCTCCTAGGGTTTATTTTCTGCTTTTGGAACTGCACCCAAAGCTTCCTCAGAATGAATTGCTTTTAAAAAGCTTCCTCATAATGAGGCTTGTCGCACGAATGGAGCATTGCCGAACTCTCACAATGTGGCGCAGGCTGACTCAACCTTTCGATGCTCACTCTCAGAATTAGCATTCTTGTCTAACAATGGTTTTCATCCCTTCTCTTTCTGCCGCTGAAGATTGTGACCCGATATATTCAAGAAACCACACTCACAGAAATGAATGGAAAGTCTGAGGATTAAAGTGAAGGTTAACCTCACAGAATAGGAGAACTTTAGAGTCGGGCTGTCTTCCTTATCCATTGGGCCTAAGGAAAAGCAGGAGAGTGAGTGATCTCGCATTCAGTGCCAAAGGTGAAGGCAGCTTTCCTCGCAATGGGCAAAGCCTGTGTGTTTTAGGAGAAATTTCAAGGAAACTCCTTCAGGGCCGAGGCAAACGGGGCTGGGCCACAGCTGTAAACTCTTCTGATTCACCACGGAGGGCAGAAGGGCTCGGCATCGGCTGAACCACTCGTGCCCCTTTAGACCTCTGAGCACCCCAATCCTGAAGGAGAAAAGCTGTGAGATACCTGCTTTGAACTGGTGGGTCCTGCAGGAGTACAGGCTAGGCTCGAACGCTTTTCTGCCAATTCATTGAAGACATTGGAGGTAAATAGAATAAAAGAGAGCATCCTCACTGTTGGAGATCTGAGGATTGAACAGTTCTTGCTGGAGCTCACAGCCAAATTACTGGTGCTGAGCAGCCCTGGGGGCCATGTCTGCCCCAGAGGGCAGAGAATCTTACAGGTTCTGGGGAATTTTTGAGGGCAGTTTTCTTCCCAAAGCAGACATAGTGCAGGAGAAAAAAGAGTGAGAATTTATCTGAAATCCTGAATTTCCATTTTGCATGTAATCTTAACCTCATAAAGAAAGAGAGACAAAGGGAGGAGGAGAATAGAAAGGGAAAAGGGAAAAGTCATCAAGACTCCAGCTCAGCATTGCTACTGAAATGTCCGGTAGAATGGAAATTTGGAAATTCAAATTTTTAATTTTTTTTTAAAAAATGTTTACAATGACTTTTATATTTAAACCTTTAGAAATGATGTGTTACTCCCCATGCTGATCTGGCAAGCTTCGTTTTAGGCTTTCAGCAAGCTATCATGAGTGCTGGAAAAGCCTGGTAGTTCCATCTCAGCTAGGAGTCTGATGTGTTACAAGGTATGCATGACATCCTCTGCTATCAGTGTAAAAGTCGGATGGCTACACAAGTTCTTTTCATGTCTTGGCTTCTTCTGCTTAATATTTTGCAAAAGCAAGCAGTCTAGGGGCATTGTGTATGGCAGGCAACATCACATTCTTCCATGAAGTTTTAATCCCAGTTTGCACTGGTGACCTTGCACAATCTCTGAAAACCTCCATTGCTTCACTGATTAAGCTGATGGACTGATGGTTTTCTGCTTTCTATGCAAAAAATGCATAACACCTTGCTTGATTAGAGATACAATTGCACAGAATTATTAGCATTATGGAGTAGAAATTATGAAAGTGCAATTTATGATCATCTGGCTCCCAGACTATTGCACTTTATTAAAACAAGAGAATATTTTGGGGAAGAAAAATAGGATGCAGGAGCAGGGTAGCTGATGATCTCATATTCAATTCCACTTTAGGCAAAAACAAAGCAGGCAAAATTTAGCCCAGAATGATTAGCATTCCTGGGATTATAAACTATACTGAAAACCAAATGCTATGAAGGAAATTATTAGACAACCTTAATTAAAAACATCACTACCAGCTCTCCACATAATAAATGCACTTGATCTGAGTAAAAGAAAATGGAGTTATTGGTGAATAAATGCTTGAAATAAAAGGAAAATTTTAGAACCTAGTGCTAGGGGAGGCCTTCATCCCTCCCCACCCTATAGTCCCTGCAGCCCCATTTCAGCCAGTGGTGGTGGATAATCACAAAGCCACTGAATTTGAAAGATGTACATACCCATCCTGTCACACAGAGGAAAAATTAAAGCAGAAATGCCCATTATCCCTAAGTTAGACGAGAAAGGAGTGGGACAGAAGATGCAGAAAGGCTGGACTCCCTGCCAGCTGGAGGAGGCAGACGAGAGGCCAGGCAGGGAGGGGAGCTGACCTGGCACCCCTGTTTGGGAGGGAGCCAAGGCTGGCTGCAGCAGTGAGCAGAAACCCGACAGGGAGCCCCGGGCAGGTGGAGCCTCAGACAGGTCCAGGATGGCTGAAGCAGAGGTCAGGCTGAGCAAATTTGATTAACTTCTCCTAAGAAGGGACAATGACAGCTGACAGGAGTGCCACAGCAGACATAATCTCCTTGGACTTCAAGAAGCCTTTTGCCGTGTCACAGCTTTGAAGGCTGGCTTCTAAAACTGATATTTCTGGCCAGATTTTACTAGTTAAATCATCATCTGAGTGAAGGAGACATGTTGAAAGCTCATTTAGATTTCATGTTAATCACCTTGGCAGTGACCCTTTAAAATCAAAAATAGCTTTCAAATAGACTTTACACTGCTTGCAGCTCTAAGTACTGCCTATACTTACCCAAGCAGAGGAGGTTGACTTCAGTCAGAAAGATGATCTTGATAGCTTTAATTAATTCTTAATAAAAGAAAAATAAAACAGATTAAAGCAGCCAGCTCAGGAACTTAGAAGAAACAAGCCAAGAATTTCATACTTTATGGTCTGGGTCTTGGAAGCGCAATCATCAGGGTAAATTTATTCCCATGTGTGAAAATCAATGATCTTTTTCATTGTAATTAAAACTGTACTTAAAAGTATAACTATTTTCACTGGGGAGATGTTTGGCCCGCCTGTTTCAGTAAGTTATAGCACCAGTGGCAGACAGGAAAAGTCTCAGGCTGCACATAAATTATAAAGGCACGGTGGCATTTCTTGTTCTCTTGTCAAGGTTTAGGCTGCCCAAGCACATCCTGTGTCACGACAGCGTCTTGCACCTCTTTTCACAGAATCATTAAATCCCAAAAACATCCCTGGGAAGGGCCCACTGAAGGTCTTTTAGTCGAAACCCCAGCACAAAGCAGGACTCTAGCCACTGTGGGTTCGGGTCAGCTCTGCCTTAGTCTAGCTGGGCTGTGAAAAACTAATTTGCAGATTTGACAGCCTCCCTGTGCAAAGTGCTCCTGTGCTGCATGACCCACACAGCTTTGCTGTTATTGCTTTGCTTTGGGGTTTTTTTTGGTGTTTACCTACAGTGCTTGATGACCCTGAAAATTAATTCAAAGGGGGGAAATCTTTATAAAAAACCAGACCCATCTTCTGTTGTTTCCTACTTCAGAACTATGTTAAGGCTGGATTGTCAGCACTGAATAGAATTTGTTGCCTTTTGTTGATTTCATCCAGCCTATTAATATTGTTGGTGGGGTTTTCTTGGTTGGGTTGTTGTTTTTTTTTTATGTTGTTCCTACTTAATTAGTACATTGCATTGTCTTGGGGCTATTTGAGGATGAAAGACAAGACTTTAATGATAAAATACAGCAAAAAAAGACAGGCTACTCTTGTCAGTGTCAGCAAATAAATAGCATTAATCTGTCTTCATTACTGCCATGCATGGTGTAACACAAGAGTTCACCAGGTGGGAAGAGGTATAATATCTTTTAACCACTCTGTGAGTGCTAAGAATTACACTGAAACTTAAACTGTAAATTTTATTTTGATCAGCAAAGAATTATGAGAGTCATTTTGTCTTCAGAAGCTTTCTGACATCTTTCCATTAGGATGCTGAGGGAGTGCAGAATGTCTGACCTGACCCGTCTCCAGTTCTCAGCGGGAGGTGCCTCACTGCCATTTGTGCCTCTGGAAACTCTGCCCTGTCTGCATTGTGGAGTGGGATGCTCATTCCAGCTGGAGTTATATCTCTTCCCTGCTATATTATTTAAAAATATGAAGTTTTAATTAGCATGTACTTCTGTTTTAGAGTGCTTCAGAATATGTCATATCCTTAAAGGCTTTCAGCAAACGGATGTTTGATTCCCCTCCTCCCACCTCAAAAATGAGTTATCCAAGCAATCTGTGCCAAGTGTTTTTGAGAATAAAGGTTGAACACACACAACTAGATTATGTGGCAGTGTAAATCAGGATTGTGCAATTCACTTCAGTGATTTACATTTTCTGAAGATCCCCGGACTATTAATTCTTGGAAGCCTACCTTTTTAAAAGCAGTTTTTTAGTCACTGTGACATCTAACCATCTGGCTCCAGTTTCCCTTGGTATGCACTTTCAGGCATGAATACTAGGAAACTTTGTTAAATATGCAGATTTGTCAAATATGCACCCAGGCAGTGTGCAGGAGATGGCGATAGAAAAAGCTTTGTTTGCACCGTTTATTACTTTGCAAAGTTGTCTTGGTTAAACTTCATGTACAATCAGTAATGGATTTGATTCCCTGGTATCTTTACTTTGTACTATGGTGAAGATTTTAACTGATGGGGCAAGGTAAAGAATATCTTGCCTGGTGTGATCATCTGCCACAGCAGCCAGTCTCACTGTGGAGGCAACAGGAGAGATTGTTCAGGGAGCATCTGTGAGCTCAACCCCTTTTGGCAGTCTATTGCTCTGGCACATCTCTGTAACTCATAGGTGGGATCTATTTTGGGAACAATAATGGCTTTTAAAGCACTAGCCCCACAAAGTTCCTATCGTGGCCTGTTTGGAACTCTCTTGTTGGAGAGGGCACGTGCTGGTGTTGCCTCTCCCAGGCTCTGTGTGCTCCCAGCTCCCAGCTCGGGCACCGCTGGGAATCTCCTTCCCAGAGCAGATGCTTTGGCCCCCGTGGCTGCCATTGCTCCATCTGGCAAGCAGGGTGAATCAGCACCTTCACCCTGCAGAGCTGATATCCCAGAGTATTATCACCAAGTCCAAAGCAGAAGCTCTGAACTCACAGAGGTCTTGGTTGCCTCTAACAGGCTGCTTGCCAGGGTCAGCAGAGCTCCTCAGCCCCAGCCTGAGATTCATAACGTGCTCTTTCAAAGAGCTCCCACACAGGGACTGTAATTTTCTTTACTGCCACAGAACTGTCTCATTTATAAAGTAAGATCTAGTGTTTGAACACAGAGTTCTGTTCTCCTGAGGATATGATTTTACCCAGCACAATATTTCCTGAGGCAACAAAGTTATTGACTGCAATACTTTACATTGCTGCAGAAAGGAAGCCTCTGTAAAATAACCTGTAACTGTGACCCTGTTTCATCATTTTTGTATCTTCAGGTATGCATTTAGAAGGGGTTACAGGATATAGAAGAACCTCGAGGAGCTTTGGACCGGTCCACTACTTTTTCCTTTGTTCCCGCTGAGATTTCTCCATTCATCAGATATGGAGACAATCTGTGCTCCTGGAAAGGGATACGTGCTCCTCCATCTCTACCATCCCAAGACATTCTCTCCCCACCCCTGAAGCAGGACCTGTGTCGTCTGACATTCCCTGTAGCAGAAAATGCCCTCATGTTTCTCTGCCATCTCAGCTGTGAGGATGTCACCACTCTTGCTGATAAAGCCTGAAGTCAATTAATTTAACTTGATCAGGAATTGAGTGATTTGTAAGTGTTGCTAACTGAAGAAAAAGAAGGTATCTGCAAAGATTTTTGATAACCTTAGTTTTTTAATGTCTGTGATATCCAGTTAGACTTAACAATCTCATCAAGGGTAATGGTATATAAATAGCTAATTTTAAGTTCCTTAAAACCATTCTTAGAAAATGCATTTCCTATTGCCATTGTAATTTTTCTCTCACCCCAATATAAAACAGTTATTGAGTTTCAGTAGCTTAGACTCTTACATATGCATTACCAATTCAGCGAGGGAGATGTAGCTTTGTGTGAAGAAAAATACCCTAAATACTGGTAAGATCATTTTCACCCCAAAACCTGGGACAATGTAGAGAAACCTCTGGTCTTAATATGTGCAGCTGAATTTCCCAACTCAGCATGTGCATCTAACAAAACCCATCATCAGCCAATTGGAAGTCTGATTTTTGAGGACCATTGAACACTGAACATTTCCAGGGAGCTGCAATTACAGAAACAATTGTGTTAAATAACTTTGGACTGATGGTGTGTGAACATCAGCCCTCCCAACTTCCCCTTTTTTATTTTGGTTGGAATCTGACAGTGCACAGGGTTATATTAGGAATACTTCAGGGAGTGTTGATGTGCTTCAGAAATTTGGGCATTTCTTCATCTGTCTGTGATTTATGCCTGTGTTTTATGACTCCGCAGGCTGAATAGCCTCATATTTGAAGTTCTGTTTGATGTTGAGAAGAAAAAGGGCAGGGTATGTTTTCATGGAGGTGAAGCATCTTAAACTCCCCTCGCATAATTCCAATTCCACTTTCAGAAGTAGCAGCACAAGTCAGGAGGCACAGCATGTGTCACATTTCTGTAGTGCTGGACATTTGCCAAATGGAAGGAGCAGTTTACCTAAGACAAACAACAGGCTGTATCACAAAATCTGCCTTTGTTTATTAACCATGTAACTTGTTTATTTTGCATTTTGATTTGGGACGGTGGGAAAGTGATAACATTTGTGTTACAGTGAGATCAAAGGTTTCAACCCCTCCTTAGGACTCCTGCAACGCACGTGACGCTTGCAGGTAACCCACCCCCGTTGTCTACCCAAGAGAAAATACAATACAAACATTGCCTAACCCCTGCAAGCAGCCAGGTGATCCCTGTGTTAGAGCCTCAAACTTGCTACCTGCAATGAGCACAGAAGAGGCTTGAAGTATTTGCTATCTAATATGAATATTAAATGTAATGATTAAAAACAGCTATATAAACGTAAGGTAATACAGTGGCGTTAACAGGCGCTTCTCCAATCCTGCTCGAGCACAGGTGGAAATGCAGACTAAATTGTGCAAACCAAACGTCCACAAAATAATACATAAATGGTGATGTATTGTGACAAGGTAGTTAACAAAGTGGAAAGACGAACACCTGTCTCCTGCATATGGATTGGCAGGTGCAATGAAGACTTGGAGTACAGGAGGGTTTATGGAGAAGCTTGCAGAATATTGACTGTGCAAAACCTCCAGTCCTAGCTCTAAAACTGGGCCTTTTCCCAGTGCTGTTCTAAAAGGATGAGCTGATTGAGGAGGACAGGGAAGTTTCATGTATGCCTATTTGTCAGTACAGAGAATTTATATTCTGATCACAGAGTGGAAATTATTATGATTTAAAGTTAAGATGTCTCGAAGTGAGAATTGGAAGGCCCACAGGGAAAACAGTGAAGGAATGTGAAAAGAGAGGCTGTCATTCTAACAAGAAATATTTCGTTAATAAATAAATAAATAAATAAATTGCATTTGGATGTGTTATATCATCAATTATTAAAAGACCTAAAACCAACGTGTGATAAAAGAGGTGTTCTATGTTGTGTTGTTTTATTTTTCCATCTCTGATATTGCAGAAATAAATGCTTATTTGAAAGAGGGAGAGAGAGATATTTTAAGAAATTACTCTCATTTGTTTGGAATTGTATCCAGACATTTCAATAGAAAACAGAGAACAACATTGTTCTCCCTTTTTGACAACGTTGATATGCCTTTCATATGTGTATACAGTAGAAGCAAGCTGATAGTGAGTCAAAGATTACGTTTAAAATTAAGAGTACCACTTGTGAGGCCTTTGGAAGAAGGGATTGTCATCTTAATAAAACAGAACTTTGTTGGGCTGCATTTTTGTTCTCATGCTTGTACGTTATTGCATCCTTTGAAAAACTCACACGAGAAAGATTTGAAATTCTAAGCTCTAAACCAATAATTTAAATAGTGTCCACAACAGATAATAACTTTGCTGCACTTCTGCTGACCCTTTTCTTGGAATTTCTCAGGTGCAACATGAGAGAAGGGAGGGGATTTTCATAGCAACAGGAACACCGGAAAATTCTCCCTGGCAATACCAGCACTTCTGCTTTAGTTCATCTTCAGTTCACGCTTGAACAACACCAAGGTGAGCTTGGGGAAAACTTTCTACTTCTGCTTGCTATAAATAAGTTTTCAAAGGTTTGTTGTTCTTAAAGGGATGGGACCAAAGCAGTTGAGTGCACTGGTAACAGAATTGAAAACTTTTCTAAATATAAGTAGCTTAAGCTATGAAATTCATCAGCCATTTAAACCCATCCTTTCTTCTCCCCTATACAGAATTAGACAAATGGCCAAATTGAGGTGCATGTGAGTGTGCACAGGATTTCCACTGCTGTGCTGTAGGTCAAGCCACATGCATATTGCTGTTGGGTGAAACTACTGGAATATTTCCAGAGTAGGATTACCCCTGATTCCGAGTGAAAATAGATGCCTGCAAAGAACAATGGGGCTTTGAGCAGTACAAACCTATTTGTTTTCAAGTAGGTCATAGATGGATTTTTTTTTTTTCATGGTAGAAGAGCACAGGAATATGGACCATCTAGGTGCTAGTTGCTACGGTAACCATAAAATCACATCCTCAAAAACCTTTCTATTTAATTATATACATCACTGACTAGCTAGTGGAGTAAATTTCTTTTTTTTTTCTTCAAAACTACAGATCGAAAAGGAAAAAAGGCATGTTCATTGCAGCTTAACCTTTTCTTTGTCACTGATATTTTAGGAAAGAGAATTTTTTCCTTCTTACAGGAAGCTAAATTTTTTAGCTGATGTTCCATCCACTTTTATTGACATCATAAATTATTGTATTGGGCTGTAGTGCTACACAGTTAAGGGTTAGAGGTTTGTCATTGTTTCTGTGTATTTATAGCCTAATTCTCCAGACTTCTCCTTGATATACATGATTTGTTTCCAACCTCGTGCTGTTGGGGCTATATTTCACCTGTGGAAATACCTGCATTCTGCTGAAATCCATATCTGCTTGAAGACTACGTGAAAAACACCACCTGCGTATAGAAAACTTTACATTTTGCCATCAAAACAAAGCCAAGGTACTGAAATCGAAATTGAGCTTGTGCAATGGCTCAGATGGGCTTTCTGAACTGCTTTTGTGCACCAGGATGAATGGCCATTAAAAGCCTGTAACCAGGTAATTCACATATCTCTTCTGTTCCTAGGGTACCTTCTTTATACAATAGCAATAATTATAGGTAACTTTAATATCTAGAGAAAAAAAAGGATCAATATTTTAATTTATTTAATTTCCTTACTTTCATAGATTTTATGGCATATCCCTTTTTATGTTAGCATGACAGATACATATTCCACTATCTTGGATATAAAGATCATAGTTTTCTTGCTCTTTTTATAAGATGTGTAATATATACAATTAATTTTTCTTTTCCTTCTTTAAATATTTTTCTTTAAAATATGTTGATTAAAAAAAGTAATGAGGAGTGATCTCCACACAGGTATTACGCAGTCATGTTTAATTCATATAATTCTTCGTTCATTATTCTGATATTGCATTGCCACACCTTAACAAAAGAGATATCTTCATATAAATATGAATATTTTCATATTAAAAAAAAAAAATCAGGTCCCACACAAATTTGTTTCATGAAGTCAAACTGCACATACTTTTGAGGGTTTTCCAGGCAAGAGGTCACATGCTAATAATTATGTTTATTAGCTCCACCAGTATCACCAATGCAATCAAAATTGCATATTGCAAATTATTATTACTGTTTTGATAAGTAAGTGATATAATTGGAAGGTGTTTTAGGATGATTAAAAAGGCAAATTCTCTGAAATCAATAAACAGAATCCTAAAACAGCAAGCACCTTTAGCCAGGTAATAAAGAAATAAATACAGTGTGCTACCTTTGCTGAGTGGCTTACACCCAACCTGAATAATAGCTTTAAGCCTAATTCATAATATTCTTTCTGTTGGACAAAATAATTCAGTATAAGTATAATGGAAAAAAAAAATCAGGTCAGGAAGTTTAAAGCTACAGTGTTAATAATGTAACAAAAGAAATTTATCAAAATTAGTACCAATGAGTTTATTGTTTGCCAGGAATTAGGTGTGATTTGCTGTTGTTGTGATGAACTGTTTTTCTTTCTAATGATAAAATAAATTATATTAAAAAATAATAACTGCTCTTAAATGCATGCTTGTACAATTTGGTAAGCATTTTATGGCTTTATAAATTGGTGACAGACAGATGGATGGTTCTAAGCAGTCCCCAGTCCAGCATCATGCTTTGAGCTGCAGATGCTAATGGCAGCAGTTGCACATCTAGTATGAAATTGGGAAAACCTTCAATTTTGGTTTCCATTATTATCCTACTTCCAAACCTAGGGATTCTTGGGTAATTTGGGAAGATGCCTTCTCTTTATGTATGGAATTTATATTATTTTTACTTCCTAAAATGGCTTAAGAATTTGGGGGAGATGTGTCTCTTCATCACCGTTTTGAAACACCACTTACAGTTCAAATTGTACTTCAGGCTGATATCCATAAACAGTGTAGTATCTCCATGTTTCTCTGGAATTCCTTTCCTCCTTCCACCGTGTTTCTGGGTCCTAAGGTTCAGGCATTGGTTCAGGGCAGGAGAGGAAGATTATAGAGAGAAGAATCAACATCACAATCCTTTTTTTTTTGAGGGGACTGCAATGTGGATGTAGGTTTCCTTCCTCCTCACATTTGGGTCTGCCTGGAGTAATTTTATGTGTTTTATATGATCTTTGCCCTGCTGCTTCTTCTCTGGTTCGCATTTCCTGTGGTGCAGACTGTGTAGTACATTTAACTTATGTTAGAGATGTGGTCGTTATCCTCCTTGTTACCCTTAAATCTGCCTTTACCCTGCTCCCATGGTTTCATTCCTTTAATAACGATTAACTGGCCACTGGTGACATATTTATAGCCCCGTGACCCCTGGTGTCATCCTGTGCCCATAGTTGCACCACCCCTGCAATCACCCCCTGTCAGCAGTCCTTTTCTTTGTTTTGTTCTAAAGTCACAAATGGCTCATTCTGCACGGAGTACCTGCTTGCCATTACCCCATACAGCTGTTCACAAACCGAAACAAAGTAGGTAAGAGTCACCAGATTATCACATAATTGTTGTTCCTGCTGAGCAAATATGGCTCGAGCTAGACCAAAGAAGCCCAGACAGAGCCTGATGGGCGCTGAGCTGTGTTATTGCCCTAGCACAAACCTGTTACAAACAGCATTGTATGGGACAAGAAGGCTGCAGACTGTCCTAACCCCAAAGCCCTCACTTTAAGGATCCACACGAGTCTGAGTGAAGCACCTACTTGTTGGTGAGCAGTGAAACATCTGTAATGCAGAGCACAGAGTCAAGCATTCTGTTTACTTACAGTTTTGCAATGGTGGAATAGAGTTATAAGGAAATAAGATAACAAAATCCATTGCTATGGCCATACTCACCAGGAATTATCTTAAATACTCCACTTTCTCAGGCTCCTTTGTTGTTTTCTGTGGCTGTCCCCAGTCTGACACACTAGAGAGAGCTCTTAGATCTGAAAGTTTTCTGCTTGAACTGCTAATGTTGGATAGAGAGGCCATTTGGAACAGTTTCTTCTTTGGCCCACAATCAAAGGACCAGGTTTTTTTTTCTGTCTTGTTTACCTACTCATCATTTTCCTGTGTGAGAGCACTGAGACATCATAGGGTGCCAAGAGGATTATGTAATCGCTTTCCCCCATCCTCCCTAAATTTACTTGATTAACATTTTTATTGCATACCTTAATTAGTAGATTCCTAGCTTTAGGCTCCAGACTGCTTTTCTCTCCTTACAGCCTCTGTTGAATGCATTGATTTAATTTTAAAACGTCTGAAACATGAGGAATTGTAATGGTTTTAAATATTTGGTTTGTTACAACTTTGCATATAGAGTGTCATTATAGCATATTTGAGAATTTGCTTCTAAGAAGGAACAACTTCTTTCTTTACATTCCATTAGATTTCAGAAAACTCATTTATATGGACAGAAAATAAAAACAAAAATTGGATAACCTTAATGTGAGAGATTTAGCAACAGGTTTTATCATTGAGAGATTACAGAGGCATATTCTTGCAAGTATAACAGGAAACAGAGATGCTTTCTAGCTCAAGAGCTATTTGTGTGGGCCACTTGAGGAATTGATCCTATAAACAGTGTTCAAGCAATTCCAAATCTGCAGGAAGCAAAGCTGAGGTGAATGTGGTCTCTTCTTTTTAGCCAACAGTTCACTGATTATAGAACTTATCTGTGAAATTATACTGCAGTTAGTTCAGCTCATTTTTTCTACATTGGATGGTGTTTTCTGATCACCATATTGCAGCATATTCTGATTAAGGCTCTTGCAATCTGTCTTGCTGAATCCTTTATATATTTTATAAAAAAAAATTAACTATCTTTGATGGGACAGAGATTTGAATTCTACTGTGACAGCAGTGCTATTAATATATCAGTTGTCATTCTTGCATTACCTCCCTCAAATATTTCACGACTTGGAGGAGAAAACAACTTCAAAAGGATTGTATTTCCTGGTTCCCTTTTAAATGTACAGAACATTTACAGAATTCTTCACACTTGCACTGTTTAGTGAACTTAAAAGTTCTTTTTCTTGTGTTTTCCCTTTCTAAATATAATTGAGGAAGCATCATTTGCTTCCTTTGAATGTATGGAGCAAAATTGTGTGCTGAGATGTGTAGGTGTGTGTGAGAGAAACCCCTTGTGTTTCTTGTTTCTTTCTACACTACCAACCAGGTAGCTACAAATATATTTATCCTCAAATCACTTTTAGAGTAACTTCTCATATTGTTAGTCCTTTAAAAGAACTCTAGGACTCTGCATATCTTTCATTCTAGGAACTACTTGTCTTTTGCAAAGCTTTCTGGCTTGTTCTACATCAAACGATCCCAGAGGGTGGAACAGGACCAAATGTTGCATTGGCCAAAATATGAGGTGATGATTATAATTGGGGCTTTACTTATTATATGACTTGGCAGTATGATATCTGAATTATCTACACAGGCCTATACAAGCAAACGAGCCTGCTAGCTGGATTTTGTGCCTGAAATTAATCATCCGTGTATTGACTCCTCTCTCCTCTCCTCTTCGGAACTTTGGTCCCACAGTTCACACTTTGAATAGAACTGTTTCCATTTATTTGAATTCATCCTTGCTGGCCTCTCTGGATACCTTCAACATGCAGCATGGGAAATATAATTCTATGCAGAACCAAAGGGAAGAATAGAATGATTGCACATAATTACAAAAGAAGCATTTCCATGAGTTGCAATTTACATTGTCAGCTAATTCTACATATATTGATAGTTTCAGGAGATGAAGTATCTGAAGTGTCTTGTACGTGGATGGCTGGGAATCAAACAAATTGCTTTTTATACTGATTTTGGATCATGAAAAGTGCAAAATTCCTTTATGTATGTATTTTTTTGCATGAGCTCAGAAACACATATTCAATAGATTCTGTAGAAGTGCTGTGTTGGGAAATAATACATTCACAGCATTAATAATATCAAATATTAGTTCTGTGTAAAAATCCCTGCAATAAATTATTCAATGAAATCTCTTTTCTCTGCATGTAGGTTGTGAGAGCACTGACTTACAAAAACCATTTGGCTATTCAGAGTACATCTGTCTTTTCAGAGTGCTTAAATATTCAGTATTCACCTGTATCTACTACTTTTTCTGAATTCCCTGATTTAACAAATGTCATTTGTGAACCTGCTTTGTAGTAATAATACTGTACACACTAAAACTGATATAATTATGCTGGTAAAAGTAGTGATACAATTACAATTCTATGAAAATGCCAGGTTTTTCTATTAAATCATGTAATCCATACGCAAATGTAATGGATCTCTGAGGTTTACTAAATTAGAAAGGAAACAACTGGGAATCTAGCCCATACCAACTTAAACACAGATTATACTGCAGACAGCCACAGCACTTGAGGCTGAAAGAAGCTTTCTAATGCACTGCACAATTTTAGTCCCAACAGAGAGTCTAAAAATAAAACTGTCGAAATATCTCAATGCCTCCCACAAAGTGTTGCAGATATTTTAGTAGCAGGGCTCAGGGTAAAGGCATTCAGGCCTGATCCCTAACCCAGTGATGACAACGAGATTTCACATGTTACTTTGATTACACTTTATGCTTGAAAATATGTTGAAATACCAGTACAGCTCATCAGTATTTCTACTGGAAAAGGACAAGGAAGACAGAGAACAGAGTGAGATAGGGAGGGAGAACTACAATTATTGTCTTTGAATGAAGAATTCTGAAATGCCTGTGAAAAATCATTACTGGAAGACTGAGTAAAATTATGAATTTTAAAAGCAGAGAACAATGACTATATTTTATCTTCTTTTATTTCAGAAAGATGAAATATAAAGCATAAGAGTCTGTTTAAAGTCATGTGAGATTGAACCAACTATGACATTTCACATTTTTTATTATTAAAATTATATGGAAAGAGGCATCACTCAGCAGTACCCTGAACTCCAAGAAATCTGGATAACAGGTTTCTAGGCACAGATCAGTGAGAACTTGGAATTAATTTCTCCTACAACAATATATAAAGGAATTATTTGGCAAAAGAATGCAGGTTGTTTTGAACTTTGAGAGTAAAGAAGGGAGTGAAGGAGAAAAAGTTGAATTTGATATCCAGACTAATAATATAAACATTTTGTGCACAAATCCATGAGGTGTGCCGAGATTGAGGTCTGATCAGCTCATGGTTATTTGGTGAGAACTGGGTCCAAGAAAGTGTGTATAGACCTTAAAGTTCTTTCCCTCTGGAAGAAAGGCAGAACACTTCCTCATTTTTATTTTAAAATTATTCTTGCGTGAGTGAAAAATTCTTTGATTAAGAGAAAGAAAACAACTCTAGGTTCACAAGAGCCAGCAAAGAGCAAGAGGAACCTTCTCTGTTTAACTTAACAGATTCATCAGGATGGAGGGGAACGCCTCTTTGTCCCTTAGCCCAGCAGGATTGTCCACTGGGCAGTGTGTGACCTCCTGTCCATAGGGATGTATAAGAACACTTCAGGAAATCCATTCAGACAGGTCTGGAATAGAAAATAACTGACAGAATTACAGATGCTGATAATTCTTGACATTTTGAGTGGTACACTTAAAAGCAAATTGTCTTATGATTATTTGATAATAATGGTAGACTATTAGGTGATACTACATCTGATAAAGAGCATCACAATATGTCTCCAGTCCTTAGTAAGATATATTAGAAAAAAAATCGTGGGAACAAGTTCAGAAATTAGAACATGTCTGTCCCTACAAACATATTTTCCTTAGGGTGGACTGGCAAAGCTCTCTGAATTCACTGATCTTACCAGTTAAATAATTATGGTAATAGTCTGAATGTCTGTATCCCACTTTTTAAACTTATTATTAATGAAACTTTTCCAAGCATTTTGCTCATTTAAGCCAGTACTTTTTCCACTTTCAAACTTTAACTGAAAGAGAAAGCTCTCCACATAAATTACATCATCTGGAAGCTGTCTTCTAATATTCAGCCTTTGCTGCTGTGTTTCCCTGAAAAGTGTTGTCACCTACACTGTAAATCCTTTTAAAGCCAAATCACTAAGTTCACTGAATGCACATAACTCCAATTAACTGCAGCCTGATGGCTCAAAAGCAATTTGGTCTTTCATTAATTACTCAGGTAAACACAGGAAAAGCTCTTTTAGCTTGCCCGAATTCACAGAACAAACAACCTCCCCCACCCCATCTTTGATGATCCAAGACAATCTCGTCTTTTGATGCTTATCACTTGGTTGTTCAATAAAATGTAATTAAAAACAAGAGCAACATCCCCCTATCACCAGCCCTGAGTTGCAGTTAATTGTCAGGCTTTCCAACTTACTCTCACAGTGCAAAGCTTATTGCACTTTAGGTCGCAAGACTATTTGTTTAATCTCTTTCCTTGTAGATTGACTCTCCTGAGTCTCTCAATGGGATTTCTGCAGGTGAAATTCAGTTGCCGCTCCTGGGAGGTTTTTTTCTCTTGTGCTGAACATATGCAAAACTGAAAGGATTGTGCATGTTTTTATTCAAAGGCATAAACCAAGCCTTCTAGAAATCCAGAACTATTTATGNATATTTATTGTGCTTTACAACCCTTTTTATGAATTTATTCTTCCTTTAAAGAAAAAAAAAAAAAAAAAAAAATTATTACTTTTTATCTTAATTCAAATTTCCCGCAGAAGAAGAGGGGTAGTGATTATCAAGTGTAAATATATAAAAATCCAAGTAAATCCAATCTACTCTCCAGTGGAAGATAGCTCAAGTACCCAGTGTGATCATGCCAAGAAGCCAATCTGAAGCTACCAAGGGCTTCAGAAAGTAAATTGAGCAATGATATGGGCATGCAAGAAGTAATTATAAAAATTAATGGACTGTTATTCATCTAGGTTTTTTTTTTTTAACGTTAATGAACAAATTAGTCTTGCATGTGAGTGTCGCACATCTGTTTGTGCCTACATACAGAGAAACACATCCACATGCCACGCAAGCTGGCTTGATTGCACTTTGCAGGACATATTTGTATACATTTTATCACCGTTTCTGTAAACAGCAGTTTCTTTCAGTATGTTCCATGCTCTCTGCCTAGGTCTTAATGGAAGTGTTAATTAGAAGCGCAGTAGGGAAACAATTTATGCTTCTAAACATGTCTTGTGTGTGGAGTTTGAGTAATGAGAAAAAACAGGCCGGAACATTTGTATGAGCAGATAGTAATTACGGTTTGAGTGTAACATGCTCACTGCCATTGCCAAGAGCACAGCACAGGATTATGAGAAAGATAGATGATATAGATTTTAAATAATTGAAAAAGGGGCCAAAGTCCCAAATTTCTGTAAAAGTAATTTCACGTGTTTAGCTGAAAGTAGACTGATGGTTTGCTTTCATAAAACCTCGTTCTGCAGTGTCTTTAATTTGCTTCATGTTCAGCATCTACTGAAGTCTCTGTAAACTTAGGAAATTCTTAGGCATCTATGGAAGGATTTTACCTGGTCACAACTATTGCCCCTCAAGTGTAGTTTGCATGTAATCAAATGCATCCTTCCACTGCCAAAACTGAGTTCAGAAATGCTCAGCAAAAATTCCTACCCTGCCCTATACTCCTGGAATTAACTGAGAATTTTTCAGGTTAACAGGATAGACTTTCATATGATTTGCTTTAGAACCCACATTGACATGTTTGTAGTGGTGGATAATTAACTTTATAAACCAAAGTGAACTTAAAAATGAAAGTAAATTTGGTGAATAACAATTTCAGAACCGCAGAAGAGGGAGAATAAAAAAGAACAATAAGGAAAATATAAAGGGAAATATTGGTAATATAAATGGCAAAAAATAAAGGACGGTAGAAAATAAAAGGCACTAATACTGCATGTGGCTTCTCATTGCTTTCAAAATGGCAGAATTAATACCAAGGCTAATGAAGAGTATAGTTTGATTATTTACCACCTGGTTTCATTTCTTTTTTTACTGGAGCTCATTGTACTTCATATATCACACACAGCTGGAGTGGAACAGTAAGTATATAATTTTCTGCTGCTTAAGTACACTCTTCACTATAAATTGAAAACTTTCAGCTTGCTTTAACTTTCCGTACAGCCAGACAAAGTGATCAAATGTTCAGTCATGCAAGAGTACAGTGAGTTCCTTCAGAATTATATTTTCTTTTTAGTTGTCTGGTGCCTGTAAACTGCTTTTATGGAGTGGGGTGATACAGGCTTGGCCCTCTTTCCTCAGAGCTGTAATCAAACACATGATTATTTAAAACTAGAAATGATGCAGATTACCTTTAATTTTTCTTACAATTCTTTATTTTTTAGGGTATAGTCAGCACCATCAGAATCCTCTAGCTAAAAGTGAAATGAAATTTAAGAGACAGATGCAGTGTTTGCATATTTAAATGTCCACATACATATGAATACATAATGAAAAATGAACACACTGTAATATTGTTAATAACTCTACACGTTCCTCTTTTCTGCTTAGGTACAGGGGTTACATTTTTCTAATTTGCTCACTGTCCTGTTGACATGGAAGCCAGCAGTGAAACCATAGGCCAGATTTGCACCAACTGAAAATTCTTCTAAGGCCCGATTAAGTACTTTTTCACCTTGCTTGCAAGGAAGCTAGATGAATGTAAAACTTAAAAGATTGCATATGAAACTCACAGGAGGTCCTTGAAGGGCAAGACACAAATAAAATGATGTTAGGGTTCCTGGAATACTTGATTTTAGGACTTCAAAGGGACGTCTGAGTCCAGAAAATAAATTGAAAAATTGAGGGCAATGAAAGTGGCGCTTCAGGGTTCAAGTCTGAAAAATCAGCACTCCTTACTTGGAGCCACATCTAATGTAATTTCCTACTGAGGATACAGTTTGCCAGTTTGGGAGAATTCCCATATCCTACTATGCATAAGTGCTCATGGTCTTTAAAGTGTTCCCTTTCCTTTCCCAACGGTGATGAAAGACAGCCAGCAGATGACAGAAACAGGTGGACACTGTCAACAGTAGATTCTAAAGCTGTGTAGTTTGAAGAAAGGGACACAGAAGATGGATGGATGGATAAAAAAAGGAAGATAAGACGGTTAAAAGAAAGAAAAGATAAAAAACAAGGGCAATCATGGGAGAATATGTAGATCATAAAATGCTGAATGCCAGAGTAAGCAAAAAAGAATTTATATCCTCTCCATTGGTCAGTTGTTCCAGCTTCTGGACCCAGGTTTTAGGTCTTTCACATAAAAATTTTAATTTTTTGTGAATTATTAAAATGCAGGAATTCGTTTCACCCCACTGTTGACATTGATAAGGTAGAAGGCTACATGAGCACTAGTCACCTGTTTCCCCTCTAATCAGTGAAGAGAAACAGGCATTTTTAAGGCATGATTCATCCTACCTATTTAGGCATCTGCATCAGCAGGAGACAAATTGTGGCATGGAAGTGCTTGCTTTTCTCCATTGCCTGCACCTTTCTCACATTACTGCTACATGCACAAGCAGCTACAATAGATCAGATTACTCACCTCTTTAGTACCTTCGCATTTAAACTGTTTGGTGGCTTGTAAGAGTTGACTGTGGGTAGCTGAGGGTTTTGGCTCACTGTCAGCATTTCTCAAAGTTGGTAGAGTCCCCAGCTATTTTTTATTCTTCCATTCTCTGGGCAAAACAAAACATTAACAATGAAGGTGTGTTTCAGGTGCACCAAAACATTTTACACCTTCTAAAGAAAACCCATTGTTTGTATCAACTCTTAAAAACATTATTATGGCACCTCTAAAACATATAAAAAATCTAATCTTTTTGTCTATTCTATTCTCTTTGTATTTTTAAATATTTTCTATTGTCTTTCTAAATATTTTCTCTGTTTTTTGAAACTGTTTGGCAAAATTTGACTTAATTTTGGCAGGGATTAAAAAGTATTTTTGGCTAGTAAAAGACATGGAGAGGAGAAAAAAAAATGACCAGCTCTAATGGCCAAGATTAATCACTCCATTTTTTTTTATTTTTTTTCCCAAGCTTGATCCTTTTTTGCAAAGCTCTCAGTTGTACATCTGTGAAGTGATTGCTTGCCCTTGCTGTGAGTCATGGCCAAGTGCTGCACACCAATTTGCCTGTGCCGTAGCTGGCAGCCGGGCTGGCTGCAGAAGGTCCGTGTGGAGGAGCCCAGAGCCCTGCTAGGCAGGGTGCTAATTGCAGGCTGGCAGAGGGCAGCA
The DNA here is from genome assembly GCA_013400915.1 of Pardalotus punctatus. Taxonomy (NCBI): domain Eukaryota; kingdom Metazoa; phylum Chordata; class Aves; order Passeriformes; family Pardalotidae; genus Pardalotus; species Pardalotus punctatus. Next base: position 351,336 of record VZTX01027731.1, read on the forward strand.
GGACGGGGGTGTGCAGAGCTTGGAAAACGCAGATTCACTGAGTTAATTTGAAGTAGCAATGAACCTTCGCCATCCAACCATCTCCTGTACCTGCGGGATGGTTTGGATTGTTGCTGGGATGTGGGACACCTGATGCTTGGAAAGAAAGCCTTCCCTTAGAAGGGAGCAAACGCTGTGTTGGGGCGATGGCGGTGGGCTGGGAACAGGAGGAAGCTGTGGGAGTGCAGTGGGAATCCCAGACAGCGGTCCATGCACACAGCAAGGAGGAAACACGCTTGGTGTTAAACCAGGCAGAACGATGCACCAGTGAAGAGCCATGTGGCAGAGTTTAGACAAAGATAAATACATAGAAAAGTGATTTGTCTCCACTAGCAGCTGCCCGCTCTGAAAAACTAAGCATCTTGATTTCCCACATGCCAGCATGACAATGTGGGGTATTTCTTTCTATTTGTTCTAATCCTAATATTCTTTGGGAAGTGGCCTCTGTTTCTGTTCATATCTTTGCAAACAGGACTGAGGCATCATTCTTTTGCCCGTATTTCTGCCCATAACTGTATCTGCCAGGTAAATACCATAATGGCTCATTCTTTGTGTTGAGTCTTGGGCTTCTCCAGTTTTGCTGGCACTCAAGTGTTATTAGCATAATGTATTTTTAGTGAACTCTGTCAGCAGAGCACTGTATGGCTAATCAAGCACTCATTGGGGATAAATGGTAGACTTAATATTCTTATCAGGCTACTGGGGCTTAGAAGTTACCGACCCTTGTTCCACTTATATCAAAGCCACTTACAATGCTACTAGCTTGTAGCAAATTCATTTTCTGTTCATGTCTGATTGCCTATGATGGCGCCTAGGAACAGAAAACAGAAAATGGGAAATGGAAAGGAATGAAGGCCCCTGTTGCCCGAGGCCTTAATGCGATTGCAAGATATTGATCACATTGGATACTTCAGCCTAATCCTCACAGTTTCACAGGCTTTGCAAAAAATGTTTCTCATAAGCCCATTCTCAATTACATTTCAACCTTACTGATTCAGAAACACTGTTCTTTAAGAGAATCTATTTAACAACAGTAGTAGCTGGCAATTAAACTAGAGATTTTATTAATTTTCTCTAGTATTTAATCTTGTCTGCTGTTCTTGTGAAAGCTGGATAGTCCAGGTCAAGGTAATGCCATGGATCAAACTCAGGAATTGCTTCCCTCTGGTGCTCTGCCTTTTCCCTAGGAAAGATCAGGACTGATTGCAAGGACAGTGACGTCTGCCCAAGCACTGAAATTCACCCTGCTGTGCCTGATCTGACCTGCTACATTTTCCCATTTCTGTGAGTGTCCCCAGTCCTGCCACATTTCCACGTTTCTGCCATTTCTTCTGCAGCTCTGGCTGGGCTCCTGGGCCAGCAGCGCAGCAGAAGGGCTCGTGCAGCCCCTCCTGATCAGTGTCACTGGCCACATCACCTTTACTGATTTATGGGGTGGGCAGTAGTTTTGGCATCAGGTTCAGTTTTCCTCTGAGAAGAGAAACCACAGCCAAAGGCAAAGCGAGTAATTCTTTTTCATACTAAAATGAAGAATAATAAGGGAAGGAATTGTGCAGGCTGACGCAGGCACAGAGATCACTGAAAAGAAAAAATCCTTTGGGACAGCCATTAGAAATAGTATAAAAATGGGAAAAACAAGTGCCTCACTTATTCTATAATTTTTGTTTTACTTCTGTTTCTTTTCCTGTTTGTTGTTTTGCATTGGTTTGTGAAATTTTTTTGCTTTTGTTGTGGTTTTTTTCCTTACTGATTGGGACACCAAAGGAACCACAGTTTTCTACTGTTCTTAGATTTTAGGCCAATTAGATGCTGTTCAGAATTCTTTTATGATAGATCCAGAAAGTCTGCTGCCTTTCTGGCAAATTTTTCAAATGTGCTGTGATGAGGATTTTTTCACGAGACCTTTCTAAAATCACTGAACTGCTCATGAGGTGACTCAAGGGAGTTAGCACAGCAGCCTTCTTGAAGGCTAGAGGACACTACACACATTTCTGCTGCAGACTATGGATGTTTCTCCTTTGTCCTAAGCAAATCTAATATTAAAAAGGCTGGCAAATTTTCAAATATTGATTATGTTGCTGGTGAATGTTTGACTCTCCTAAAGAGGAGTCATTCCTTTGAAGGATGGGAGAAGCACAGTGGTTATTGTGCAGTTAGTTTTTATCCAGCATTATTTGCTGCTGTTAGTTATACAGTAATCAAATAAATGTCCTAGTGCTCTGCAGGTAAGGATACTTTAGGAGAAATCTTATAGATTTCTGAGAATGAAAGAGACAAAATCATATACTTGTGAAGTGTTTTGTCTTAGAATTGTTACTTCAGCTGATCTTTGTCTTGGTTTATGTAAGTAGAACAATTTCTATGTAGTTTTAAATCCAATCCTACCTTGGAAGTGAACAAAATTAAATGAAACTTACTTAAAATGAATATTTTAAGTTAGCACTGAATACTTAATGAGATTTATCAAAGCCACAGTGAAGGTATTTCATTTCTTTAGATCAATCTTTTTGAGTGATCTCCACCAGACAAACTAAGAGAAATGTTCCAAACTACTCTGAGCAAGTCACCACAGGATAAGCAAGGTACAGATTCAGTGACTTTGAAATAACTGTGTGCATGCTACCATCCAAAGCAAATAAGTAAAGTACCTTGCTCCTCACATTTCCTGTAGGGTAAACATTTGCAAACTGAAAACTTGAGACATTTCAGTGGAGTAGCTGACACATCATGAGTGCCCAGTCTAGCTTACTGCACAATAACTAGTATCTGTAACTAATCAGAAAATTTCTTTTTTTTTTTGTTTTAACACTCATTGGTGTTCCAAGTTCTGCAGTCAGCATAAAATGTTATGTTTTGATACAAGGAATGAATTGATCTCCTCTTCTCTTCTCTTCTCTTTTCTTTCTTCTTTTCCCATCCCTTTGAGTCTGTATGGCTGACACACATAAGAAAATGTATTCATAGTATAAGTTCAAGAATCATTATCTCAAGAAGATAAAAAATATTTAGAATAGCTAGGGTGTTGTTTAGCCATTCACTGTCATCAGTGTTGGTGTTCTAGAAGCAGTAATATAGTAATATTTCTCACAGAAACAGTTTTCCCTTATTGATTAAGTGACATTTGGGGAACAAAAATAATTTCTTACAATTGGATCATGCCTTCCATCCAAATAATTTCTTAGCTTTTCACCAGCTTTACACTGCATGGTGATACAAACATCTACGGAAACAGCTGCCTAAGGTAAAGGCCAGAAATAAACTCAGACATTTATACCTCCTTTTCAAAAGCTTTGCATTTGTTTTTGAAGCACCTGTGGCTCTTGTTGACTGCCATGGCAGCAGCTGCTCCCCTGGGGAAAGGAGTGAAATTTTATGTACTTATAAAAGCACTGCTCTCCAGTCCTGACTGAAATCCTGTGGCTGCTTAAAAGAGTCATAGAGGACTCATTAAATATATTGAAAAAAACCTCTTAGTGTGCTGGAATTTGTATTGCATTTGCGCAGAAGTGGGTGTTGGCTGCCAGTTGCCCTTGCAGGAGGTTGCCAGTCCGGTCTCTGCCTGTGGAGGGGAATTCCATCCCAGAGCCTGGTACCAGCAGGACCAGCCTCCACCCTCTCCACACATTTTGGCAGGAGACACCATTCCCCCTCCACATCTTGGGCTGCAAGTTCCCCCCAGGGATCAACTGTACCTGCAAATGTGATGGGATTTCTTATCTTCAAAGCACTGCAACATCCTAAATTTATTTCTAGAGTCAAATCCTTTCACTTAGTCACATCTTCCTAAACATATTTGCCAGAGGTTTATTGTTCCTTTTTATGGCAAGTGAAGCATTCAAAACTTAGGTAGAAGTAATCATCTTTCATCTTTAAAGCATTCATTACAAGTCTGTTTCCAAATCATCCTTACCTTTCTTCCTAAAGTGTGTTGCACTAAATTTTTTACCCACTTTCCCCTCAGATAGTATTAAAAACAATTTAAAAATATTTCTTGATATTTCTAATGTAAAATACATAAAATGTGAAGCAACTGGGATTAGTTTATAATATTTTGTATACCATAGCTTTTCTATAAAGGCTGCATATGATAATTTAAGAGTGCAGTTGGCAGATTGGGCAAATAGCTGCTTGGGCTGGAGCCTTTCTTCATTTTCAGGGAATTTCTTAATTTTCAGCCTTTCTTCATTTTCATTTTCCTTCCATTTGTTTGTCATTAGCATGTATCACATTCAGGAAGATATCCTGCAATTCCCATGCAAGGAGAAATATATTATTTCTTCATAAGCATGAGAAAATGGGACAACAAAGACACCTGAGCAGATACTTTAAGTCTTTCCTTGACATCCCCTAAGCAGTGGTTTTCAGGAAAACAGTATTGCTTTACAGGCTGTACACAAAAAAATATCTTTCAAAATGGTTTTTGTCTTCCATTTTCAAGAATACCAGTGTTGTTACCAACTTCCTTTCAGGGGGTTATTTTAGAAAGACAGGCAATTTTGCTATTTTCCTTAGACCACTGGGAGATAGCCTTTGTGATACTCTCCTGGATAAAATGTTATGTAACCACTTCTGCTGATTGGTGAAATTTTAATTATTAAAAATGATGGAAAAAAAATATTGTTTCAATAAGGGTCACTCTGCAGGAACATAAAAGGATTTGGGTTGAAATATTCACCAGTGAGGTTTGTGAGTACAAAAGCAGAGGGTTTGGGCGTATGTGTGCTCATACATGCACATTCCTGCAGAGTGAAAGGAACATGGAGAAAGCAATGGGAAGGTTAAAGCACACAAGAAAATAAAAATCAAGATTTGGGAATTTATATTTGTTTGTATCCTCCACCCCTGGTAAAAGGGGCTGGGGTATTTTTTTGGTTGGTTTTAATAGGGCCTCTTAAAGAAATATAGCATTTTTTATTTTTAATGTTAGATTTTATGAATAATAAAACAACACAAGCATTGTAAGCTTGCTTTGTAATTTGGGCCATATTAAATCTTTGGTGCAGAATATGTGACATTTTTTAATTTAGAGACTAGATTTTAATGAACATGTTTACCTGCAAATCCACCAGCAAAAATTCGTTCTGTAGTCAAAATGAGTGGAAAGTTGGTAGGAGAGAGTTTGTACATCTTATGTATGATAAAAGGATTGAATTCCAACTTTGCCTTGCACATAAAGCTTCAACTGGCACTTCCACAATGCATGTCCTGAATTCTGTTTGATGTGTGTATCAATGTCCTTCAAATACCACAAGCTAAGGAAACCACTGCAAGCTGCCAGGTTTTAAAATTGCCTAGCGCTGGCTGACTGATTAAAGCTACCTTGTCTCTCTGAAGCTATCATTTATGCTATTTAAAACTTAGTCCCTTTTTCACTCCCTGCTTCCAGTGCTATTATCCATCTATCCTGTTTGACTGGGAAATAATCAACATGAGAAATTCCTTTCATGGCCGATGGGTGGTTTTGCTTTTTTTTTTCCAACTCTTGCTATGAGTATCAAGAAGATTTGACAGTATTTGTGCTTGAAAAAATGATGTATACAGCTCTATTCATATATTTTGTATATGCTAATTCTTGCTGTTGTTAGCCAGACTTCATGTTCTGTAAAAGGAAAATTTAAATAGCAACAAAACTTTAAGCAGAAACAAAGGATTATAACAAACCAAGTTATAATCAAATGGAATATTAGGCAGAACATAAGGCCAGTTGCACAACTGTAACTGATGGAAAATATTCTTTCATATATAGTAAGAAAAGGTTGTAAATAAACATTTAAATTTATGTATTTAAGTATAAAATAGGGTAATATTGCATATGAACCTTTCCATTTAATAGGCAATTAGAGATTTTGACACTTAGCATTACGTGGGAGGTTGAAATGTGCGTTTGTCACAAATATTGCCCCCTTCTCAAACATCAGACTATGCTTCAAGGATGGCCACATCTTGTATCTCTTAGGATCCACCCCTCCAATTACAGCCTTGCTAACTTAGTAAAACATGACAAGTAGGAAGGCTGGCTAACACATTTGAAATAATATCACAACACACAAGAAATATCAGAGAGAGAAGCACAGTATCGCATGGGCAGATACTCCATGGAAATCTGTGTTTGCGGTCTTTAAGGGTCAATGGCAGCAGAGCAAGGGACTTGTTCATGTTAGGTTGTAGCTGCTGGTAATTCTTGTTAAGATATTAAATGCTTTTACTTTTCAAGTTATGAAAGAGATAGATACAGTATGTAAGATACGTTCTTACATAACTCGTCTGTTAGCGGTAAAGGGTAGGAAGGACAATTCTATAACAACTGTTTAATAATGTTGAAATCATATAGTGGAATATTTTGATGAGCTCAAGTGGCTGAATTCCTTATGATTCATGATTCATGTCTGGTGTTTTACTGGTATTTTTAGAGAAGAATTGAGCCCAGCATGTATTTTTAACTCCATTGTCTTGTAGCATTCATTGCAAACAATGAGCTTGTGCATACACAGTGTTTTGGGGTTTTTTTTTGTTTTATAAAGTCACCATCAATGATATATCAGAGACCTCAGACATTCATCTTTTAGAAAAAGAAAGTATTTTTAATCTTACTTAGACAAAATATAACAGATCAAAACCAATGATGAATCATGAAATAACAGTGAGCCTTCAAAGACCTGTTATTCTATGAAATTAATTGCAATCTCCAAAACAACCCTTCAGTGGAGGAAGTTCATTTTAAACTAACCTTCTGCAAACTTTTCATGTACTCAAACAGATCAACTTCTGAGGAAAAAGGCGTGAGATGAGGTTAACAAGAGAGGGAGTGAAAGTGGTCCATGAATGGGCCTGTATGTTAGAAGGTTACTCACAATACGGAAAATGTTAAAAAGCTGTCTAAAGTCCAAAGAAATGTTTCTTTTGCTCTGTGCAACTGATGAAAAAGGCACTAAAGCTGCAAACTTGATATGCAGCAACAGTAGAATGCATCTCTAAATATATGAAAGGCACTGGGCTGAAACTGGACAAAGCCTTTCACAAGTCTCACCTTTCAGTTTATTCCCAAGGGGATTGCTGTTTCAGAAACTGAAAGATACTTTTCCATATTAAAAAGCCTTTTTTAAACTAGCGTCTTAGTTTATTGTTGACTCATTCAAGTGGCACCCAATAGAGCAACTGAATTTTATTTGGAAACCCACTTAGGGCTTAGCAGTTTTGGCAGTATAACTTTCCTCTGGCTTTGGGAGATTTTTCTCCAGCTTTTTGCCATGTAAATGTGCCCACTGAGTGATTCAGTGAGAAATTTCCATGAGAATGCCCCCTGACAGCAAGAGCCATAGCCATGCCCCAGTATACACTTTCACACAGGATGGGCTGAAAAGCTTTCTGGGAATCACTAAGCATGCAAACTGATTATTTAAACCTTTTCCTTTCTGCATTAGATTTTCAAGGTGAGCATTTGTTTCTAAGTATACCTTGTCAGTTTTAGCCACTGGTGGTTTGAAGCTATTTTCCCACTGATACTGTCTTGATTGATACACACTTAGGGCTTTTCCCACATAGAAGTTCAATGACATTTTCTCTACTGCTCATGATTGTCATACTTTGTTCTTAAACAGTAGGAAGTCTGTGGTTTTATTTCCTCCAAGATAGCAGCCTTTCTATCATTTATGTGTAGGTCTGAAAAGTTTCTTTTACACTGTCTGGTAGTTAATAGAGTCCTGTTTCTTCTAGTTGATTAATTTTGCCATGCTTTTAAGATGTTAACTGCTGTTTAGATCTTATGTTTGAGATCTTTGTTTGAGAATATATGTATTTTTAGTCTTAGTTGCAGTTTCACTTCTGTCTTGATATTTGGTATCCTAGTTTTATCTTGCTGCATAGAACTATTTACATGAGTAAAGTTTTCATAGATGGGAGTTTTGGGTGCTGACTCCTTTGGGAACAGGCAGCTGTGGATATAATTTTGTGAGGAGGGATGGGGAGCTGCAAGAACTGACAGATTGAACTGGCTGAGAATTACTGGGACAGAACTGAACATTTTATTTGGGATCAAAATGGGTTGTCTGGAATTAACAGAGAAATTTTTTTTTTAAACCAACTAATTAAGAAAAAGTGGTTTTGTTAAGGATCCTTTGAATAGTAAACTTGGAGTTTGGGCTAGCGGGGTTTGGGGGGGAATGACAGCCTTATTTAGTATTTCATAATTAGGAAGAAATAAGTTACATTGTCTGGACAGCAATTTGTTGGCTATGGTATATAAACTTATGATGAGACAAGTAATTTTTTTTGTTTTTCATGGGAATGGTTTGCCAACTGGAAACAATCAGCATAAACTCAAGAGCCAGGTATTTCAGGTAGTCTTTGTGTGAAAATAAATAAGGTTAAAAATATATATATATGGGTGTTTTTTTGACTGCAGAACAGCTAATTTTGCTCTTTGTTCTTCTAGAAAGCTGTATGTTTTCTGCCACTCCTGATGGTTTTCCTGCTGTTTTGTTCCCTGTCAGAACTGCTTAGCCAAACCCATATCAAGGTGTGGCTTGTATTTTATGTAACGTGGCTACCGACATAATTCTATGCTTGTATATGTGTTGAAAATACATCAAATACAAACAATATGTCAAAAACACATGCCTAATTTACTTGAGACTGAGAAGCTAACAGTAACACTTTGGAATGCCAGGGAACATTCTGCAATATGAGATGGGGACCTTCTACAATATATTCCTTTCGGTATCATTCAGGCATGACCCAAAGGTGTCTGTCTGTTCTCAGCAGATCAGTATTTTGATATGTTTGGTTCAAGTGTTTCTCTTCTCAACCATTTTTGCACATCATTCATGTAAATCTTAAAACGCTTTCAGCCAAGCATGAATGTTCTCTTTGTTATTATTGCTGAAATCACTGCAGCAATGTTCAACAAAGTAATGCCTGCCTGAAAGTCACTTGAAGTGTTTTCACTTAACCTTGTAGGAATCAAAGCCTATATGCATGAATTTCAAATTTTAACTCCAAGGTCTGAGTATACTCACTTTGAATGGTTCTTCAGTCTTTTATAGAAGTGGAGTTAGCATTTGGATTCAAGCACAGAAATTAAACTCCATGTGCAGTTCTGACATGTTTGGATCCTTTCTTTTCTGTTTGGTTAATGTCCACATCTTACCACACTGACTTCCAATTCTAATTTGTTGCCTAACTTGATTTTGAGAAATTGTTTCCACAAACATAATTATTGGATGAGTGACACCTTTATAATGATCAAAGTATCTATCAAAATGTGTTGTCATGATGACAGCAAGGCCAGAGAGCTTTGTGAGACAAAATTAGATGTTTTATAGTGTTTTTGAGAGTGCTCCCAAAGGCATCCTGTGACTTTGTATGTTTGCTTTGGGGGGGATTTTTTTGGTTTTTGTTTGTTGTTGTTGTTTGGTTTGTTTTGTTTTTTGTTGCTTTTGGTTTTTTTGGTTGGTTGGTTCGGGTTTGGGTTTTTTTGTTTTGTTTTTGGTTGTTTTTTGTTTGGGCTTTTGTTGCTTTTGTTTGTTTGTTTGTTTTTTCTAATGAGGGGAAATAAAACGCCCCTGTGCTTCCAAGTATAAACCACAGAACACAGACTGGAGGAAATTTTGTCTAAGGTAAGTAATTTTGTTGCTAAACTTTTAGCCTCAGAAGCTGGCCAATGCTAGAGAAGGTTTCCCTGGCACCCAGTCCAAGAGGGGCCACTGAAATGTCAATTAATTTCTTATTTTGAATATTAATTGTGGCTGAGGAGAAAAGCTCTCATTTATGTTTGCCTCTAATACTATGAAAAATAGGAAATAATGATACTTTTTTTACAACAGTTGTTGCCAAACCACACAATAATAAATAAGCAAAGGAAAGGAAACATCTTGTTAATGAAAATCTGTGCTACAAAATGTCATCAAAACGATGCTTCAGCAATGATGAATTTTGTAGTACTGTGTCCAAGGACATAAATTTTGTTTTCAACATTTGAAGATTATTTGGAAGCTGTCATTTCTATTATGACTTTAGAATTCTGACTGTTGTCACTTCTGTTTAATTGTTGATGTTTCCTTAAAAAAAAGAAGTCTTTAAAATGGGCTTTATTTCAGCTGTGTTTCACTGTAAGTCAATCATTTTTGTGAGCATACTGACAATGAACTATTATTTGTTTTTTTTTAATAACAGAAGCTTGATTTCTGTACATTGACACAAGAGCAGGGTGTTGAGAGCATTGTTATGGCAGGACAGATTCAAAAGAATTTAAAGAAACTTTAAACAGAAAAACAAAAATTACCTGTTGCGTTTTGAAGTTTGGTGCTTCTGCCCTTTCTGGATTTTTCCATCATTTTCTTTGCAGCATTTATACTGCCCCTAGGTGGTTAATCAGCTCGCCTTCCTGCCCCTTACATTCCCTTCCAGTGAATATTTGGCTTCAAACCAAGCCTCATCTCCAGTAGTAAATGACCCAATTTTGTGTATTTTCCTGGGGATACCCTTCATCTTTCTTTTTTCTTCTTCTTTTGTCCAATGAGCCCCAAAGAAAAAAATTTAGTCCCTTCTCTCACTGATGCCTGTGGTAGCACATTCCAGCTCCTGTGATTTTCAGTCCAGGAATTGAAGCTTAATTTGGTGCTTTCCTTCATAACACCAAACTGTTAATCAGAAACCAATATTTCTATTTTTCTGTTGCTCCTAACAGAGGTATTTTGCATAATCACAATTTACTTTGGGTAGATCTTATAATAATAAATTCAAACTGTCTTTTTTCCTAATTTCTGGGGGTGCAGTAATTTTTCAATACCACATGTAAAGTTTAAAAGGAATAATATTTTACATTTTAAGAGAAAATCTTTTCATAGTTACTCCACAGTTTGTGAGAATTTATAGACCAATTGTAAATTCATTAAGTAAATCTACTATGTTAATAAGTCATAAACCTAAGTGTAATTCTTAGAAGTATTTAGAAGTATTAGAAGTATTATTTTGCTATCTCAGAATCCCAGAGTGGGTCAGGTTGGAAGGGATCACAGGTGGAATTTCCTGGGCATCAGTTTCTGGCCATTGCCCCTTGTCTTACTCATTGGCACATATAGTTTTACCTGTATGAAAAATAAAATACTGCAATGGAATAAATCTCTCTTGACAGTATTTTGTGAAACCTTGACCTGCTAAAAAGTACTGTATGTTCTTTATAGCCATCTAAAAATAACAGCAGAATAATTACAAAAGTAACACCTTATACAGACAAACATGAACTATCTTCAAGCTAGAACTCTTGGACAGTGATAACTTTGCCTCTATTACCCTCATACACCTTTAAAATAAGAACAAGACAACATTTTTTGGCTATTCATAATGGGAAGTCTCTTACCATCTGATGGCTATTACATGATTCAAATAATATTGCGTTGTCTGGGACAGCAATTGTAAGAGATCACTGTATATTTGAGTTTAACTTCATATGACCTCAAACAGCTTTCAGCAGAAGCAGCAGAATCTGTAAAGACAGATTCCACACCAGAAAGAGAGTAAACAAACAAAACAGTACCAGTACATGGTGGTTCACATAACCATGGCATCTTGTCACATCTTCATCAAAACTTAAAGAGCTACAGAGAAAAAAGCCAAGGAAAGACAACCCTTATGAAAAATAAGAGCAGCAATAAGAAAGCAGGCTGAAAAAAATGAAGCATTCTTTAAAATAAACTGCAGCACAGATATATATATACAGAGGGTAGAAGAGACGTGACACACAGGCTTTTAAGCAATAGACAAGGAATAACAAATGCACAGTGTTTTGCCCTGAACAAATTAATTTGTCAGGAGCTTGAAGAGTTCTCGTGTTTGGTGGGGTTTTTTTGTTGCTTTTGGGTTTATTTGTTTCTTTTTGAAAGAAGGCTGTTGTCGCAGAATACACTATGTGTGCATAACAAGTCATTTAAATCAATGTTGTACATTGTCTTTAGGCAATTATTTTCTCTGCTATTTGTCAAAGGTAAGAAGTAAATTCCAAGCAGTTTTGAACTGCTATTTTGTTGTAATTATCTTTCCCTTTTAAAAAGATACTGTGATTTATGACGCAAAATGAGTGCTTCAGGGTTACTGTCTGGCATTCATTATGTCAAAGAAAGAAACAATTAAAACCCAGGTACATAAGAGAGTGGTAGATGCAAGAGTGTGCAGAGAAGCCTGAAATTAATTTGAAAACTGAAGATTTATTAAATGCTCTTTGTGTGCTTGGTGTCAGCATTAGATCCATTGGCTGCCATCTGAGTACAACGTCTGCCTCTGCCACAAATTTTAAACTTTGCCACCATTGTTTGAAGAGTTTTGCAGCAGTGTGTGTGTCTGAGCAGCGTCTGGGTGTACATGTGCACGTGTGTGTGCTCTGCTCCCTGCCAGGGAGCAAGGGATCAGATTCCCAGGATACAGGAAGGTTAATGGCGCTCCACTAAGTGCGGCTCAGGGCGAACAACATTAATATTGTTGTCCAGAGATGTGAAAAAATGCGCAGCAATAAGAGATATCTTAAAAGTAGTAATTGAATCTGCTCTTAGGGTTATGTTTTCGGAGGTCCTCTGTTTGGAAGGAACCAGCTGTGTGATTTCCATTAGTATCCTGTAAGAATTTTTACAGCTTCTGGACTACTGCTACCATAAATCCCGCTAGAAATGCTTTCACTGTACCTGTCATCAGCGTCTTAGCCTTTAATATCCATACTAGTTTGCTTTCCCCACTTGACATAACTTCTCTGGAATTCCTGGTTCATGGAAGACAGAGCAGTCTTACAAAAATTAAGGAGGCCACAAACTTCCTTTCGTTGCCTTTACTTGAATATTAGAGACATCTCCAATTTGGAGTTCGGGGGCATGAAATTAGTCATGAAATCAGGTTTTTTTTGTGGAATTTTTTTTGTTTGTTTTTGTTAAGAGATGAGAACAATGAATAGTTTGAAAACTACTTTTTTCTGAAATACTCAACATATTTGGAACATGCTGAAATATTCACAAAGATTAGTTTTAGTCATTAAGAGACTACACTCTAATTTGCAAAAGAGCTTCTAGGGAAAGATGGGAATAAATACAGAGTTATCTTAGGAAGCTCTTGTCTCCAAAAACATAATTAATTATTTATTGAAGATGACCTTTTCTCAACTGGTGGAGTAAAACCCAATGACTTCTGAACCTGACTGAATTATTCTATTATTGTTTTGATCCGAGAGTATGGGTTGTGATGCTCTTATTGTTGATGGTCTCCATTCTGTATTATACCTTAGCCTTCTAAACTTTCATGATTTAGAAGAGAAACTTAGTTTTTAAATATGCCAGTCAAAAATAGCACAATACTCTTCTCCTGGCAAGTATCCTGAGGATGTTTTGGATAATTTGGAAAGCAGTCAAAAGAAAGTACATGTGCATTTCAAACATCATCAAGATTCCCTTCTCCGCACAAGTCAGCACTCAAATAATTTTGTGCACTTCTGTACATCTTATCGTAAATTTTTGGTGGGTACCATTTATATAGCCTGCACATTTCAGTACACTTGAATCCAGCACTAATCAGTATATATTCACTGATTATATGAGTTGCTTTTCATAAACTCCAGGACAGCTTTGAGAGCTGATGACATCAAAATGAAGCAAAGCATTTCCTTTTGATGTCAGATGTCCTGCCACAGCTTGTTGAATCAGTGTTCTGTGTTTTCTGAGCCAGGGTCTGTTTTGTCCAAGTTTTAGTGTTCTCTTATTTTCCTTATTTAAGAGTATCAGCAGCAGAATGATCCCAGAAGTAACACTGGCCCATAATGCACTCCATGTTCTAAGACCAAAGAAGGATATTACTTTACTAATTTTAATAACTTTAGGTGAGATTTTTGTCTTACCTTGTCAGCATGTTGGATACAAGAAAAAGACTGCTGAATTCAATTATATCAGCCTTGCATATTGGAGATATACAGTTTGTACCTGCTTTTAAAACACTGAGTGCAGGCAAAATAACTCACATCCTTCTCCTCAATTAATATTTGATTGACTGATTTTCTTATTATGATCTTTGGTTAAGTGATCCTATGTTTCTTGTAGAAAGAGATGCACAGTGAAGAGATTATTCATCATTCTGATTCAGGTCAGTAATGGGTTTTGGTTTTGTTTTTTTTATGTGACCAAGAATTTGAAGAGAGTGGGCTGCTGTTCATAAGGCAGCACAGCTTTTCTTTCTATTGTTAGAATTTGCCACATATAATTTATGTGTTTAAAATTAATGTTTGTACTAGATCTCAACCTAAAGGTATAAGGCAATATACCAGAAAAAAGCATTTTGACATTACATCAATTCTAAATCTTTCTCTCTTTCTATGCCATTTAAGCATTAATGGCCAGGCTCCTTTTACAAATATTTTGTTGAGCACATTCTGTATGGGAATATCAGCCATAGAGCTGGATGACATACAGATGGTTAGCGAGCCCTATTGCTCTATTCTCTCTTCTTGTAATTTTTCTTTTTTGTTTGTTTTTCATTTTTCAGTGATCTTCCAATATTTGCAGTCCCCATGGAATGTGTCCAGGTGAGTGTATTAATTCTACTTTTTTACACACTCCTCTCTTGCCTCTACTCTGCTTTGAGTAATAAGGCACCAAATCAAGCACCATTTCACCCTTGTGCATATCTGTCTGAAACTCAGCCAACACTTCAGAAATACTTTATCTTTCCAGATTTTTTTCTAACTAAAGATAGATTTTGCTCTGTGTTGCTCCACCTTGCTCTATTACACTTACTCTTTATTTAATGTATGGTTCAAGAAAATACTTTGAACAAGTACTCTTATTTTCTTTGATAAGACATGCATCTCTTCTTTCATGAACACATTTTAATCTAAACTATATTTTCTCACACCACTCAGAAATTTCAGAGGAAGATATTCTCTGGGGTCCCCTCCTAATAAAAATTTCATTCCAATTGAGGCTTATTAATCAAAGTTCAGAGAATATGAAACTACAAAGCCCCTAGCACAAAAGGACAGAGTTTGTTTGTAAGTATTTGGAAATAATTTTAATGTTTTATGGGTGGAGACATAGGTGATAATTCAAATAGAAAATGGAAGTTGAAATCTATCCATATTTATACAACAATGAAAATGGAGCTTGGGTGTTATTTTTCAGTGGTGGAACCTGTCTACACAAATGAGATTTCCCTCTCAGGTTGTGTCTGTATGAGTCTTAAATGAACACCTCTCCCTCACTTTTCTTAATAGATAAGCAGTTCTAGTTCAGGCTGGTAACATTTTATTGCATATCACAAACGGGAACTGGAAAAAAAAAAAGGTGAATGCCATTCACTGAAATAATATTTACTTTGTCAGTTTGAATAACATCTGCACTTGCTGCTTCAATCTTTCTACCAGTATTTGACCTCCATTTCCTCTCCTATCTCTACTGATTATGAGTTATTATTTAAGCTTTAAACACAAAAGTCTATTACTGGTTTTGACCTTGGTCATTCATGTATCTTCTATATCAAGGTCTCGCACTTACCTGTCCTCTCATAAATTAAACTGGATTTCATATTTATCAGGCAGTCAGAAATACAGCTACAGCACAACCGGCTCCTGACTTTTGACAGACATTAAATAATCTATAATGAGAAAGGCAAAGTATTTACAGAAAAGACAATATGAAATATGTTCAATTATAGGAGGTCTCTGGTATTCCACCTTTACCTTTTGGATACCTTCCTATGAATTTGATGCAGGTTCTCTTGAACCAAGAAAATGTGTCACTTTTACAGAAGTGAAGATCTAGTGAAAATATACAAACAACCACGTAATCCTCAAAATTCAGGATCAGATATATGTTATTGGAAGTAGATTTTCCTGCTGTCTGGACTTGGAAGCACATTTCCAAAAAACAGACATCGGCCTTAGAGATATGGTAAAAACTGTAGCTATTGTACCAACTGGAATAGTCTAGATTGTCATGGAGCCATATGGCAGGAGGCACATGGAAAGTGGGAATAGGTCTGGGAAGATTTCTAAGCTTCTCTTTGAGGATGAAAAGCATGATAATTTAGAAGTGCTCACCCTCAAAGAGAGGAGGACATTTTCTTGATGAAACTGAGGAAGATGACTGTGGTTGTGGGAGAGGCATCTGAAGAAAGACAGGCACATAAACCCCGTCATTTTCAGACCGGTCTGTACTCAGTGTGTTTGCCCTCTCCCCTCCAGGTGCTTTGGGTCCCAGCCGGTCACTGGTCTCATTCTGCTGCAGAGCATGTGAGAGACCCCAGGAACAAAACTCCTTTCCCCCACTTTCTTCCCAGATTCCCAGCTTGTGAAGTGGGAGAGAAACATCTGAGCAATGTTAAGTAATGAGATTTGGAAACTGGCATTATTTGTCAACCAAAATGTTTGTATCAGCTTTATAGAAGTAGCTCCACTCCTTGATGTGAGACGGAATTTTGTACAACTGATGGTTTCTCACAGCAGATAGCTGTGCTGCTCTACTTGCAAATTGCAAGTAATGTACTCGGTAAGGTTTATCCTGAAAAACCACCCATCCTCTTTTTGAAGTTTCACACAACAGGCTTGTAATATTCAACTGAATGATTGAAAGCCATCTTTTGAGCATGCTAATGGGATTTCATACATTAAATTGTCTCTTAATAGAAGTAAAACAGTGTTTTCTCTTATGCAGGTTTTATACATTTACTTTAATAATTATAAGAGCAGGCCATTTCCTAGATAATTGCAAACATTTAGAATTCACATTTAAGTTTATGCATAAGGCTGTTATAGGTACTGTAAATTTCATGCTTTGTGAAAGGTTCAGTCTGATATGTATCTTTTATGCACAGCCATTGATTGATGTTCCAGAGACTAATAAATTTTGTCTGAAGACTTTCACTGCAATCTGATTCCCATTCATTTGCATATGACTTCATTTTCTGAGCAGAGTGAGAACACAACTATTTCTCAGTAGCATGAAGCTGACCTAAATCTGACATGGAGAGATCACTCCTGGGAGGTGACAGAGCATAGGGGTATAAGCACCACTGACAGCACTGAGAGGAATCAGGAGTATCTCTGTGTGGTGCCACTGATTTTGTAGATAATACAACACCACCCAAAGAATAAGGCGTAATTCAGCTATTCTAAAATTAGAGAGTACTTTTATATTTAATCTCTGAATTCTGATGTACTTGCAGCTGTAAAGATGCGTTGTGGTATGGTTTATGAAGTGCTCGGATGCTATAGTAAGGATGAGATCAGAAAAACTACACAGGGCAATTAATATTTCTGATTTTGGAGAAGGATTTTTCAGAGTACAGTAAATAAATCCTGGAAACACATATTGGGCAATAATGATTAAAGAGATCTTGAATAGTTGCTGATTATGTGAATGTGGTAACAAACAGAACTCACGGAGAAAAAAGGAAAAATGTGATCATGCAAGTTAGAACCTGTCATATAATTTATGTCAAAATACCTGAAATTTTCACCAGAAGTTTGCATTATTACTTTCTAGACTTCTAATGCCTCATACTAAAGCCTCAATAATGTTTATAAGTTGTTTTCATTGCAACTTTTCCATGGTTAATTGGGAGAGACAGAAATTGAAAACACGTTTTTTGGACACCTAGTTTTAGGTCAGTTTGACTAGGCTGCCTCCTGCAATCAACAAAGAGATAGAAGTAACAAATGAAAGAATCCTCCAAAAGTTATTTCACCACATTTATATTAGACCTAAGGTACTTCAGCAGGTGAAACCTCATGTGACTACTGAATGTGCTCAAAAAATACATTTAGACAAAATATTGTTTTTAGCAGATTTTCACTGGAAACAACCCAGCAATATCTGCCATTGTCCAAAATACTTATTAATACAGAAGATCTCTGCAGAGGATAGGAAAAATAATATAAGAACTCACTGTTTATTAATATAATAATATGTAAATTATTATCTGAGTTATTAGAAAGAAGTTAAAAGTTGGCATAAAAAGTGTTGGAAACTAAATCCCTTTAATAACAAGGTTTTTATAACTTACTTATTGCTCATGTTGCAAATAGTACCTTTGATAAATATATGAAAAATATCAAATTGTTAAATTGTCATTTGAGTGCAAGCATTCCTTAGGGTAGGTCCATACCTTTGTAGAGAAGCTACTTTCTCACTACTGGCAAGTATCTCCTCCTCATTTGTTGAGGTTTTCTTCTTTCTTTTTCCTCCCAATCCTTACATACAATATTCTTAGTACTTGGATAATTCAGTTGTCAAATTTAAGTATGAAAGTAAAAATATAAGGCCTCTGTTTAAGTTTATTGAGGGTCATCAGGCTAGAACTGAGCAGGTTTTGGGCAACTACTGTAATTTCAGTGTGAGGTTCAATTCACCTTTGTCCATTGTCTTGATGAACAGGAGATTAGTTAATCGTAATGCAGGAATTTTATTTCAGGAAACCATGCTAAATTATCTGAAATAATTATTCATGTTCATCCCACTGCAGTTTCATTTATGGTTCTGTTCACACAACTGTTGAAGTTGTAGCTCATTTTCCTTTCTAGTTTAATTTTTATCTGCAGCAAGCAGCCACCCCTCACCTTGCTAGGCTGTGCAATGATTTATGTATGTTCCTGCCCCTCCAGTTCAGAATGAGAGACAGCAATGTTTTTTAGCAATGAAGATTCTCTCTGCCTTGTCCTTCCTAAAAACATCGTGGCCAGTGTGTTTTGGGGTTTTTTTCACATACAACCCTTCTCACTGGCTTTCAGCACAGCACCTTAGATCAGATCACCTCTCTATGAGGAGAATTTCCAGTTCTTTGTTCTTATTATCTTGACGTTTAGAACCAGTGAATAAGCAATTAATTTCCCTGTTCTTTTCCACCTCTATAGAAACCACATGTATCACCTTGAGTCTGACACATATTTGTCTTCCCTCCCACCACCATAGTTAGCAGGTGATTTTTAAGAATAAATCCAAGATATGTCGGATAGAAACCATCTTCCAAAGCATAAATACTGGCAAGAATGGACCATGTGATTACTGCAAAGAATCTGAAGGACAAACCTATGAGAATAAATCCTCTTTCTGTGTGTTTTTATTTTTGCCAGGGCCATATTTTCATTGCAGGCTGAAGAACAGGGAAGAAATATTTTAGTTGTGTATTTACCAGTTTCATCAGAGGAGGTGCCCTGAGTCTCAGTGGTATGTGAGTAGTGACACTGTGGTCACTATAAATGCACTACACAGAGCCACTCACAGAGTAAAATCTGGCTCAGGGTTCATAAACCACTGAGATATTCTGTTCCCTGTCAGAGGAATATGTTACAGGCAAGATTTCATGTAATTTTTCAATGAATTTCAATAAATCATTTTAATCAGTAAAATTTCATGTTTAGAGTCTGCCCCTGCTCATGTAGGTTTCTGAATTGGAAAGCGAGAGCGACTACAGTGAAGTAACAGGTAAGGAGGCAGCACCTCCTCTGGTGCCAGGTGGAAAAGGACCTGGAGATTCAAGGAAATATCAGGAGTATGTGTCAGAACTCAGAAAAGAAAAAAAAAATGAACCAACCCAAGAGCTGGTATCAGTTTCTAGAGCAGAAAAAGCTTCATTTACCACACTGCTTATAAACAGAACATTACTTTATAACGAAAATACCTGCTTGAAAGCTGAGTAGGAAAGTGTTGTCTCCAATTTACACCTAGGACAGGGAAAGGTGACGATAGTTGTCAGAGATCACAGTGCATGTGACAGGAGGAGCCTTGCTTTCCTTTGATAGACTATCCTAAGCTGTAAAGCTGAACCCCAGGAATTCAGTTATCTGATGGAAAAGGATACTAGAAATCCTTACTTTAAATGAGATAACACAGCTCAAATGTCACACATTGAAGCCAAGTGCTCTGAAATGAGATGCAGGCTGGGATTGTTCATAGGAACTTTTCAACAAGTGTGTTTATGAGAATCATAAATAACTCACAAACAGGGAGGAGGGAGTGAAACGAACCCAATCAGCAATTCATTATGAATTATTTGCTTGCACTTAAAGGAGAATAACAAGGACCAGGGTCCTGTCCTGTCTCAACAAGAAGGTGAGGAGCGGTGAGCCAGCACAGCCTGTGGAACAGGAGCTGTAACAGGAGCAGGCCCTGTAAGGGACCCATTCCAGCCTGGTTTCCTTGTGTGGGACACAGAGAAATACCCAGAAAAATGGGGGAGAAAGGAAGAAAAAAGGGAATGATGAAAACAAGCAAGCTAGCAAGTAAAATTCAAACTCAGACCAAAGTGCCCATGGAATTATTTTCAAATATTAAGGAGTTTTCTTTTATGAATTTTTCCCCTGACATTTTAGTTCAGTGTCCTTTAACTTCTTGAACTCCATAAGGGAATGGTCAGTCTAAATATCATTTTGCCTCTTGCTTTTTGGACAGCTGGGGTCAAATTTCTCCAAAATAAATTTTGGAGAGGGAGATGTTATTTGCTGTACATCTTATGACAAGTTCTATAAATGTGATAACAAACTTTTGCTGATATCCAATTCCATCCAAATTCTTGTCTTACGCAGTTTATTCTGCAGAGATAAATTCAAGTCTGTAGCCAGTTGATTTGGATGTTAACCCTCAGCATTTCTATTCACTAGAGGGCTATGATCCTGAGGCTCAAGCAAGCTACTAAGCTGATTTTAAAAAAATCCAACAAAGTAAAATACTGGAAATTGATGAGCACCCCGTTTTTTTTTTCTATTTTTCTCCTTAGATTAGCATAACTAAAAATATTTTCTTCAGTTATAGCCAGCTTCTGAAGGAAATTCCAGTCTTAATATAAAATCAGCAAGAGGTAGAGTGTTCATCATTTTCACTGCTAATTTCCATTAATTTTTACCTTTCCAGCTAAAAATATATATCATATGTTTTCATTTTCAGCTTTCAGTCATTAATTCGTTCTACATTTCTTTTTTTCCTCCAGTAGATTAAAGAATCCTTTGTTCCCTGCTGGTTTTTTTCCCTATGCATATGGTTATAAACCATTATCAAATCACCTTTCAATCTTTCTTTTTATAAGCTTAACAAAATGAGTGCTTTAAATTTCTCACTGTAAGTCATTACATCTCCAGCCATTACATACTTTTTATGGCTCTTTTTAACACCCTCGCCAACATCCTGTAAAAACATGGAGACCAGAGCAGCACAGAATATTGCAATAACAACCACACAGAGGTAAGCTCACCTCCCTCTCCTCCTGTGTTTATGCACCCACAGATGGCATTAACCCTTTTCCCAAAGCCCTGGAAAAAGCTTTTTGGAGTCATATATCCACTGTGACCCCTAAATTCCTTTCAGAGCCGCTGTTTTCCAAGGCAAACCGCTCCATTCTCTAGGCTTAACTTGTGCTTCTCAGTCTGTTATCTGACATTTGGTGAGACAGAATGAAACACATTTTGATTGAAGGGTACCCATTTGCCAAGTGAAGAAGCTCCTACAGTCTTTTTTTTTTTTTTTCCATGCCATCAGTCCTCACCTCTTCTGCAAGATTATTGGAAGTGATTTTTTATTCACTTCCATGCAGTTGCTGTAAATGTTTTCAAAGTTTGCTGCTAAGATCCTTCTCAAATCTCAGGCAACACAAGCAGGGAGAGGTTGGCAGCACAGGCTAAAAGTGAGCTTTGTTTCAGTTTTATGCAAGTGATCTACTTAAAAATACCGCCCAAAACATCCCCCAAATACATCTCTGCTTTCCACACAGCTAAATGAAGGAAGAAAGAACAATATTACTGGAGGAAAAGAGGTGTAGAGAAGTCAGTGGGCTTGCTCACAGTTATGCTCAAACGTTAGCAGTGGAATTCCTATTTCTGTGCCTTATTATCTGTGCTTCTTGCCTAATCAGCTATAGCCTCTCTAGAATTTTTGCCTTTTTGTGTGTTTTCCCTTCTCATCAGACATGAAAAAAGAAAAAGACAGACACAAAGAAAGAAAGAAAGAAAGAAAGAAAGAAAGAAAGAAAGAAAGAAAGAGAAAGAAAAGAAAGAAAGGAAGGAAGAAAGAAAGAAGGAAAAGAAAGAAAAGATAAAATTGTCATTGGTTTGCTCCATCTGCTCCTCTTTCTAAAGGGGATATGCTACCTGAGTAAGATTTTACATTCAGTAGTAGTTGGGTGCTTAAATTCTGGAAGTTGCTTTAAGCAGACTGTCTAAATAAGGAGCTGTAGTAACTCCTTCTGCCTTCAAAAGAACATTTTTTGTGTTACCTTTGAGAAAAATTTGGATGCATTTGCTAGTGGTCACTTTTTGATAGTCGTGGGGATTTTTGTGTGTTTTGAGTTCTCTGGTCCACAGAAAAATAGAGGGGTTTGAATATAAAGGTACCAGGAGTTGTATGGATGTCAGAGTATGGATGTGCCAGAGTCAGCAGTGTTTTCACAGATAAAGAGAATGTCTGAAAACATTGTGAGATCTGACTTGGAGCCAGGTCTGCTGGGAGATTTATGGGCAAAAAGTAGAAAAATTCCAGGCGAGGATGAATCATTCAAGGCCAGGAAAGAGGTAGGTCAGCCTCCGAGGGGAGGTCCTGGGGGAAGAAAGGCAGACCTGTCTAAATGATGGGGCAGATATCCCAACGGGATTCGAGTGCCAGGCTCAGAAACAAAGAGGATAAGATTAGATTTGGTGCTTACGGTTTCCCCTCCAGTATGGACTTCATTAAATCTGCAGAGCCTGATTCAGTGCGTGGAAGTTCCCTGACCTCGGGGTCGCACAATAAGCTGGTTTCATAAGGCACACTCAGTTTCCATCTCTGCTTTCTCATTCCCTTTCTCTCTTGCTCTCCCCTTCCACACTCTCTTTGTAGCCTCCAGCCCCAGACTCCCCTTCGGGACTTTTGTCGCATCTCATTGTCCTCATCTCAGACTCTGTCCCATCATCAGAAATCTCACAGGCCCACACCCTTCTCCCAATGCTCCTAAAAACCAAACTCCTTTCCACCCAGGACTGCCATTCCCATCACTGCCTCTCCCTATCTGACCCTGGTACCCTTCCTCTCATCCCACTGCTAGACTTCATTTTCCCTGTGTTGGGATCTGGGACGTTTCTTACTGCGTCCCCTTTCTGAGAGCACCAGAACAGACTCTCAGATTTCAGGCATTTGCTGCGCCAGGTGTGAGCTGAAGTGTCTTAGAAGACAATTTAAAGTCGTTCTTATCCCCAGCAGGATCATTGCCAGTGTAGGTGGTGACTTTTGGGAATATGTGACTGTTAAAACATTTAACAAATCCCTGCCAAGACTGCTCAGTGATTTCCCAAAGACGTATCAACTTTGAGTAGACTTTTACAGGTAAGGCAAATCTCTGATGAAGGCCAGTCTACCTCTCTATCTAACTTCTAATTCCAATTGATAAGAATTCTAGGTTTTTTTTAATATTATATTTTTAATTTATTTTTTTTAAACCCTGTGGCTTTAGAACATCTTTGCATTTCCTTATGTGGAAAAGGTAAGAAAAAGTTTTCTTAAAGGAGTGATAAGATCAATTTGCCTTACTTGATCTGACTTTGCAATAACAATTTTGAAACAAGGCAGAAAAAAGTCAATATTTCAGGATAAAATGAGTCACATCTTTTATTCTATATAGCCTTCAGTGTAACTAGCTGTTTGAAACTATGCAGGAAACCAGAATTAACACACTTGGCTGCTGAAGATAAAATAAACCCAGCACACAAATCAATAGTATTTTCAATAATATCTGTGAATGCTGACAAATCACAGCTCCATGGCATCCTCCCTAACCCAGTGGTGCGACTTTGTTCTAGTGATGTCTCAGAGGGTCAGTGACTCAAATTTCCTGCAGCAAATAGGCTTTTTTTAGAGCTCTTCTACCCAAACATTGACAGGTCCAAGGCCTGTTTAGTTATTGATATCTGATTTTAACTTCCAAATCTTTATTTATATCATGTAGCACTTCCCCATTGAATGGAGACTGGGTTTTGTTCTCCTGGATTTATCATTGTTCTATAACAGTGTTTTAACTGCACTTCTAATCTGTTAAATCATATCTTGCAAATACAATTTATATTGATCTAGAAATCAATCTTTCTTAATTTGGTTTCTGATAGTATTGTATGAAAACATTTGCACAAGCAATTTAGTATGTATTACAAAAGGATAAGGTACCAAGTCTGATATTTCTTTTGTTGAATAGATAAATATCTATTTTATTCTCTTAAATTATCCTAACAATAAAAAAAAATCTGTATTACAAAGCAGCATTAAAGAATTAATTGTGGATACCATTTTTCTTCAGTTATGCCATTGTTTCCTTCTGAATCTATTTATTTAGAGTATTTGTAGATAGATTTATTTTAAAATAGTTAGAGACTTGATTTACCTGTTCTGATTTTTTGCTCTGAATGTTTATGAAGTGATGCCTAAACGTCATTGTAGGGTAAGAGATAAAGCACATAAAGCCCAAGAAGTCCCAATCCCAAATCTCTGCATCAGGCTACCCATGGAAAAAGCTATAAATCCATGATAAATAGATGGATTTCAAAGTGTGTGTTTTGGGATGGCAGACTTACATGAGAAAACAGTGTTTGGCCTATCGATTTCTGCTAATTATTTGTATTTGCCTATGTGATCATTACACCAAACTTTAAATTAAAATTTCTCAAGGCTGAGTCCACAACTGTTATAAAACATTAGAGTTCAGGAAGTCTCCAAAGCAGTAATTTTACGTTAAACTCACCATTTAAGAAATGCTGTACATAGAAATGAAAGAAATCAGGTGCATTTTCTAAAGGTCACTTGGATTACCAAACAGCCTGAGAGCAAAGGGACACATCCAAGGTGGAGCTTGGTCCCTGGTATGGTCTGTCAAAGATCTGTGATACACCACTAATCCAATTTTTTTTTAAATTAAGTTGTGTCCATGGATGTGAAAAAAGACATTATTAGGGTAAAGAATGTCCTCCAACTTGTCACATTAGAGAGCAGTTTGAAAACTGATCCACTTCCTAAAAACTATCATCAATTTTCCCTTGTAACTAACAACTACTTAAATGGATATATTTTCTGTTACCAAATTTAACTCTCAACAGTCAGTAAGCAGAATATATACAGACTACATAAAGGTCTTTTTTCAAAACTCTGTGACAAATTTGTTCTGAGGGCCCAAATTCTCAGTATTCAGTCACAATTTTGATTTTCCTTGAACTGCAGTATACATGCAACATAGACCTCCACTATTTTATTTTGAGGAGCACAAACCCAGAGCAAGGTGTATGACCAGAAACGTGTTCTGTGAATCAAAGTTTGGAAAGTAATAAAAAGCATTCTAAAAAAGGAGTACCAATACCTTCTGATCAAACCTCCATGGTTCAGAGTTTCCAGCAAGAGTTTCTAAAATTTGTTTCTCATGGGATTTAGCTGCGTCACATTTCCTCTATGGGTAGGAAAACGTCTGAAGGCCAGCTGCTTTTTCACCAATATTAAAATTACCAGAAACTGAGGCCATCAAAATTTGTGACTCAACACCTTCTACCAGTGTTTCCTGACAAGTTCTAAGATGCACCTGGCTGCCCTTGGCCCGTGGGACCATTCCAGCTTTTAGGGATCATTGGGAAAACAAAATTCTTTGGACTCATAATATTTTCCTGGGGTTTTTCGGTTAAATATTAAGAACTCTCGCCATCTCTATGGCAACTTAGGACACCCTATAGACAAAATTAACTGCCAGGTTTCCTGTCAAGTTTGACTCTTCAGCAACTGTGCAGCTGGGATGGTGAGAAGTTGCCAGATTGCAGGAAATAATTATAGTAAAATTTCACAAAAATGCAAATATGTAAACCAAAGCTAATTAAAATAGAGAAACGATCATAGTAATTGACCTTTACAAAACTCATACAGTATGGACTTAAAATGGGAAAATAAGTGCAACCAGGTGATGGTGATGAAACAGCAAATATAATTCCATGGTAACCCTCCCCTTTTCTGCATCTCATTTTAATTCTGCCTAAATACACAACAGACGTTTTACACAACAGAGAATTAAAGCCCTAAATCCTTCTTGTAGGGTTCTTTTGTCATCTGGAGGGGCAGGGGGGGTTGGTTTTGGGGTTCTTTTTCAAGTTTGGGGGGCGGAGTTTGGTTTTTTTTGGTTTTGGGGTTTTTTTCCCCCTTGGTTGTAGGTTTTTTTGTGTTTTTTTTGTTCGATTGGTTGGGTTTTGTGGGTTTTTTGTTGTCTTTTGTTTTGGTTTTGAGTTTGTTTGTTTGTTTGTTTTTTGTTTATTTGTTGGGCAGTTGTTTGGTTGGTTTTGGGGCTTTTTGTTTGTTTTGTTTGTTTGTTTGTGGGTTTTTTTTTGGTGGGGGAATTGCCTTTACCAGATTAAGGAGAAAATTAGCACCTAAATTCTTTCACAAACAACTGTGAAAAATCCTGACCTGATGTGGACTTTTTAGGAAGCATATAGCAAAAACATCCTGGTCCTAACAAAGAAGGTAGCCAGGTTTTGACCCCTGGAGATCCCTGTATTGTGTCCTGAAAATTAAGTGGGTCACGTAAAAGTTTGCAAGGCTTGACAGCAAAGTGATCCTGCTCATCCTACAGTGGGGGGTAGAAAAAAACCCAAATATTGAGTTCCAGGATGTGACACTTCAACACAACAGGGCTGTTCCTCACATCTCTGCCTCTTAATACATGAGGGTAGCGAAAAGTGTGCTGTGAAGAACTTCTCCAGAAAAGGAGTGAAAGGTTTCAGTGAGAGAAAAAGCTGTCTTGAAAGTGGGATGCTCTAAATACCTTAATAATGAGTGATAAAATCACAGAATTAAATTATATATTCTGTAGCTGGCAGTGTTATTTAGTAGGGATCAAAAATGGAAGAAAAGCAGAAACAAAAACCAAGAAGATAAATGTTGTGACTTGGCCAAAAAAACCCATACTGAATGAACTTTTTAATTAGTTCATCTGTCTTTGCAAGTGATAATTGGTAGTTAAGTGAATGATGAGAGACACAACGTCTACAAGGAAAGATTCAGAAAACAATGAAAGGCGGAACAAAGCTTCTAAAATTCCACTCAGTTACAGATTAAGATTTGTTTGCAAGAGCTGGGGTCTGCCCTAAGCAAGGCTTCCAAAATATGGCCACAAAGCATAAAAACTTAAGTGGGCTAACAGCTGAGGAAGGAGTATATATTTTATAATTTTAATGTGGGGGAAATAAATTCCTATCTTTAAATGCTGGCATTGCGTAGCTGAGTCAATGTGTTTGGAATGACCTGTATGATGAATATCTTATGGATTAACACAATTCAGTAGTCTTAAACATAATTTCTGAAGTCCTGGCTGGGTTCACATATCTTTATTTAAAGTCATAATCAGGTGAGTGAGGTCATTTGTTCTGAATCATCTGTTTACATGTACAGTCTCTGGACTCCTGGCTTTTGTAGAAAAAAATACACCATAATTTAAAAAATACCATCTCTGTTTTTTTTTTCTCCTCCTTGCATAGAGGATTAGACTAATAGAAAGTTTATCTTATTTTAATCAACAACTTTTGTACATTATTTTAATCAGAATATTCATCAAGGCACTACAATAAGTTTCTGCAGCTTGATTTCTGACATGCAGATATTGAGAATTCATGTTTATTTAATTGCAGAGGAGAGCATGTTTGCCATTTTTCTCTAGGAAAGCAAGAACCAACAGAGAAACACGACAGGCTATAAATTTGATGTCTTGTACTGCAATTTTTTATTTATCCTCATGGGGCTCTTTGAGCTTTCCCAGATCTACCTTTTACCACGGAATTGCCTGATGTTCTTCATCAGCTTTTAAAACCAGAATTGTTACAAATGAGAGCTTACAGTGGCAGCCCTGGTTTATATTATGCGATGCCACCACATAATAATTGTATTACATAAGTTTGGCAGCATTTCACAGCTGTACTAAGTCATGCTAATGGGAGGTATCCAGTTCCTAATGTTGAAAACTGCTTCTACACAGAAGCTGATGGAATAGGTTTGCTCACTAGCAAAGGCTCACTCATTTATTTCAGTTTTTAAAGGGAGGCCTGACATTATCCAATTTGTATGTCTGATGAAAAGTTTCATTAAAGGGTGGATAAAGTGGTGTGGAATGAAATCTGAGTGTTCACAAAGGGGGAAGAAAAAAAGAAATGAAATTTTCTTTATACATTATTTTTTCTAACCAAGAGAACAGAAATAAGAGCCTTCTTAAGTTACAAATTTAAAAGTATTTTCAGGTTTATTTGATACCTCTGAGACTCTACCAAATTTTCTTAATCCCTCAAGCCTGTCTCCACGCACTTATGTGAAGCTCAGCTGAGGCCAGAGTGGTTAAGCTGAGGTTGAATGAGGAGCTCAGACATTTCAGGATGGACACTGTACAATTCATAGAACTGTTGGTACAATAAACCCTATAAAGTTTATAAGGTCCAGGGTGGCCCAGCTGGTGCCAAGTGTGCCGCTGGGATTCTTTCCTACTGCCGCCTGCTGCAGCCGCTGCCGCGGCTCCCTGCCAGCTGCAGCCGGCACGGATCCTGTCCGCATGTGCATCTGGAGTGAGCCCTGGGAGAGCCCTGCACCTGCTCCTCTTCCTGTCTCAGAGAAGGCAGTGCCCAGGTGGAGCAACTTGTAGGCCATTTTCGACCCATGGGTGTCCCCTTTTGTCCCTTTCCAGCAGGCAGTGATGACACCCCCACCATTTCAAGCCCTAAGTGAGACACTTGGCAGCGTGCTGAGCGGGCTCCAGGTGTGAACCTGGCACTGCCTTCTCAGGAATCACAGCGTCACTGCGAAATTCCATCTGAACACTGAGGAGCTCCAGCGAGTCACAAGCACCTGCATCTGTGCATGAAGACGAGGGAATCTCAGGCATTGAGACACTTTCAAGTTTGTAAATCCCATCATCTGTACATGTGGATGGCAATGGAATGATGTGGCAGACTCAGAAGATTTAAGCACTTGATTAAACTTCCTGTAAGCAAATCTCATCGTAATGGTTCCGATTGTTTCATGGGGCCTCATCACCTGATATTAGTACAAGGGAAAAATAACAGACCCCAGCCAACCTTGTGTGTTTAAAATAATAATCAACAAAACCACCTTCAAGATTATTATTCTATTATAAACCTAGTAATGTAAGTGCTTACTTTCTGTTGTTATTTTCCTAAAGCTGTGCCTTTCTGAACTGAAAGACCCAGGAAACATTTGCTACATTTACACGTATATTTCAGAGCATCTTTCAGGGTAGATTACAGGCAAGTGTTAGAGGGTCTAACTTGTGACAAAGAAACTTTGCCAGCTTTCATGGTTTTGTGCCATGCCCAGCCTGTGGACTGTGGGACAGGCAGGAGGAGAACAATGAGCACGGTTCTACTTCTGAAAAAGCTTCTCCTTGCTCTTTAGGGAGGATGAGTCTTCAGCCAAGGGATCAGGGCACTGAAAGATGAAACAGGGCACGGTCTTTGCCTGGAGCAGTAACTGTGAGTATTATTAAATAAAATAAATCTTTGGAATAGGAATGGAAATCCAAGCCTTCTCTCCTTCCATGAAAATATTTAAACCTTCATGATGGATTGGAATTTAAAATCATCCTTGAACTCAGTGACCACTGCTTAACATACCCTGCTTTTGCACACTGTATTTTGTAGCTCCCATTTTGAGAAGAAAAGTTATTTCCCTGAGAACTACCTTTGAAATACTCAGGTTTATGTTGCCACAGCTTCTTTGCAGAACTGCCTGTAGTGGTAACAAGTCTATGCAATGTCCCATGCATCACTCAATTTTACATCATTTTGTTGACAGTGCAGGAGAGACACAACAGTAATTTCAAAAGGCATTTGCTGTTTTAATTAAAAATATCCTAGTATGGAAACTGCTATATAAAGCAGACAACATCTTACAGCTACACAGTAAAATTAAAATTAAATCTATGTCACTGTGATCAAAGGGAAAATGCCATTCATGTATAATTGTAAAGTAAAAAAAATAAAAAGTGCTGGCTAGGTTATGGTCCACAGACCAGGATCAAGCTAAGAAAGTGAAGCTCATATGTCTAAAACTTTTATTTAAGAAATAAATATACACAAATATAAGAATTTTCAACACACCAGAATACTCTCAAGGTTGAATTGAAACATAGTTCACCTTTCAGCATTGTACAAGACACTGTTAAAATAAATGGTGCTAATTTAGTACGAAGGTAAAATGACCTGATTGACGGCAGTGGGGAATTTTGTTCAGAAAACAGAACTAAAAAGGCAAATTTCCCTACATTGTCATCATCAATTTGCCTCACCTAGGAAGAGCTATCACAGAGGTAATTACTGCGTCAAACCTACTCGTATTTTTTATCTTTTTTTGGTCACATGGCTTCTGCCTCACTGAGTTTTAGATTGATGCTGTCAAGCCCGTTGCATCCAGTCCAGCAGGCACCAAACAGAGGCATCCACTTCAGCCCATGCATGTGGCCATTCCCAAGGGAGCTGCCACCATGGAGAGCCCACGCTGGAGCAGGGGAAAGATGTGAGAAGGAGAAAAGCTCAGAGAGAAACTGCTGTGTTTGGACTGTGATCCCCTGGACTGCCCTGAACTGCCCAGGTGATGAAGGCTCATAGAATATGTGAAGCTGATCCCAGGAAAAGGAGGGGAAGTGTTGTTTTAAACTCTGTGTATATATATATGCTTGGGGTTTTTTTACTAGTACCTGAGTCAGCAATTAAATATTTGTTTTAATTGACAATAAATTCTGCAGTGTGTGTCTGTCCACAGAGGTAATAGATAACCGATGTCCCTGTCTTTGTCTGAACACAGTAACTGTCTTATTTTTGTTCTTCCTATTTTCTTCCCCACATCCCACTGAGTGAGGTGAGTGACTGAGCAGCTGGGTGGAATTTTGGCTATCAGCCAATGCTAACCCACCACAGGTGTATTTGGGTTTTTTGGGATTGTTCTTTTTATTTTTATTTTTTTTAATATGAAAATTACTCTAAAATACCTATTTCGCTTTTTGTTGCTGTTTTTGTTTTGCAGCATTTGCAAATATTCAAATTGTTCCAGCTAAAAGAAGACTCCTTAGTTTGGGATGGTTTACATTTGAATAAAAGCATTCCCAAAAAATTGAACCTGATGGATAAAAGAGAAAGTTCTTTAAAGATATCAAGTGAAATTAAGTTACTGAAAATGTTTTGCTAAGCTTTGGATGAGCCCCTTGGGGAAATTTCTAAGCAGAGCTTCTGATGCCTCCATGTTCTCTACAGGCTAAAAGAAAATTTAGAATTGAAGTTAATGCTCTTTGAACCCAAAATCAATACAAACTCAGAATAACACAGCAGTGAAAAAGTGATTTAAATTCAAAACAGAAAGCAGAATGCATCCCTGGTCATTTTAGATTTAGAAAAATTAATTAACTTTGACACAACTACAAGTGAGCTGGCTCATTGCATGTCTTTCGAAGTCCAAGACAATCTTCTTAACAATCTGCTTAGTATAATTGGAGTAAATGGAGAAATACATTTGAAAATGTCAGAATTGCAATCGATATAATTGACCAGAAAGGGGTAACAGCTTTGTTAGTCCCTTATGCAGCCAAGGAAATGCTCTATTTTAATGAGGCTATCCCAGAGAGGTTTAAATGTAAAATTATAAAGAACATGTTCAGCAGCCTGCAGAAGGTGAGATGGAATCCCATTCAATTCCTGGAGTTCTCACTGCAGACAAAAGTTTTGATGATAGACTTTGAAAAAAAATAAGGTTCTTGTCCCAGTGAGACATTAACTGATCTCAATTACCTTAGAGCTAATCAGTGTTAAGGATGCTGAAAGTTAATAGGTTCTGCTGGAGTGCCATGGCTTATCTGTATTTCCCTGATACTTGAGAAAAAGTTTTTTACATGTTCTTTATACTGAAGATTAAACTTGTAAATATTCATGCTTAGAGGAGGAATGGAAACACAGGATGAAGACATATGAAGAGCTGTGACAGTCATGTAGTGAGTTTAAATATAGATTAGGAAAAAACTGTTTCAAAGTGAAAACTAAAGTTTAAAAATCCACAGCTCCATTGTATAATTTTTTTTTCCAGAATTTGGTTTTATTTTGAATAGCTCATACTAATAATTTAAGTTTTGAGACCAAACCTGTGCTCCAAATAAATTTATAACTGTTAACTTTAAAGGTGGACTTGTTAATGCCATCTTTGTCATGAAGTGTATTGGTTTCTTCAGCTGAAAGTGTGCTACTTTTTTGACACTGAATGAGATAAAAACTCAAAATAAAAATAAAAAGTATCCAGTACCACAGAAACAAAAAAGTCTGTAATATGAATATCCTTTGTTTCTTTTCATATGAGCTATTTGTTAATGTTTGGTGTTTTTCTACTTGTTGTTCCTGTTAGAAAGCAAAATTAATTTCAATAATCACGTTTGTTTGAAACAAGTCTCATTTTACAAAACCCCAGTCTTTCTTGAACACAAAAATCTCACCAGAGCTGACTTTTTAAATTTGTTTTTGTTAGGCTGGGTTTTTTTGGGATTCTTTAGGTTTTCAGCAGTACAGAATCCAGAAAGATCATTTTTATTTTCTTCCCTGAGTTTATTCTGCAAGTGATCCTCAACTGTTTGTAGCTGTCTACATCTGCTGTCTGTGCACTCAGAGATGATCACTGGAAAGAGAATTGCTTTTCGTATGTGTGTCACAGCTGGGGGACAGTCCGTATGTTCACAACCTCGGTGAGATTTTATCCAACTGTCAGACTGACAGAGAAAACACTGAGAAGTGAAACAAAATTCATTTCAATGTCTGTTTTGCCTGTATGGAGAATATGATCAAGCACAAGCATAATTCTCCCCAAAAGCCCAGGTATTAATAAAATTAAGGCACAGGTTATGAGTAAAGTCAATGAAATAGATACACTGATCAGATACTGAGCCATTTGAGCCTTTTCCATCTGTAATAGATATGGAGACAAATTCTGAATGCTTTATTCAGTGCTTGGCTGAAACAATGAAAGCCATGAACTGCTTCTCTGGAAGGAAGCAAAGGAATAAACACAAAAACCTCTCTCTTCTCTTCTCTTCTCTTCTCTTCTCTTCTCTTCTCTTCTCTTCTCTTCTCTTCTCTTCTCTTCTCTTCTCTTCTCTTCTCTTCTCTTCTCTTCTCTTCTCTTCCCTTCCCTTTTAAAAACTTTTCAGAATTTTGAAACATTTTCAGTTTCAAGGTCACCCACCTTCTCTTTGATGCCCCAAGATCACTTTATCAGTCTCACTGTTTAATCCTTCTCCCCAAGTATGCTTCAGTATCAGAGACTTTCCTGAACTTTGTACAAATTTAGAAAGCTCTTGAGCACTGTAAAGGTATGGAAAACTATAAAGGTGCGGATACAAGGAATTAAAGTTTAAAATAGGATTTCTGAAGTGGAGGTCTGCTAAATTAGCGGTCTTTGATCAGTTATTAACCTGAGTTCAGGAAGAAAATTCATAAAGTTTTGAAATACTGAGTACAAGAAAGGAATGTTTGAAATATAGTTAACTGCTGAAACTTTTTAAAGTATAATACATGGAATAATTTAGTGCATGCTCAATGTCCCCAGTGGCAGTGATGACATTTTAATCTTTGGCAAAATTAAGAAAGTACGCAGGCAAACTTTTGGGATATTTGACTGACTGCCTGACAGCTATTAATTTAATTTCACAATGTCAGCTGGAATTGAATGAAATAATGCTCTAAGTTTTTCCCCAGAAAATTTTATAGGCATAGACACAAAAATAACAGAAAAGAAAACCACAAAGAAGCTCAACATTTGTATTTCAAAATTTCTTTACATATAGCCCGACATTCTGTGGAAAAGGTACCTTCACACCCCTTCTCATCTGATGAGCTGAGGTGGAGCCTCCTTACTCTAAGCCAGGAAAATCACCAAAGTGTGATTTCCTTTTTTAAGACTGTCTCCTCACGTATCTTACCCCACAGCTGAACCTGCTAGAGACTTCTATTCATGATCACTTGTATATTTTACCAGACTTTTTCCCACTGGCTGCAGGATATAAATTACTGTCTGCCTCCTGGTTCAGTCTAAGTAAAACATCATGTGTGAACAGCGATGGTTAACGATGACCAGATGTCAGGATCTCAAGCTATGACATCTTTCTCAAGACAACGTTTGAATACCGACTGACTCTAACATCGTTTCTCTCCGTAACTTTGGACAAGCTGCTTGTGGCAAAAACCCCACCATCAAACCCAAATGAGCAAACAAAACTCCCCTGTGCATCAATTTTGTCTGCCCAGTTTAGGCAGTCTAGAGTTTGAATTTTCAAAACTTCTAAAGTCCTCATGGAAGCTAGAGGGAAAAGGAAACCTTCAGTATAGTTTATAATCATGCCATAAATACTTGGATTTGGTAAATGACCATCTTAGGTGGAAAAATGAATTGTTGAAGGGCAACACAGGAAAACAGCCAGGAAGTATCCAAAGAATGTTCTGCTCAGATTCGAGCAATCCAAATACATATTTTATACTGGTTCTGTCCTCCTCTTACAGAAAAAAAAACCAGAAGGGAAGTGGGCAGAAGGGAGCAGAGCACATGAGTAAAGAGCAGCTCACACTTCTCCAAGATAAGGGTTGTTTAAATGGACAGACTTGAGACCCTAAAAAAATATTCACTTCAACAGGAAAACACAGAGCTGCTCACCTGAAGGAATTGGGTAGACTTGAGAGCTAATGTTTTCCTGTAACCTGTTTGAAATGATCCTCTTTGGAAATAGTTCCCAGGCAAAGAAAACAGCTCATCCATCTAGAGAAAAAATTGCCTCCAAAGAATGGGCAATCCCTCAGTTTTCAAGAAAAAAGTGTGTTTGGGCTGTGCAGAGAGAACTAGATAAGCACTGTAGACATTTCACAAAGAAAGCTGGCCATCCTAGGACCCGAGTCAGAGCCTGTCCTGCAGAGGGAGGTAACAAAGTGAATTAAGGTGTGACTCTGTGTGATAGGTGTTCAACGGTGAATGGGGTGTGCCTAGAAAATCAATACAGTGTTTTCACAGCTTCTATCCCTTTCCTTTTCACCCCTGCATTTCTAAATAAAAACAAGCATCTCTGAATGCATAGGTGAACTTAAAAATTTGTTGACACGTAAAAAAAGATCTATAGATCTCTGAAAACTCCTGAGCCTGCGCCTCTGATCTCGATTCCAAGAAATAAGTGGCATCATTAGTATGGACTGTCACTCATCATAAGCTGTGAAAATGCTTTTAGCTGAAAACAGTAGTTTGCCATTTTTGCATAGTGAAGGACCACTGTATTTCTTATTTGTTTTGTATTGATTTACACATACAAAGTTCTTCTGCATCCTTAATACAGGCAATTATATCCTATTAAGGTATTTTAGTCCTGGAAGCAAAATGTTACCAGTTCAAATCCCGCTTAGATGCTACATAACTGCTCTGACATTTTTACTTGCATGTAAAAGTCTAATTTGATCCTTTTCATTATATGTGTTGGCCCTGTTATTTACAGTTAAATTAAAATTCCTAATAATCAAAAGCCAGTGATCATAGTAAAGCTTGCTATAATAGTTTCCCAGCCTATTAGAATTATGGTCTGTTATGTTCATCATGCAATGGAATAATGTCATCGTTAGGAAGCTCTTTTCCTTTTAATTCATTCATTATTTAAGTACTCTGGGATTGTTATTGAACAACTTTTATAGTGCCTGCCATGTGTAACATAAAGATACTACCATTAAAATAATTTAAGTAAAAAGTAACTCTCACCCTGAAACCAATTATTCAAGAGGATTTAGTAAATAAAAGGTTATTCAAGAACAAAAAGTCCATTTAGAGTTGCTCAGGTTTGCCTATTTTCCCCAAACACTGAGTCTCATTAGGAAAGATATATATTTCTCTTGAGCCAGTGAAATCTATAATAAATAAATTAAGAAGAATCAACAAGACAAAAGTGCAAACCCTTGCAAATAAGCCATTCCAGCCACAGAAGACTCAGAAAGCTAAGCCGTTGTCCTCTCAGGTGTCTGAAACATGGGGAGTATTTGTTGCAAGGTGTTAAACATCCTCTGCATTGAAAACCACAGATTGGAAAAAATCTCAAAACTGCAAAGAAGAGACCACCATTAGGAAAAGGGAAGAGGTCTGACAGACTGGCAATTCTAGAATAATGTCTGCGGATTCCTCTGCTGAAAGAAGCAATTCCTATTTAAAGAAAACCACAAAGTTATGTACCATTAAGTTATGTACCAGTTAAAGCAGTACAGAAAGTACCAAAATGTATGATAAAACACTTAAGAAGGGAGGTGACCATCAGAATACAATCAACTATGACAACCTCCAGTGCAGCACTTTTGTAGTGCTTTTGATCCCACAAATATCACATTTGTGTTGGGAATGACCACATCCCAACGGAAAGGGCATGACTTGCAGTCCACCATGGGCTCAAGGCCAAAATGATGGAAAATTTGTGTAAGCAGTGTCCGGACAGTCAACAACCCTGACTGGGACATTCTGGTCAATAATAGATCAATCAACAACCTGATTAATGCTGCTGTTAATCAAGAAAGCTAAATTTGTTAGATTTATGATCCGTCAGTTTTTTATTCCAATACTCTCTTCCTACAGAAAACATGAATAGATTTTGGGAGAAACCACACAACTGCATTCATGCCAAAGGACATGATAGAGACTAAACAGATTCCTTTGGGTTAGGACTTCGAAGTAGCTCCTGAAAGAAATGTAGTCCAACTGAGTCTAAATATAGAATTGTAGCTCTGACATTTAGATGTGAATTTTTATGCTTTTATTTTAATGTCCTTGCAAGGGTAGAGCAGGTTGGATATGTTTCAGGGGTCAAAAATAAGCAAAAAGTTGGTATTTGGCAATCAAAAAGGGAAAAAATAAACCCAACAGAAAGTTAAAAATAAATAGCAGTGACCAGAAAGGAATATGTGTTCATGGGGTGATCAGGGAACTGCAGATAGCCCAGGATAAATAAGTTTATGTCTTGCCAGTAAATTGTTTTCAGATTGCATGAAATTCCCATATGATTCTGATGGAAATATTGTTCCACCTGATTTACAAGGTTCTCCTGGATGAGATAAAGGTAGATCTATACTTTATGGAGAAGAATAAAATACTGATAATTATTGTTCACTATGGTTTTTACTATGCCAGTGTTTTTTCTTAAGCAGGAGAAGCTAAATTAAGGTTATTCATACTGAGATCATATGACTCTTGTTTGAAATCTGTCTTATTACAGGCCTTGTAATAATAACTTATTGAAAAAATAAAAGAATCCAAATTTCATGAGAAATTGAATAATTGTAATCACTTAGGTTTTTTAAAGAGCTTTTACTATCTTTTACATAGGAACTCTGCATAGAACCACTATTTTTTAAATGGCTCCATGCAAGGAAACACACATGCAGCTGATCAGGGAGGACATGTACAGATTAATTTATTTGAATTACAGAATTGGAGAAAAAAAGCTCTTACTCCTCAAACCCTCACAGCTGCCTATTCTTGCACTATTTTGAAAGATAAGTTGAAATAGGGTTACAAGAACTGTTCCCATGAAGCCAAGCAAAAAGCTTCTCAGGGTTTCATCCAGTGTGGAGGCTTCATGAGCACAATTGAAAAAACAATAGTAGTTTTAAACATGTCAAGTGATGACTTGTTTTAGTAGAGGTTTTACAGACTTCACAGAAGGTGCAGGTTTTCTCTAGTGCTGCTTTTTCTTTCAGAGTGAAGGAATTTCAGACTAATCTCTTAATATAGAAACTCTCTAGAAATTGCTTTGTATCAGTGATGTTCCCCTTGTCTGTTAAGTGCAAACAAATACCCAGATCTGTTATTCTCCTGTGATTTCAGTTGTGTTCTTTGAAATGACGTGCCAACACTGTGAGTGACATATCCATCCTCTGGTAATTTGTCATTGATAGATTATTCTTTAATTAAAGTTTCAAGATGGATTTTCTTGTACTGGGGAAAAGCGGCTTTACAGTTTTATCTGAAGGCATAAAGTAACAGTGCAGATCTATAAGTAGACATAATTCAACAGAAATATAAATAAATACATATTTTTAATATTGCATTTACATAAATATTTGTAATGCTTTTATCTTTGTTAAATAGGTAGAGAGTAATTTTAACCCCCAAATTTAAACACTCTTTTAGACTAAAAACACTGATGCAAATCAATATATGTTTCAGTAGACTGCTGTTGGTGCATGTCTGTTCAACATGCTGCTATCTGATCCCACGACTTGTAACGTTAATAACAAAATCAATCAAGTGCCACAAAAGTGAATTGAAAGACTGCCACGGCCAAATTTGAAAATAGAATTAAGAACCACAAAACTGATTAACACCGCATAACCTTGAGACCACTTGAACTCCACAGAGGCTGTAATTTTTTATTTAGAGAGAGACTCATCAAAGTATTTTTAGAGTATGACAGGGTCAAGCTCATCACAAAATAAGGTGGGAGATGCACTTGTTTAAAAGATGGATGCAGTAAGAGATATAAGACCATGATTAACATCTGCCTACCATAAAGGAATTTGAACTCATCAAAAACAAACAAGCAAGCAAACAAGCCTCCAAAACACCCAAACAAATAAATAAAAAATAGTAAAACAAAGGGAGTAATATGGATATTTTTCAAAATAAGGGGCCAGGTGCCTAAGAACCAAGAACATACTGACTCTTTTGAGTTCTGCATTCCCCCAGCCATCCCAGCCAAGCACTTCTCAACAAAGGAACATTTTTCCAGCGAATTCATTTCTAACTAGCAGCTAGTTTTCTTTCTGGTTTTCTTTTTCCCTTGCCTGTCGCAAGGTGACGAGTTGGGAGTGAAAGAACTGGCAGATTTTCTCTTCACAGACATGTGTGATTTAGGGGTATTATTTCTATTTTCAGTACACTGTGAATCACACAGATTTGGAGTGCAAGGTTTGCACAAAATGTAATGAGTCAAAGCCTTAATAAATATTTACATCTCTAGTGCAAAACTAAATAAACTATAGGTCCGAGTACTGTAACCTTTCATTAAAAAAAATGTAAACTAGCCCCCACAGGACATGTCAGCTTCTCATACATCATATGAAATCCAACACAAACATTCAGGAGCAGTAGTATGCTTTGCAGCATTTATTAAACTTGCTCTTTTATCCTCCCTCCTTATGATTCTTCTAATAATGCATTATGTGGCAAAGGATTATTGGGTTTGTGTTGGCTTTTTTAATGAAAAAGTCACAAAATATGTGCCATGGAAACATGAGAAAATTACATAGTTGTTAGGAGATAGTATGGAACCTATAGTGGAACACAACACAATTGGGGCGCAAGTTACCTTCTTTACTGATTTCTGTCAAAATCCTAACTCATATCTTGTTTCTTTCCAGCTTCCTTCTGCAATTTTTTACTGCATAGAAAGTGTTCCATTTGTCAAATGTTAATAAATAACTAGTATTTAATAAATAACTATAGCATGCTTGTAGTTATCAATAAGTGATTATTTAACATTTAATAATGAACTCTTTATTAAAATATATGTTCACCTTTTCCTAACATTTTAATTAAAGTCTGATTGATAAATAATCCCCAAGAAATTACCTATTCCCATTTATGAGGTAGTCTTAACTCTCTAAGGTGTTTATAATTTCCAGAATTCTGCAACCATGATCACTGTCTTTTGGATATCAAAAATATATTAAACCCACATTCCTTTGTATTTTCTGCCTGGTTTCCTTTGCCTGCTCACACTTCCCTTTTCCACCATCCTTTTCTGAACATTCATTGTGCTTCTTCTGTGAAAGACCCCACTTTAATTTATACTGGCCACCTTACCCACAAGTCATTCCATTCTGGTGAGACAATATCTCTTTGCTGGAGACAGAAAAAAAAAAAAATAATAAAAGGGGGGGCGGGGGAAGGAAGAAAATTAAAAATGTGGTTTATATTATTGGACTGTTGCCAGCAGCACAAAATAGCTTATATCCTGGCCTGGTAGCAGCCTGAAAAAGGGTAAGTAAGCTTCAAGCACAGTTTTAACGTTAGAAATAGGCATGAGGACAAATTTATATTCATAAAACACACAAGATCATGCTCAAGATGTTTTAAATCTTTTTCTTTAACCAGGGAGCAGCAATGCTTAAGTTACCCTTTTCTTCATGAAATGTATAATGGTGCTCTTTTAAGACATGCTGCATTGTAATTACTGCTTTGCTACTGCAGTGTACTTCAGGGAATTGTAACTCACTGAACAAAGGTATCTTGCTTTTAGTTGCTGAACAGGCAATTAGCTTTCCCCAAAATGGCATTTTCATATCCCAGCAGCCCCATGAAGCAAGAAAAAAAAGTCTATACATCATATCTTGAGCTCTCTCCTGTTTCATAGACTCTGACTTTCACACATGCAGCTGATCTGCATTTGTCAGTGAAAAATCAGAATAACAAAGCAACATTCCACTCCCTCTTGTCACTTGTCATATCTTCCCACCAAAGAAAATTTGCACTGATCAGCTGTAGCAATTTGGGAGTATTCAGCTTAGAGGCTGCCTCGTCTTTCCTGTCTTTCACAAGGAAGGTGCTGGTTTGTGTGTGCTTGGGGAGAATTTATCCTGAATCTTAGCATTTGATCCTGTAGGTCCCCAAAGTTTCATCGTTTTGAGGGAAGCTCCCTCCATAAACCGTGCTCCTATGAGGGTTTCCTGCAAAACATCAATGGAGTTTTACCCCCAAGGAAACATTACAGATTTGTCACCCCTGAATAAAACTGAAAATTAGAAAGAAGATTTATTCTGACAAAGGAACTGTTAAATCTGGGGGAAAATATTTAGAAACCTAAAATAATGCAAAAAAAATCCCCAAACTCCATCATCAATCACCTTTCCTTGCTATCTCCTAAGATTTCTTGATGGTATGTCTTGGAAGGGAAAACAGTCATCCACACCTGACTCCTACCTTTTAAAACTGGCCCCTAAAACGAACGTAGGGAGCTGGTGGCATGGCCTTCTTCACCCCATCTGCTTTGCACTCTTTTCCTTTTCTCCATGGTAAAATTTCCCCTCCTATCCTTCCTATCTGAGCATCCTTTTCTTCACTTTTTCTTGAGATGCCCTTCCTTGTTCTTCAGGACTGGTATCCAAGGGACATAATGCAGTTGCAGCAAAGAGGATCCTTCCTATTTGGGAAGGGTTTACTATCCCATGGCATTCCTCCATCTCACATTCATATTTTAA
Source organism: Pardalotus punctatus (assembly GCA_013400915.1). Lineage (NCBI taxonomy): Eukaryota > Metazoa > Chordata > Aves > Passeriformes > Pardalotidae > Pardalotus > Pardalotus punctatus. The sequence goes on from VZTX01027731.1 coordinate 392,608, forward strand.
TTGACCTTCATACTGAGTTCAGGTTTTTCAGAACTCTCACTATGGAAGGAATAGGATCATCACCTATAGAAGTGACCTCAGGATTATCCTGACTTGCCTGCACTGTGGACAAGGATTCCTAGGAATTTAGGGTCAGCTTTGGCTCATTGACCTTAAGCAGAGCCTCCACCACAGATGTGTCCATGCAAAGTTTTGGCAGGGGGAAAAAAATATAAAGCGAAGTTTTGTACTGTGGAACATTTCAGAGGTTTTAAATAAGTGTTCATCTTGTTGTAAGAGAATATTTTTTCAGTGAGAATTATCAATCACTGCAACCCCCTCCCCAAGGATGTGGTGGTCTACCTGTCACTGGAGGTCTTCAAAGTGTGATTGGACAGGACTGGATAATCTGATCTAGGCTCCCTCTCCTATGAAGGATTGGGCAAGAGGATCTTTCAAGGTTCCTCCCAGCCTGGGCTCTTCTGTGATTCCATGACTCCATAGGATTCTGTGATTAGCAGGTCTCTGTGAGCTTGCAAAGGGAGAAGTGTTAAGGATTTTGCTTTCCAGTCTGGTACATCTACAGCTGTGCACTAGGAGAGGATGTATATAAGAGCTGTCATATTACCTAAATTGTCCAAGCAGAATATTCAACTGCTCATCCTCACAAAATCTTGACCATATTTGTATTCGAAAATTAAATTGTTTAGTTCCTCAGCTAACCTTTTTCAGTCAACTGATGAGTTAGTCCCCTTTTATTATATGAATGTCATTTAACTATTTTTAAAAATTCTTTTTGATCTTTATTATTCTCTCTGGGACATCCTTGCACACACACCTGTACTTTAAGTTCATTGGAATCCATTAGGTCTCATATTTATTCAATTAGTCTCCAACTTGATACATCAGAATACCTGTTATTGTCACTCTCTAGAAAGCCAGATGTGTATGACAAATCATTCCCCATCAGTGACACAGACCCAGCTGAAACACTTCCTACAATTGCCCTACAAATTCAAAACAGCATAAACTCAAGGCAAATGAAGAAGCATTTTTGAGATCAGATTCCTGATTTAACAGAATAGGGTTTTTTTGTTTTGGGGGTTTTTTTTGTTTTGTTTGGGTTTTTGGGGGGGGGGTGTTTGTTTCATTTGGTTTTCTTTGGTTTGTTTTGTTTTTTAAATTTTTTTTTTTTTTTAAATTTTTTTTTTTTTTTAAATTTTTTTTTTTTTTTAAATTTTTTTTTTTTTTTAAATTTTTTTTTTTTTTTAAATTTTTTTTTTTTTTTAAATTTTTTTTTTTTTTTAAATTTTTTTTTTTTTTTAAATTTTTTTTTTTTTTTAAATTTTTTTTTTTTTTTAAATTTTTTTTTTTTTTTAAATTTTTTTATATTTTTAATATGGATTATTCCAGGGAATATTTCAGGGCAAAATCATGCCGCATTGACAGAAATTTACCCTGTGCGACTATTCCAGCGTGCTGCCACAGACTTCTGGGAGGATCAGATGACAGCAGGCAATTGCCATCAAGAAAGCAGCAACTCCTCTCAGACTCTGCAAAGTGCTGATGTGTCCACAGACTCAGTGAACAAACAACTTGCTTTCTGTACAGCTGAAGCAAGCTGTGTCAACAGGACAGAATTTGAATTATTACATGCTGCTGTTACATCTATAGAAGCAGAAGAAGAGAGCAGATGATTATGGCACAGAGCTTGCGGTTAGGGAGGGAGTAATAGTAGCTCTTCAGCATTACTTGTTGATGGAAAACATCTGCTTCCTTTCCCATCCCCATGAAACAGGCACTTGGGGAATGTTCCCGGCTGGTATCGCTCTGATCTGGGTCATTCCTCTGCATGGAAGTCTTACGCAACGCTTGGATCTGCTGTGAAATCATTAAATATCAGAATGGAAAGCAGATAAGAGATCTGCTGCCTGCATTCCTGCATCATGTCTGACGTGTGGCATGTGGCCTCTGAGTGTGTGAAAAGTGATGCCAGCCCCTCTTGCTGCAGCAGGCAGCACAAGAGGCCCTTTACTCTTCCCTGGGGCAGGAGTGGGGGAAATCCAGATTCCCGGTGTGGCTCCATCAGAACCCACCCCAGTCCAAGCTGATCCTGTTCATCTTCAGCTGCAGCACACTGAGCCCAGAGGCTTCCTAGCCCTGCATCAGGAGTGGGAGGGCAACGTGACACATGTTGCTGGGCAGGGGGTTTATTTTCTACTGATTACAAATATCCATTTTTTCCCCAGGCACATGCTTTCTTTTCAGGACTAAAGTTCGTTCATGTTCTTCAAGGTAAACCACAAAATGTATCACCATGCAAAAAATGTGAGGAATGTGATGCAAAGGAGTGATGGTTTTGCTCAGCCACCATGTTTTCAAAGTTTGTTACAAGCACATTTTATCCACCATACAAAAAAAAATGATCCAGGTTGTGAAATAATAGCTGAAAGAGAATAAGGATATTAGAGGCAATTTTTCATTTTGAAACCAAATTTAACCAAAAGTATGGCAAGATTGATTTCATGGTCTTATGAAGCAGCGCCTACAAGGGAAGAAATGGGGTCTTTTCACGTAAAGAATGTGATTGCAGAAAGTGTGAATACAGAATGGTTCCCCAGCCAGTGTATTAATCACTCAGAGTCTGAAGGGAGATATATTTCTATATACTAACTATATATGAACATACACATATAGAGTATATACTCTTAGAGATAGGAATATTACCGAGTCTTACAGATAAGCATGCAAGAAGATAACAAACCTTTCTTTTATATTCCTTAATGACATACATGCAGGAATCTTCTTTTTTTTTTTTTTTTTTTTTTTTTTTTTGTGAATTTTTTTTTATGTTTNAAAACCTTTTTTTTATATTCCTTTAAGAAATACATGCGTGGATTTTTTTTTTTTTTTTTTTTTTTTTCTGTATTGTGTGAATTTATATGTAATTAGTAGATAAGTGCAGTGAGGGAGATAAGAGTTTTATTTCAAGGTGCCTTTATTTAATGTGTGTAGAATGTATCAGTGTTAAAATGCCTGTATATAACTGAGCATTTTATTCACATTGTGTGTATGTCAGATTGGTTACTATAATTGTGTTCAAGTCTCAAAGCAACTTGGTTTAAAACCTATAAGGACTGTAGTAAAATAAAGCAGGAAAGCAAGTCTTCAAAGTTTCCCCACATATTGGTGGACTATGATAAAGCATCTCTCCACAGCTAAAGCATCCAACCATTATGCTTCATAAATCCAAATCTGTATTACTCACATTTATTTACAATATTTTGGGAGAAACCTGGCACCCTACCAGAAATACAGTTTAAAAAGCAATAAATGTCAGAGAAAAAAATCCCTTCTGTCATCAAGTGATAAAAGAAGGAGTTTGCTAAATATATGGTGATGAATTAAAATATTACTAGCAAGACAGAGCCTATACATAATCTTGGAAGAGAAATTCTGGAGATGAAGAGATACTGTAGTACAAGCTAGCTGTTCCGTAAATAACAAAATAAAGTACTACAATGAGCCATCTGCTTGCTCTTAATGGAGACAATTGGAAATTCTCACACTGTATATATTTATTTACTTTAAAAGGACATGATTTCTTTCATTTATCTTTAAGCATTTAGGAATATTAATTAAAATGTCTAAGGAGGGTATGAGAGGGAGATGGATTTGAAGTAGCAGGTTTTCAGTCTTATTCTGCTCCTTGGTCTGTGACAAATCAATTTAAAAGCACTATTTTGCCTTCCCTGATACACAGAATGTGCTAGCAAAGCCAAGAAATTTTTCCCCTAAATGCGGTCTCGTCTCTCTTGGTTCAGTGGGACTGTTGCTCACTTCTATTGTTCACTAAAGTCTAAATCCTCAACAACATTTTGGGGGAAAAACCCCAGGAAAATTGCCAAGTTGTCAGCTGCGATTCCAAAAATTCCTAAAGCCTATTCCTGAAGTATTGCTAGAGGAAAAGCAACTAAGAGCAAAACTGCATTGACCGCTTGCATCCCACCAAAACAAGGTTTGTGGATGTGTGGCAGGGAATGCTTTTGCCCAACAGCACAGCAACAGAGCATTTACCCATGATCCAGGACTTTTGGATAAAGTGCTCTCCACCCACCTATTGGAATACTTTTCTACTATTTAAATGTGGTTTTTCTCTGAGAAACAAAAGTGTCAGCATGCCATTACTACAGTTACAGTGACCCACCATTTTAGAATACATAAACCCCAGGCCCTGTGCCTTGACTTTGAAAGCTAAGGGGCGAAATCACGAAAATGTGGATCAATACATTCAGCAGCCAGTCACAGGACCTCCTCCTGGACATGCTGGCAACCTCAAGCAACTCAGCTCTCAGATTTTACAAGCCCTGTTTTGATGTGGCCTGGCTCAGGAGATCGCATGTGAGGCAGCTCCCCTGCTGAAATTGTTTCCGTGTGCATGGAATGATTAAATCCTCACAGGACAGAATAAGATACCGTTAGAAAAGGAGAATGGTAAAGAAGGAGTCAAGACTGGTGTTCCAGGGTGTATTAAACAGAGTAGCAAACACTTGAAGGAATCCTTTATGGCCCGATAGGAGACACATTTGATGATGTTAAAACATGTATTCCTGTATTTCCTGCCTTCTGAATGACTGATTTTATTGTTAGATTGACAGGGAAAGCCATCTCTTCATCTGTGTTTCATCAGAAAGGGCTGGATTTAAACACCTTGTACTGAGGCCATGGATGAACATTTCAGTCTCTAGGCTTCAGCCCCGTGCCGTATACAAGGTAAATAAAGGAATTATGCAGGGCAAAACAATTGTTAGATTGCTATCCTGTTATAAGATGGCAGGAGTATGAACTCTTACAGGGGCATGCCTGACATTGCTTCCAATGAATAAAAGGATTTACTGCCCTAAGTACCTACAAAATCATGAATATTTTCCAATTCTTTTCTTATGTAAACAGTTTCTGCTGCTGTCACAAAGATATTATTGGTGGACAAAGGGAACAAAATCTGTGCAATAATGAATGTCAAGCTGGCTTTCATAAGCTATCACACTCCATTAAGATGAAGGATACGCTGAAAAAATATACACCCCCACAAGGTAACATAAATGCCCATAGCCAACAGGATCAAAAATCTGGCAGCTTTTACACTGCCATTCCTGATACCACAGACAAGGCTGCTTTGACAGGCATTGCCAAAGCCCTGTCCTGCCGTAAGGGCAATAGGACAAGGAGCTGGGACATTTTCAGACATGAAAAAGCCATTTAATTTCCCTGGAGGTGTTGCAGAAAACTGTTAGAGAACACTGGTTACTTTAGCGCAATGGAGCCTTGAAGGATAATCCAAAAACCAGACGTGGGTTTGGAAAAATATCCTAGGCTGCATAATTTCATCAAGGTAACAGTCAGAGAGCTACTTGAAAAGCCAAAATGGAAAATTATGGCTTTTACCTTATGAAGTGATTTAACACCTCTAATGTTGATAGGAACAAGGTTGGGTGGACAGAAGAAGTAATAAAAGTCAAATCTAAATTATGTATATGTATATATGTAAATCTTTAAAAGAAAATAGTATGTAAAAAATTGGGTGGAAAAACACTGTTAGAGCATTTTTCCCAGCACCTAAATGCCAAAAAAAATGTAGCCTTTCTCTTAAATAAGGAAGTAACATTCAAATAGCAGGAAAAAAATTTGGATTTATGACTGTTGATGTTTATTCTTCTTTTCTTCTAACAGATCATTAACTTCTAATACAAAACATATTCCTGCATCTGCCTTGGTCTACAAAGATACAAAGCCCATGGGAATATTTGAAAAGAGCTCTTTCAAACCCTGATGAGCTGTTGTCTTTACTTTACCCATTTCTTTAAATCCTCCAAGAACCAGTGGCATTATTCCCCTTTTTTTTCCAGCAGTGGAAGAGTCCAATCAAGTGAATGTGAGGGATAGGGGTGGTGACCCCAAGTTCAGTGAGTTGCTGCACCTTCGGATGCAAACATCACACAGTTGGATATCAGAGCAATCCAAATATTAAATTAACACCACTGAAAGACAGCTATGCATTGCTAGGGATGTCTTTAAAGAAAAAAATTACTTTTTTGATCCTTCCTTTTTCATCTGTATAGCAAAACTTCCTTCCATTGGGAAAAATTCTATAATTCTATTGCACTTTACGATGCAATATTCAAATATAAAATATTTTTGTGGGTTTATCAAAAATCTTTAGGTTATACTCCAAATAAAAAGAACCAAACAAAACAAAGAAACCCCACACACCTGTCTTTAAGGTACATAAATATATATACATATAGATGCTCATGTATACTGGAGGCCTTCCAGTCACAGAAGTGTAGGTGAGATGATTATTTTTTTAACTCCATTTACTTGGCATCAGTTATGCATACTTTCAGTGTTGTCTTCCCAGAGGAAGATTTGGTTTTGTTTGCTTCTTTGAATTGAAAAATCCATTTCTGTTTTCCTTCTGGGAAAGATGGCTGGAGAGCATTAATCTTTGAGCAGGGATAAATTATAGGAGAAGTAATGAAAACAAACAAAACGGTGAATTGCATAGTGTATACATCAAGACTTCTTTTCACCTTTTCTCCTCACATCGAGGAGGCACAGCTAGTGAAAATGGAATTGAAATAGTGAAATTATTGGTACGGTTAGAAAAGATGACTAAGCCTTTTTTCTATACAAGTTCTTGTTGCAGTTTTCTTGCTCCATTCTCTGAATCAATCGCTTCTGGACACTTTTCCATACAGGACATCAGGCTCCATAAACCTGTTGGTTTGCACCAACTTTTCTTTTCTAAACCAGTTGATGTAGGTTTTGTTCCTATGAGGTCACACGGACATTATTTTCTCCTAAATTTACCTTTGCTCTCCCTGGCAGACCTACATTCTTTTAGGCAGCTCCTATGGCACAGTTAATGTCATACATAAGGATCATTTTAAGTGTTCGGATAAAGTCACACTTACCTATTATCAGAGACTCATTACATTTTGGCAGATCTCTGGCAGAACTTGAAGAAATCCTAAATTACTGTGAGAAAGCTTTTGCTTTATGTGGTCTGAAGATCGATAGTGAATTAAAAAAAAGACAGAGTATGCCTGTGCTGGAGTTGTAATATAATGTATTGCTAACATCTGTTTCCTTTGCATGACTAGGTGCACTCAGATTTTTTTCTTTTTGTTCTCTATTACCAAAATTTTCAGTTCTTTGTATGAACTATGTGTTCCTGTCACATTTAATACAGAAATCCTGCATAAAAGAGCTCTCACACATGTAAGTTTAATGTTCCCAGCTTTAATTCCTTCATCTGAAGGGCTATGAACCCGTTTTTCTCACCTTGCAGGTGAAGGTTTGAATCAGTCTATGACAGGCTTATGCGAGAGCAGACGCTCTCATGCCCTTTTATTGTGATTGTTCGACTTTAATATTAAATATATTATCATTCCATATTCAGTAGAGCAGAAGGAGAGGGTGAACGAGCACCTGAACGGAAACACGACCCAATATGTTCTCTCTTAGGGTACTTGCCTAGAAAAAGAAAGGACGTGCTGTTACTCTTCCTGCTACATTCCATACTTTAAATGCTTAAACTTGTGCTGGCACTTCAAGAGGAACTTAGGCTCCTTAGCAAACACTCTCATAAAAAGTCATAAGAAATGTTCTTACAGCCCTTCATCCCCAGTCCACACCACACAGAACTGTTTTAGAAGGAGGGATGAAGACTGAAGAGTATCATAAAAACCAGGGTTTAAAGTCTGACATGGAGTAATTAATTAAAAATGTCCAAGAAAAAAGGAAAGATTCAAACATCTAAACCCCTTAATAGTGGAAGCATATGCTAATGGTTAATCCACAGAGGAAATGAGGGTCAGAATAGGAGTCAGTTTTTCTTACTTTGCACAAACACAATATAGAATTATCTTCTAAGGATGAGTCTCAATGAGTGAGAGGAGTGAGGACAACTCAGTGTTTCTATTCCAGGGGGCTTTAAATTAGGCTAAGCAGCCAGACAGTTACATGTCTTATAGCCCTCTAGTAGACCCCACAACAACTTTGCCATCCCAAAAGCTTAAAAGTTGTTGAAAATCTGAATAGAAACTGTAATTAGAGGTTCAGATCACAAAAAATAATTGCATAAAATTAAAAACCTGCAAACCCCGTGTTCTCCCCCAGTTGCTCTGGCAGCTTCTGACTAAGCTCTCCAGCATCAACCAAACACAGGCTGCATCCTGCAGATGCATCAGCTGATTTGGAGGTCAACATGAAGTCAACCACCAGCCCTTCAAAGGCTTCTTCACTAACCTCTTTAAACTGTCTACAGCCTCAACTTGTGTACAAAACAAGCGATCAGCATGGCAACAAATCCTTAAAGTAAATGGAGGAGTAGCACTGTACATTCAATATGTGTCCAGACAATAGTCATAGTGTTAGTTTCTGAATTACAGCATAACAAACAGGGGCATATACGGGTTAATTAGTAATAAAGTTGAACTATTAAAGTGGATCTCAGTTAATTCATTGGTTTTCGAAGTATTTTAGGCTAGATGGATTCTAGCCAAGGCTCCAAGCTTATGAAACAGTGATTCATGGCTAATAAGGGCAAATGCCCTAGAGATACGAGTATTTGTTACCCCAACACGCTGACCTTTTACCAAAGAGGCAGAAATTTAATTATCTCCTTTGAAAAGCACAATTATAGAAAAAGTCAAAATCTGATTTATATTTAGTTTCTGCATTTTTCACAGATAAATAAGTAGGGAGAAAGAGAAACTGAAGGAACATCTGAAAATAGCCAGAACCAAAATTAACACATGTGTGTGAGTATATTTTGGGGGAGTGAAGGGGATTTCTTCTGCTGCTAGTTTTGTCAGCTCCTTCAATTTTGGCTCACTTTAGGCCATAAGCCGTGTGACACAAACCTTCATTACAGCAAAAGCAAAACTCAGAAAACTGCCTTCTCTCTCTCGCTCTGTGCCTCAGCTCTGCTTGGGTTTATTTGCTCCACTGACAAGGTAAGGAAGTGGTCAGAGGGGTCAGTGACAGATCCCCCATGGCAGGGACCAGCATGGATCTGCCAGTCCCAGATTCACCACCAGAAGATTCCTCCACATTGCCACACTGGCAGACCTTGCAGGGGCTGTTGCTTCAACTCTGAGGGCAAAAGCCAAATAGGAAGTGGCTGAGGTAAAAAAATTAAATTCCGTGAAGATTCATTCAAAGATGTATTTTTCATCTGTTTTACTATATGTGGAATTATCTGCATTAATTTTGTTTCTTGTACCAATACTCCTCCAACAGCTAAAATCATGACACTGTGAAAATGTGCTGATTAAGTCAGCAATTGTCCACGGTTAAAGCACCTACATTAAAACATAATAAAAAAGCCTTCTTAATTATAAATGTCAAACAAGCTGAATACAGATTAGGGGACACACTTTCATCGAGCATGGCTCTTTTACAGTGATCTGAGCTCTGATCTGCTGTACTCACATGGATCTCTGGGGAATCTATCTCCTGTAAGATCATATCTTAATTTGCTCAGGTAATATTTTTAGCAATTTGATGTCTTCCTACCCCCTTTCCCACCAATGAAATAAATCATATTGTGGTCATTAAGTAAACCCATTCATCCAGTTCCATTTGCTATAATTCTGCCTGCTACTGTGTAGCCTAGGGCTATTGATCAAGCATAGCATTCCCATCCAAGAGTGTGTATGTGAGTATGTGTTTAATTAGACACTTAATTTATTGCAATGACGGCATGGAAACTTCTAAACACAGGAATTCTCAGCCCTGTTTTCAGCTCTTAAAAATATACATGCCTTCTTTGATTGCAGACAGCTTATTTCATTTATACCAAAAAAATATTTCCATTATTAAAATTAATTATGAAAATGTTTCATTCATCTATATTTCATACATCCCTTTAAGAGTTTAAAAGTCTCCCAAAGGTAGGAAAGAAAGTTATTTGAAGTTATTTGACTGTCTTTGCTGTTTTACAGAACCACAGACCAACAGGGACTGGAAGGAACCTTCAACCCCTGCCTGGAGTAGGGTCACCCATAAAGGTTGCTGAGGACCATGTCTAGTTGGCTTCTTAACATCTCCAAGGATGGGGATTCCATAGCCCCTGTGGACAACCTGTGACACAGCCCAGCCATCCTCACACAGAGAATAAAGTGTTTTCTTATGTCTGCACGGGATTTGCTGTATTTCAGTTGCTGCCTGCTGCCCCTTGACCTGTCAGAAGGTGACCCCAACAAGAGTCTGACTCTGCCTTCTTTACTTCCTCAACCAGGTATTTATATACGTGCATGTATACATTGACAAAAGCCCTGCTGAAGTCAAGATGAACAGCACCCACTGCTCCCCCTCATTCACTGAGCCCATCACTTCATCATGAAAAGTTCTCAGGCTGGTCAGGCATGGCTTGCCCTTTGTGAATCCATGCTGGCTACTCCCTATCACCTTGTTTGGAAGTGATTCCTGAAAGACCTAAGAGAGGCTGAATGGTTTCTTGTTCCCTGCATGCTCCTTCTTGAGGACAGAGGTGACATTTGTTTTCTTACAGTTCTCAGAGGTATTATTCACCAGCACAATGTTTCTCAAATCATGGAGAGAGAGCAGCAGTGACATGGGGCAGCTCCCTCAGCACCTCCTGGCTGCATCCCATCAGGTTTCAGGGGCTTGAGCTCGCCCAGGTTGTTTAGATGTTCCTTTACCAGGTCCTTGTCCAACAAGGGTAAGTTTGCCTCCCTCCAGACTTTCTCTCAGATCTCAGGGGCCTGGGATTCCAGTGACCAAAACTTACCGGTGAAGATCAACGTGAAGAAGGCACAGAGAACCTCACCATTTTCCATGTGTCCAGTCAGCAGGTCCCATGAACTGTTTTTGCAACAGATTCACATTTTCCATGGTCTTTCTTTTCATGTTAAATTATCTGTAGACACCCTTTCTGTGACCATTTGCATCCCTTATCAGGTCCATCCAATTCCTGGTGAGTTCTGGCTATCCCAGCCCTGTCCCTGCACACCTGAACAGTGCCTGAACATTCACCCCAGGACCCCTGCCCCTGCTTCCATGCCTCACACACCTTGTATGTCTGAGCTAAGTCAGGATCTTGTTTGCTCTCCAGGATTCCTGCCACCTTTGCAAGGCACAAAGGGGTCCAAAGGAGCAGCGTGCCAAGCTGACAGCACGATTTCAGAGCAGCAGCACGTTGCCATTTTCCGCCTGAAGCACTGAAGGCTGTCACAATCATTTATCTGGGCCACGGCAAGCCACGTAACTATTATTTCTCCCCACAGGAATCCACCCCCTGGAGACTGTGACGCCCAGCACTCGGCAGTCCTGCTGTGGGGACCTCTCCTCTGAGGACACGTGGCAGCAGGTCCCAGCTCCCTGGTGGAGGTCACCATCCCTCCCTCGTGGCTGTGCTGCAGGGAAGGGCTCCAGCCTGGGAGGGGCACGGAGCCAGGGCAGGCTGGGGTCACTGCCTGCGGATCACCTGCAACACAGGCAGGAGCTGAGTGACAGAGTGAGCAAATGCAGCAGTGAAGCAAACAAATGTGATAAAAGATGCTGTGAGGGCAGCTTGAATAACTCTGTGAAGAGCCCTGGCTTGTCATCAGGGTACCAAAGCCTTGGAAAATTCATGTTCGAGGAATGGAGAATTTTCCTCATTTCTTGATCATAACACAGCAATCCCAGGGTCTATTGCATAGCTAAAACTTAGATTACAATAGGCAAATTGAGTTTTCATAATCTTCATCTGGAATATCAGAATTAAACTCCATGATAAAACACCTCCCTTGCTGCCCTTCAAATGAGAACTTTCTCTCACTCTCTCTCATTCCTTGCAGTTGTAAACAACCTACTCATTGCCTATATTTTCTAGTAATTGCCTTCTAAAAATACAATTTTCCCTAATATTTTTGTATTAAATATGACTATGCTTACTGCCAGAACAGAAACAGCTCACTCCTCTCTTACAAGGCTGCAGCTGAAGTGCTTCTCCTAAGATTAAAGGAAAATCCCTCCTAGGTATGATTTGATTTGAGCATTAGCAAGACATCTGCCAAGATCTTAGCACAATTATCCAATATAATACACACTCTTCTAATTTACTATTTTATTTATTTATTTCCAGCATAAGCAGTGTTTCATTAACTAATACTTCATTTCCAGCAACCATAAGGTGCAGTCTGAGAAGCTGGCTAAGAAAAAAGCAGAGATAACCTCAAGATTCATTATTTCCCAAGTAACACAATCCTGGTCACAGAAGCCGGAGCATAGGGAGGGAGAGCTTGTGCTCCTGTCAGGAATACCCCTCAACCCCATTTTGGAAATATTTAGGAATTCTACCAATTCCTTTGCATCCCAAATTTTGTTTCTGGACATTGCATCTTATTATACTGCATGCTGCTTCAAAAAAGAAAACAAAAATTAAAAAAAGAGAATAGCAGAAAATTTTGCTGTTGTGTTCCAGTTTATGTGAAGCACTAATAAAGCAACTTAGATTTGGCAAAGAAAAGAGAATGTGTTCTCTGCAATAGCCTGACAACTTTATTTGTCATCTCAGGACCTGGAAAATCCATTTTTTATAGATGTTCAACATCTTCTTTTTCTTTTTAAACATAGTGAAAAAATTAGAAAAGACTCGTGCAAAACTTTGTGAAGCACTAAAGAGATTATGTTCAACGTCCTTCCAGCAGTTTGATATTCAGTTTTCCCTAGATATATTCCAACTGTTGAGTGCAGTTGTTTTTTTTTAAGAACATATTGAAAAATACATATACCTCTAGTGTTTCCTCTCTTGTGTTAGTTCCCAGCAATAACTGGATCAACTTCTCCTCCCCTTTTGGAGGGGAGTTTGTGGTTTTATTAGGAAGGCAGTGATTCAAAATCAATGGTGTAACCAAGGACTCTAGGTTGTAGAAAAGGTTAAATTTCTCTTGCATTTGCTACTTTATTAATAATTTTACTTATTCTTCTTATTCTTCTTGCCGTTCTCAACACTCACGTGAGGCAGCTCCATCACAGGGATATTTCATCCCCCGGTCATCCCTCCAGGGCCGGCAACAGAAACTCATTTTTCTATCTTATTCTTCAAGTGCTCTTTCCTACACTTCCTCTGTTTCTTCTAACAACATTATATCTCTGCCAAAGTTTTTGACTCCGTGAGGTTTTTTGCTTCTCTGTTGTTACTTGCAATTAGCTTAACAACTTATCACTCATCCACAGTGGCTTTAAATAATTTATATTTCAGGTTTTGCTTTGCAGTATTTCCTCCCAATCCTTTTGCAAATTATTCTTTTTTTTTTGTTCTCAAGAGTTCTTTGCTCATAAACACTGCCAATCTATTTTACTTAATACATTTCTGATTGTATTAAATTGGAACATTTACATGTTAATACACCTATATTTGTATCCAAAATCCATCCCTAATGATCATGGTACTTACCATATCCATTTTACTTAATAAAATTCAGTCTGAAGTTTTTCCTTGCTGGGTTGCCTGTAACACATACTGATATAAAAATGAGTTCAACATGAATCTCTAGTCCTCCTTATTAATGATTGAATAAATTATACAAATTAAAATTCCCCAGATATCGCTGCAGTCACTAATCTAATGCTCTCAGCCATCTCTGAGTGTGCTTCCCTATCCTGAACCACAGGTGGTAAACACTTTTTCCTTCCCCCTCAATACTTCAATTTAAACTGAGTCCAAATTTCCACATTCCCCTTCATTTTTAATAATGCTCATCACAAGCTGAAAGGAATTATTAACTCCCAGTGCCACCTTTCCCAACTTTTGTTACAAAATATTCTGATGCAGAGGGTGTCCCCTGAATTCCTAATCAAGTCATGACAGCACACACTACACAAATACCTTATGTAAATAGTATTAAAAAAATAAAAATAAATTTTGTCCATTGTTATAGAAATTTGTCCATTGTCATAGAAAGACTACTGAGACCTTGTATAGACTTTATGCGCCCATTTCTTTCTTCTATTAACTGATTTAAGATAAGTATTTTAAAGTTGTTGTTTTAACAAAAACCCTGTCAAACAACAGGGCAAAGATTTCGGGCTTCAGAAGAGAAGCTTATTCTAAAATTGTATTTAAATCCCCCAATATCAGTAGCAGATCCATTGCTATATACATAATAAAGGGAATATAAAATTGAAAAAAACAGTGGTAAACTGCTGGCGTGTTGGAGATTGATTCCCTTTGTGTTTGCACCCTGTCATGAAAATTGCTTTTGCTGCTTCTCCTGTCTCTTCCATTGCCCCTCTGCTTTTCCCCTCTCCTTGTGAGGGTGGACTGGGTGAATGTGGAACATCATGTTGCTGATGACTTGTTCATACACAGCTGAGGACAGACAGACACGTTATTCAGAGTTTTCCTGGGTTAGGAGTACTAATTTGAGTATCTCTCCCCCACCAGCTGTCAGATGTCATGAACTCGTAGAATTGGAATAATCTTGGAAAAGCTCTGTCTTTCCATTCAGTTAAAGCTGACCCATGGGTTCAAATGTTAATGGAAAACAGAAGGAGAGCAGAGACACAGGACAGCATGCAAAAACAAACTTCCTCTTTTAGCAGGCCAGGCTAAAAAGTAGGAAAGTGAATTATCTCTGTCTGATCTACACTTTATTTTGTGCCTCAGAGGGTACACCACGCCCAGGAAGCTAATTTTTCACATTCCTTCTCTAAATTTAGTAGTGTCAGAGAAAACCATGGGTGTGTTCTGGTTACTTGGCTGCCAGTGAGAATTATTTCCTTACTGTTTCCTTTATGTGCTATAGGCTGGAAATCTCTATTTCTGAGTGCCACAGACTTAGCTCTATGATCAGTCCTCATGCACCAGACCAATACCAGTGGACCTTAAAAGATGGATAATGAAAAAAAAAATATAAAAATCAGACTTTTCTACTCATTCATGAAAAATTATTTACCTTTCCCTGTAAAATATCAAAACAATATTCTGGGCAGTGAAATTTAAAAAGCTGTTTTCTGCCTGTCCAAGGGAGACTTGAAACTTCAGGATACACAAATGAGAAATTAAATCTTCTACTAAAGGGGAAGATGCACAGAGTAAAGGCACCTTGCATTTCTTCCCAGAATATATTAAAACCTTTTTTTGTTCTTTTTACTGTGCCAGACCAAAAAGCCTCTCAACTATGATTTCTTCCTTTACCTCACACTACTTCACCATTTCTCTCAAGGCTTTATTTGGGTCACTAGTAAGTTTTTTGCTTTATTTTAAGGATATAAAGTCTAGAAATATGATCAGAGTGATTGACTGGGACAAGAATAAAAACACTTTCTGTACCCTGTATTCACTATCAGTCTCTGGCCTATTCATTTTTTCCATGTCCTTACCTCTTCTTTAGCATCTTTTCAGCTTTGTTTTCTTCTGGTTCTTCTTTTTCTGCTGACTTAAGATACACCAGAGTTTTAAAATGATAAATCAAATTATTTTTATTTTCTTTTCCCCTCTAAAATACATCTGACTGATGTAGGAACTTTATAATAATTTCTGAACATAATTTTCTTTATTCTGATCCATTTTAGAGCTGGGAAGTTCCTATTTTGAAGTGCTTTCTGCAGCTACAGTACTTAAAAACTTTTTCCCTCTCTAAAATAAATGCTGACATTTTATCACAATCAATGAATTAGAACTTTAAGAGAAACAAAACTGTTGCAAAAGTTGTGGTAAAGTAGAATGAATAGAACAGCAGTTCCTGATGTCCGTCTTCAATGTGTTAAAAGGGAGACAACATATTGTTTGAAATTACTGGAATGAGCAGTGGTAATAAATCAAATAATGAAATACATTTGATATGTCACTTCTGCCAGTAAGCCATAGGGCAAAGGGGAAAAAATTGCCTCATGCATATGTTTTAGGGACATTTTGTTCTTGTTTCTCATCGTCTCACTTTTCCTGACTCCAGTCAGAAACTCAGCAAACGAGGACTGACTTGTTTAGCACCCTCCAAATGTGCTGAAATGAGTTTAGTCACAGCCCACACAGAATGCTATTTCTGTTTGTTGAAGTCCAAATCTGCTCTACAAGTGAGGATCGTGGATCAAAGATCAGCCAGCAGGCAATAGATATTTCATTTCCAAATCTTGCATGCAGAAGAAGACCAAAATAATTGAAAAAAAAATTGTCATTTAGCAGGCCTTCCAAGAAATAGGTGTAAGCATCATGCAGGTGGGTTTTGTACAAAATACATATAAGGATCATAAAATGGGCTCAATCAAACAGCAGAATATATTAATCATAAAAGTGTGACAACAGATTTTTTGACACCAAGGTGATTGGCCAACTATCATAAGGCTTATTTTGTAGAATGTAGTTTCAATTCAAGTCCACATTAAATGTTTTCTTTTAGATTGCACTATTATAAATAGTATTTCACTTAATTAGGTTATGTAAAATGTTTTTAAGGTGTGTTTGTCATATCTGATGATAAAAAAAGTTCTATTATTTTATATGTCTATTTATATATCCATATATATCTATTATATAGAATAAAATATGCCATAAATATTCTTAAAGTGTTTTTTTCTGCAGGTGTTTCCACACCAGGCCACACAGTGATATATGATGTTATTAGTAGGCCATCTTCAGCCCAGTTTCTCCACCAGAGGTATATATTTTTAATTATTCTTTCTTTGTCAGAAAGAGTGACGTTTTACTGGTTGCTGCACTGGAAGTGGCAGGCAGTTGATAAAGTGCTCCACGGACCTGTCCTTCCACCCATCAATTTCTTGCAGGTGTACACTTTTGATTTCAAACACCATAATTCCATGTCAGAGGAGATGTACACAAGCTTAGGGGGTCTATTCACTAACCCATAAATTCTGTGGGTGGTTCTTTATGGTACTCTAGGCTGCGGTGTCTTTGCTCTTTTCAGCTCAAGATACTGCTTTATTATTTTCACATTCATCGAGAAGCTCATAGTTGTAATTAAAAAAAGGGAAAGGGAAAAAGGGGAAGGGGAAGGGGAAGGGGAAAGGAAAGGAAAGGAAAGGAAAGGAAAGGAAAGGAAAGGAAAGGAAAGGAAAGGAAAGGAAAGGNGAAAAGAAAAGAAAAGAAAAGAAAAGAAAAGAAAAGAAAAGAAAAGAAAAGAAAAGAAAAGAAAAGAAAAGAAAAGAAAAGAAAAGAAAAGAAAAGAAAAGAAAAGAAAAGAAGGAAACTCAGATTCAGCAGCACAGGCTTTATCTATTTCTTTGCAATAAAACTTGTATTATTCTCTCCAGTTCTACACATGCACAACTCCTACTTAGGGTGGCAACCTTTCTGCTCCACTTGCTTTCTGTCTCTTTATCCTAATTGGGTCAGAATAAATGTTAGATTACTCTGTGAATGACAGAAAGGGAAGTACTCTTGAGGGAAAAAAAAAAAAAAAAAAAGCAGTTAGAAAGGAGAATGAAGAAAATAGAGACCAAATGGAGTTTTTTGGGACCCTAGGGGACTTGCCAAATTTTACAACTGACGGGCTTGAAACAACTTCTAAAGTCTTCAAAAAAGAGATACAAGCTCAGCATCCCGTTAAGATCTTTTTGTGACAGCCCTGTAGCTATTCCTCTTCATGCACCTGATATTATGAGGATGAGATCAGCTGGAAGGTGCTAAGGGCTATTGTTTGGGAACAGCAAGGAATTTATGCACCCATTCCAAGTTCAGCTCCGTCTTCACTTCATACATTCGCTCTTCAGGCTGGATTCTCTCTCAAGCATATGACTATGGCTCAAAACTGATTTCATTGCTGGTTTGGACCCATTTCTATGCTGCCCAGCCGACAGTGAAACAAGCTGTCCCAGAGCTGGTACAGCCATGCTGATGCAGAGCTCTGCTAAGGTCAGTGCCTTTCAGCCAAGTAGTTCTTTCACAAGGACTGACATAAAGACAAGAGAAATGGAAAATCTACCACTTATGCATGTGAGCTATTACACATATTAATCACCTCTGCATCAAAACTCTGTGATTTCTCGTGTTAATCCATGCAACTATAGCTTGCCCATATGGCTCTGTTTCTTTTCCATTTTACCTATTACAGAGCAGTTAATACCCAGGCATTTTTCCACTGGAAGAGATTATCATTACAATCAGAGTAATCTCTCAAACTCCTTTCCCATGAATTAAAGTTGTGTTCTATAATGTCTCAAAATACACAGCATTTTTTACTCAGTGTTTAGCTTTATTTTCTCTCCTTTATCTTTTCTGGCTTTGTAATATCTCGCACTTGTTGGATCAAACCTGTGGTAGATAGCCAAGCTAATATTCTTCAGAGTTAAAACTCAGTCCTTCAAACGAATATTTTAGCACTATCAAAAACCTCTCAAAAACTTTTAGATGAAGCAAAAATCTCTTTTTATTTGTTCTAATCCACTGATTTATTTTATGAAAACTTCCTATACCAGTACAACTTGTAATAGACATTTAATAGACATTTAAAGTGGCAAGGCAAATTTATAAAAGAGAGGATGTAATATAGTCTCTGTAAAGACCTAGTAATTTATAGGTCCTGATATTTTTCAGTAATGTCACTGCTAAAATATTTTGAGATTACAACTGAATTATATCAGGTAAAACATATAAAAAACCCTAAAAAGAATTAAAAAGCAAACCTGAACACTTTTACCTCCATCTCTCCATGCTTAATAATTTTCTCACTCCCTTAGTTTGCTTTAGCCTTCACCAACAAACTGCCCAGATCATGCCTACCATATTTGTGATGACTTTAGACTGTCTTTTTTACTTTCAGACATAGGGCTTGGTCTCTGGTCCTTTCTTTATATTTAGCAGGTTAGTTTTATTTGATTTAGTCTGGGTGAATTCAAGCCTATTGATTTTATAGTGATAATAAAATCTCTGCAGTTCTTACAGTGATATTTACTATGTACCATAAGTACACATAAAAAGGTTCTTTCTTATGTTGTACAGATTTTTGCAGTGAGGCAGCAATTAATGAAAAAATAATACATCATTTTATAGAGCAAATTCTTGCATTTACAACCACACTATATGACTATATTATTTCCAAACTTTCTCAGTGGATGTGATGTCTCAGAAAAACAACAAAACTTTCTTATGAGCCCATCATTATCTCAGCATACAGGTAAAAGTATATATTCATCTTTTTCTTCAGCATAAAGAGTCAAAGAGGTCTTGCTGCCAATAAAGACCAATTTATTGCAATATGTGGGTAAACATATTGCAATCAAATATTTATCAGTGAAGAATTTATTTTCTCTTAGCTTAGTCCTGCTATGTCAAATGTCATAGAGGCGGCGAAACACAAAATACAACCTATGCATATTTTAACTCTCATAAAATACTTCTGCTTGCTTTTTCCCTTGGAAAAAACAAAACTGGGCATGGCAAAACCAAGAAATTTGTGTAGGTTAGTCTATTAACTTTCAAAAATCTATTGAAATAGAACAGTTAAAGATAACTAAAGGATTTTTCAGACAGACAACTAAGCTTCAATAAAAGCCATTGAAGTTCAGGCTTCTAAAAGCCTAAATATTTTTTTTTAAATCACCTTAAATTCTTAAAAATCACACAGTACTTTTGGAAATTACAGCCAAAAGCAATATTCTCATGTTCTCTAATGATTTTTCACAAAGTGCAGCAGGAGACACCAGCATATTCTTTCTGATACATTACAAAATGAGAAGAATTAGTAAAGTAAAGATACAAGCCATAGCCCTCTCTGTTGAAATGCATATGAAGTACGAAACTTCTATACACTATGGTGAGATACTTGCATTATCTGTTTAATTGTTTAACACAGCGATACACTGTGCCCATTAAACACAGAAATTGTGTGATAATAATCCAGTAGGGAGAGCTAGAGTGTAATACTTTTGCCAAGCACTTAATGCCAAGGATTCAGACTGCATAATCAATTAGATAAGATATTGCTATTATGATATGCATTTCTGAAGGACCTCTCCAAAATAATGCCTAAGCTCTCTTATTTACATTTTGGCTCGCATTGGTTGCCTCAAGGAAAGAAACCAATCTTTCCTCCCTCCAATATGAAGGAGTTTTGCAGCTTTTCAGAGCTACACGACTGTGTCCTTCCACAGCCTGTTGTCCACCCTGTACTGAAATCATTTCCACAGCCCAAAGGCTATGACACTCTGGATTCAAAACCACCTCCAGAACAGTGACAACAAGCTGTCAGCTAAGTCAGGACCACTTGGTATGGAGAGTCCTGCTTTTCCAACATTGAACTTCACAATAAAAATTTAATTTGGTCCAGCCACTGTGCATCCATTGCTTGGATATTGTTGTAAATCAGTCTTAATCATTATGTTCCTACAGGGGTTTATGTTGGGAGAGTTGTATACATTTGCAACTTCCAATAAATAGAAAGTTATCTGAAATTTGATGAAACCAAGATACATTGTATAAAAATATTCTAGCTCATTGCTTGTCCTTATTTGGATGAACTTTATGTCCCTCTGCATTTTATATAGCTATAAAGATTACAACTCTATATGAGATAGATAGATAGATAGACAGATAGATAGATAGACAGATAGATAGATAGATAGATAGATAGATAGATAGATAGATACCTGTGCAATGGATAAGACTGTACAGGCCAGGATTCTCCGACCTGGGGCAGTGTTATTTCCCTTCTTGTTTTCGTCCCACCCCATGAGATTGAACACCATATATCTGCAGTGTGCTACCAGAACTCCCAAATCTTTTCAGCTCTTCTTGCACACTCATCTAGGAAATATGGCTCGGTTATAACTAAAAGACCTGCTCCATGAAGCAAATTGTTTTCCCTACATTCTTGGAAATGCCAGTTGGAACCAATTCTCGTGCAGAGCAGAAATTCATGTGCAGAACTGCGTTACAGAGCGCTGAGAGGCAGGACACAGACACTCCATAAAGGAAATGTCCTACAAATGTCTTGGCTCCAAGTGATTGCTGAGCAGCCTGCACTCGTAACAGCAGGAGAATTACTGAGTAGAGAGTGAAGCAATTAAAAGCTGTGCTGGGTCTGGCACATTCCTGAGAGACAGAGGGCAACTGAACAAATTTAATAATGCTGCACTCTACATTTGTCAACACTAAAAAGACCCACTCACAAAAGTTATTTCTGTCCAATATTAGTCAGTCCTAAGGCACACAGTTATTATCAGATTTTTGTGCATAAAATAATTGTGTAGACATTTGGGCAGTTCTGAACATTATGTAGTTGCTCAGAGGGTAGAGGGATGTTTATCCAGAAAGTGTATTTATCTAGGGAGATGTACAGAAGGTAAAGAGAGAACACGGTGGTCTGCTGACACTTGTAAAAAATGATCACTGGTCAGAGATCAAATCTTGCAAAGCTGAGTTGTGTTTGACAAGGGTTGTAATGTGATGGAAGGAAAATATTAAAGGGTAATTTGAAAAATGAGGATTATAATTAAACGTGCCCTCTCTCTGAAATATTTTGACCAAAAAAAAGACACTGCCCACAGGTACCACCACTCTTTCTGGCTCAATATTTTCTGTCTACAAAAAATATAAAGAAATCCTCTTCTAACTTTTAAAAAAAAGAAAAAAGTTGTGAAAGTCAAGTAAAAGCAAAATTTTGAAACAGGATTTGTATTAAAGATGTAATTTTTTTCAGGCAGAAATATATGCAATGTATGGTGATTGTATATATGAGCACCATTACTACTGATGCCAGGGCAGAAATGGTGTTCAAGTAACAAAGCACTTGTTGAACAGACACATGAAAGTGGACACAGGTTCATATTTTTCACTAGAAAGTAACAAAGCAGAGCCAGTATAACAGGCACTGTCTCCTGCTAACCTCTGGCTCAAGAGAAAAAGAAAAAATCACGTCTGCCCCGTTAGAAACTGATGTGGGAGTGATTTGGGGCTAAGTAACACCACGAGATGAAACGGGCGCTGAGCTGCGGTGACTGGGGGAAGGCTGAGCTCGCGGTGCGATGGGGAGCGATGGCAACTGCAGCTGTGCTGTCATAACAAGGTTAACCCGCAGTCAGGGGAAGTTGTCAATCTAAATGGAGACATATTGTGGAGGGACCAGGCTTCCCCGGCTCCCCCAGGGAGGGATGCCACGGGAGCCGAGTCACTCCTCCTGCCCAAGGAGGCCTTAGCGAGACAATTGCTGCCACAGGCTGAGCCAAGTGGAGGAGCTCGTGTCCATTTGGGCTGATAAAATTGCTACTAATGGGTTTATCCTTTTGCAGCAGCAGTGCTGCTGAAATTTTTGAGGATAGCAACAGATTATCACAAGAGGATTATGCTTGTTAATTGATATTTCTGGTACATTTGACTGGAAAATGAAGGCATCAGGATGTGGATGCTGAGCTGTCTCTCTAAAAAGATAGTGGAAATTGGGGCTTTTGCTATGGCACAGCCACTCATGGGTGAGAAATTTCTGAGCCTTATGTAAAACAAACTACTTGGGGGCAAAGAACACCAAAATAGCCAAAGTTCTTGGTCCCCTGAGGACTGGGGCTGTCAGGGGGTTTGGTAGCCCTCACCTGTCTCCTGGCCCTTCCTCCACACCTCCAGTCCTGCTGGTAACACCCTACTGCAAGTAAAGGTGATAAACATCCCTCTCTCTCTCTCACTTTGATATTTGCCTTAGTACCTTTCACCCAAAATGAATAATACACCTTTGCTGATGTTTCTTTGGAAATTATGTGGCTTCAAGAGATCACATAGGAAATCAGACCAGCTTTAACTTGTAATGAAAACTGGTTGAAATTTATGCTGTTCTTCACTTTTATTATTTATTACATTCTTGCCTGAGTATATTGATTTTGTGCCAACCTCTGTTCTTGTCACAGTTTTTGTCACACAAATGAGGTTCCAGAAATGTAATGCCTATATTTTATGAAATAGAGTCCTATGCCATTTCAGGATGACCTTTTCAGTATTCTGCATTCTGATGGGTTGCCTGTTTCTGAGGCAGGGGCCTATTTCCACCTACACCTTGTCCCCTCAACACTTGTGTTTTAGAAGTAATTTAAAAAGAGGTTGCTATATCAATTTCTTTTGTTTGTGTTGGCATGCAGAGTTTATAATCTCCTTTCTGAAAAATTAGTGAACTCTGGACAGCTGGCTTTTCATTGTACGTGCCTCCATGCAGTCTCTATGTAGGAATGAAATTTTAACTACAGCATTTGATTTAGTATTAGAATCAGTTAAACTGATAGGACTTTTGCTTCCAAGCAATTCCAAATATACATTTGAAACAGCATTATGAAGAGCATTAATGAGTCGACATTTTACCCAAAGGAGTATCCCTCAGCTACAAGTGACTGACCAAGAAGGAGCAGAGGCCCTAAAACCAGCCACAGAGACTTATAGAGTCATCTCAGTGTCACCACAGAGTGATGGTGCATCCGCAAGATGCAGAGAACAACCTCCATGACTTGCCCTGCAGTGGCAGGGTCAGTCCTTTTAGGGTCTGCATCTGTAAGCAGAACAATTGTAGAATAGGAATATCATAAATAGTTATTTCTGTTCATTCTCCCTTAACTTTTCTGGCAGTAGCATAAGAAAAAGGCACAGCAAAAGTTTCTTTAAAAATTATACCTGGTTCTCAGCTCTTTCCCTTTTTGTTCAGTATGATAATAGTTCCTTCCAGGATTCAGGAAGGCATCTGTTCCAGTTAATCAGCCCCTATCCCACAGATCACAGGAGCTGCTGACTCTTGATTTCTCTTATGACATCTGTAGCATGTAATATTTCTCCCCTGTACACAATAATTTACTTTTGCACTAAATATTTTAGAACACACAACAAAAGACTGTGAAATTATGTCTCTTCACAAGACAACCCAGTGGGTAAGTTATTCAATCAGGATTCAGGAAGCTGAAAATTTTTGTTAGTCCCTATTATGGCTCTGGTAGTCCTCTGAGCCTCTGAGCCCAGCTCTGAGCCTCTGCTGCCATGGCAGCACTTTCCATCCATCCATTCAGGCCAGCAGTTCCCAGAAGCAGGAGCTCAGAGGGAGCTGACAGCCAGCCAGATCTCAACACAGCAGTGCAAGTGTAGTGACAATGACTCATCTGTGACAGATCATCAAGTTCCTGTGTGCCGTGGAGACAATTTGTGTATGCACAGGAAATTCAGTCCAGCCAGGACGGCTTTGCCTTGCTACCCACGTTTTTGTCACCTGTGTAGCCTGTGCAGAAGTCCTGACACATCCTGAGCACTTCAGATTCACAATGCGTGTGCACTTTTTGTGTGCATTTATTTCTGCCTGGAAAATGGATGAGCTGGGAGACTCTCAAGGATGTGCAATGGAAAAGGAAGCCTAACAGATTTTTGCCAGCTGAAGTCTCTGCTATGTGTGTACAGGGTGGGCAACTTCGGCACAGTAGGGTATTTGTTGCTGCAAAACAGGGACTCCTGAACGCTTAAAACCCCCATATTTTATCTGGGGGAAGAGGCAGGAGTGGGAATAAAGAACTGGGTGTTTTCCTATCCTCATTCAGAAGGAAAGCTGAGCAACTGTGGGGCTGTATCACCCACCAGCAGTTACAAATCAGCACAGCGCTTCCCTGCTCAGGTGAGTGCCCTTTGTGCAGCATCATGCCCTGCCACCACCGCTTTGTTCTGAACATCAGCGTCCTGCTGCTTCTCCTGGGGAGCCTCTGCCTCTCATCAAAGCAAGCAGAGACCCCCACAGAAATATTCCAGGCACTGCAAAGCAGCCCAGCTCGAGCTGATGTGCATTATCTTGCTGGAAATAGAAGTTTCTGTTGGTTGCAAGTTCATCTCACTGCACCTTTTACAGGACAGGGTGTTACAGATCAGCCTATTCATAGTTTTCAGGAAAAAAAAAAGGCAACAAACCAAACTCTGGATAAGATATTTTGGGAATAAAATTGCAGACAGAGAAGTCAAACCAATGAGGAATTTACACCTCATGTATTCTCATGCTGAAATTATTAAAAAGCCTAAACTGCAGTTCAGTCAGGGAAAGGCCTTCCTGCCCTGCCTGCACTGCTACTTGAAAGAATTAATTAAGTCAGGGGGGCAAAAAACCCCTCTTCTCCAGCAAACAAGCAAATTTTTAAATAACACGTACTTTAGTCCCTGAATATGTAGTTAGACCTCTGAGCACTTAGTTATCTTCACACATTTCAAAGCCATTGCTATGAAAAATTCAAGAAAACATGAGCAAAAAAATGAAAGTGTAAATACATGTGAGGCAAAATCTTTCCTGCAGAGAACAAGAACCCAGAAAAGCTTATAGATCAAACAGTTTAAGGGAATACATTACCATTTTGGATTCGTAAGGGTTTTCTTAGGAGGATTAAACACCTCCTTCAGAAAAAGTTCATCTCCAAAGCTGTCACTTCTCATCCACAATGCCCTGGAGGTTTAGTAGAGGTCCAGACAGCACTGCAAGTCAGAATTTTATTCAGCATTTCCAAGTCAGTCTCATAAAATTCAGGCAAGCCTGAATGAATGTTTGGGAAAGACAAGTTCTGTTGAAAAACATTCCAGAGCTGCATAAACAACGACAGCTAAACAGCAGGAGCAGGGTGTGGGACGTGGAAAGGCTGCAATAAATGCAAGCAGGACACTTGGTGAGTAACAATGCACGTTTGTGCTGTGATCACCAACATGGGTACCACCCAGAGCAAACATTTGCAGAGGGGGAGATGTTGTAGCTGTGTTAAAACCAACATTTCACCGATGTAAACACATCGGTGCTGATCCATCCCAGCTGAGTACCTGGCTCTCGAGCCCTTTTCAGATCTGCCACTGCAGGGAAAATGACAGCCAGACAGAGATGGACATCACACCAGGCACAAACAAACGGAAATCACAGTCTGTAAACTGCACAACATGCTGTAACTCCAGAGCCAATGGAATACTTACACTTTCCCGATGAGGACAATGAGGCATGGGCTTGGAAACCTGGAGCAGCACGGTCTGAGCTCAGCTGCAGCCCTGAGGGTTCCCAGGGCCACTGGCCAATACACCGGAGTCCTGTTGCCCACTTCAGCTGGGGAAGTAGAAGCTGTGGCATCACCCAGAGGGTGAGAGGAGCCAGGTGAGGGAGAGCTCCCCAAAGCTGGCACCCAAAGGGTGCCACATAGCCAAGATTCCCAAACCCTGGCATGCAGTGACTTGGCTGATGGCACACTGTCTGGCTTGTTTTCTCATGCCAAATCACATTAAAAAGAGCTAAAAGACATTAAACATCTCCTAATATGAAGTTGCCTCGAAACAATGGCTGGAGTCGTCCCAGGGATGCTGTGTGAATATGGGAATTGCTCCATGTGGTCCTGATGCATCCACAAAACAATTTCCCTACTAAACTGTTCAAACCAGCTGTGTGAGAGGCGAAACAGGCAGTGCTGAAGGCAGTAAAACTGCTCTGGAAAAGTGCAGTGGGCACTGCCCTGCCAGCCAGAGCTGAGTGGGCAGCAGCAGCTGAAGGACAGAAGATTCCCACTTCCAGGGAGGAAAGCCACGGAAGCAGCTGGATCACTGCCTCCAGGGTTCTTCCCTGGTCCCATGGCAGCAAGACTCCGTCTCTGAGCCCCTCTCTTCTCTACATGTTCCTCTCTTCATCCCAGATCAGCCTTCCCCAGACTTCTGTCCAGCAGTCCAGTGCTGTCTTTGACTTTTAAGAAAATTCAGAGTGTGTTCACTCTTGAGAATGTCTTGGGAGCTGTAAACAAGTGCTGAAATTGTGTTCCTCACGTGGAAGACGCTTGCTGGATGGAAAGAGGCAGACCAAAGGTGCATCCCCAGTGCTGTACTGCTCATTTGTTCTGTTTGTGTTTAAGCTAAAATAATCGAAGCTGGGATTCTTCCCTCCAGGCTGTTCTTTTTTGTTTCTGGGAATGAAGGATGTTAAAATCTAACCTCAGCTCCCCATATATAAAAAAGCTAAATAAGTGTCATCCTTGCTGGGGGAAGGAGAAGTGAAATGGAGACATTTGAAGGTGGAATCATTAAAGATTATGAGGCACCAGGAGCTAGGTAGGCCAGTGGGATTTCTGTAGGTAGCAGAGGTCAAAAGAAATATCTACATGGTCTAAACACACCTACATGTTTTAGGAGAGTAAAAAAATAATAATAATAAAAAAAAATCTACTGTTATATTCCCCCTGTCTAGACATTAAATACAACAGAGAAGCACAAAGTGTTCATTTAACTGAACACTTCCTCATAAAAACAGTTCTACTCCCTCACTTCTTCCAGCTGAGCCTTATCAAAGTGCTTTCCTTCTATTGATGGCTTAAAATGTTGATTTTATTCTGTGTTCTTCAAAAAAAGAGATGCAAACAAGAAATTCTAGTCAATACCTAAATACTTCTGTCACAAAGGAGACTTGTCAGAATATCATATAAGCAAAATATGAAAATTTGAACCAGTGGCTGATCTAAAATAATTTTTAAAAAAGAATACTTCATATATATAATAATGTTACTCTTTTTTTCTTTTTCCACACACTGGCAAGATTGTCCCTTTACCTGGCTTCCCATTGGCCCAAATTCTAGACAGGGTATGTGAAGACAACATAGTTACCCACACCATAAAAATGCCTATTTAGATGGGGATAAAAAGATTATTTTCCTGAATTCTTGCAGGAACTTCCAGCTGAGACAACAGAAATTCACTCAAGAGGGTACCTCAAGTTCCCCAGTCCTCCTCTGTGGTTACGGCCACACCTGTAATCAGAAGTAGCATAAAAAATCCCTTTATTTTGGTACTGATGATGATGGTGATAATTTGCACAGTTCAGCCATTCATGGGCAAAATAAACATGCAGTAGAGATGCCAGGTTTTAAAATTTTAAGGTATTCATCCCTTCCCAAGTTATGGTTTGGGTCTTGAAATCTGCAAATGTTGTGTTCTAGTCCTGGAAATGTCACAATTTTAAAGCTTTTTAGAACAACCTGGGAGAGCTGGTAAAGTGGCTTAAAAAAAAAGAGAAAGATGAAAAAGGAAAAGGAAGGAAAAAAAAGAGTTTTGCATGTTTCAAACAATAACCTGACCTCTGTCAAGGCGCTGATACTTGAAGGGGAAAATGAACATCACAGGACAACTTAGGGTAAAGCAAATGAGAACACAGAGAACATCAATCCAACCCAGAAAGAGCAATATTTGAGTACTGGTTATGGAACTGGAACATTGAGGCAACAATGATTAGAAATCAGTGTGAAAATAAAGAAATAAAGCTAAATAGCTCCTGTTTCTCCCAATCCTTCTGTTCTCCCAAGCAAAATGATTTCCAGAAGAAAAGACCTAAATATGATGATGTTCCCTCTGTTTTGAAAGTGATTATCCTGTAGGGATCAGTACTTTACTCTTCCTTACATTTTTAAAACTTTTTGCTTCTTCATGTGGATTTCAAATGAAGCACATTAGAATTGCTAATAACATTCCTTACTTAGCTAAGAATATGTCAGGTCAATTCTGCAACAGAATGAGTCCAAGAACTGCAGAGCTGGAACAGAAATAGATGTAATTATTCTGTTTTCAGTAAAAAGTATATTTACAAGATCTCGCAAATAAATGAATATTCAAAACAAATGCATTGTCAGGAAAAAAAAACAAACAAACCAAAAACCAAAACAAAACAGAAAAAAAAAAAACCACAACAAAAACCAGACCAACCTTATTAAGTAAAGAAAGGAAATACGGAGCCAGTAATCACTGTAAAACAACAAATGTCATTTCTGACATCAAGGAACAAGGTGAGGAGATGGAAATATCAGCCTTTGACAACTGAAGGGGCAATGTCATGACTAGTGAATCCAATCAATGACATGAACTGTGTTTCACGGTATCTTACACCACCAAACCCAGTCCAGAATATCAGTAAAACAGTCTGGTGACTGCTCAGTGCAGGGTGTGAGGTGACTTTAGGGATTTCTGTCTGAAACCTACACCAATGAATTCATATTATCAAAAATAAGTTCTAAATAATTTGGTTAAGAGTAAATATATTTGACTCAATACGAGAAATTAATTGATGGCATATAATTTGGTCTGCCATATACAGGTGGATAATTAACACACATTGATGGCCACTGTGTGAAATTCTCCACCATTTTTCATTATAACCCCACAGGTACCTTCTATGTCTCCACTGGCAGGCATCACACTGCATCTAGCCTAGAACTTACACAGATAAGAGAGGCACTATCTCATTTTACCAGCTTCTTTTTCAGTAAGCAGCAGCAGGCATGAAATTCATCACAAATTTAGATATACTTGGTTTTATTCAGTGGGGCAATACTCTACCCTTATGCATGGCCTTGGAGCTATAAACATCAGAGAGGCACTAGGTCACATTCTGTGGGTCTATCTATAGCAGTCTTTGGCTGGAGCAAATATGGCTCATTATGGTCTGTCAGCCAGGGTGAACCAGAGTAAAGGTGTAAAATATCACAGCTGGAAAAAAGGTCTTATAGTGGAATTTAAATAAACCCTCTACATTGTACACATAGTTTTTACTCATACTCTAGGAAAGAAGAAACTAATGCCAATTTCATGGTACTGTTCATTTTATAAGCTGTACAAAGCCCCAGAGAACTGTACTTCCTTCCACAAAGAAGAAAGTAAATTCTCAGGTAAATATGCCAGCATTTGGTGTGAAACCAGATGCACAGAATGATTCCTCTCATGTTGTGCCAAAGCTTCAGCACGGAGGAGTCATTGCCTCATGGCCCACCAGGACCCAGCTCCTCAGCCTCATCCCACAGCAAAACAGACTTTAGGGGCAGACAAGGTGATTTTTGGTCAAGTCTTTCCCAGATGGATCTAAGCTGAAATCACCTCTGATAGCAGGACAGCTCCTTGTACTGTCTCCCCCAAAAGGGTGAGCTGAAAGCTGATGGACTTACAAGACTGTTCTCTGAGTGTATTTTGAAATTGATATTCGAGCTAAGTTTACCAAGTGCAGAGCAAATTCATTTTACTTTGAAACACTAAAAAGGATATTTCATTGTTCTCTGATTCAATGGTGGCATTAAGATTTATCGGTTAATTATCAAAGAGATTATAGGAGCATCTTTGATTGTTTCATTAACTATACCAACAAAGCTTGCTCAAATTTCTTTTTACACACAATTTCCATGACAAGGCTATGAAAAACAAATTGCTCCTGTCATTAAACTGCAGTTTCATTATTCCTTTTTTCTATCATTTCAGACATGCACTGAACTTCAAGACCCAGTCTGAAGAGTAACTGGGATATCAAACCTAGTGTGGCCTTGCTAAAAGTAAAAATCCTCACCTTAATACCCAAACCTTTCAGTGCTCTTTGTTGTTCAATCCCTTGGATCCTTATAAGAAATTTAATTGGTATAAACTTGAAGCTTAATTCAAATCAGAAAAATCCCTTTAAGGCACTGAAAAATTTTGAAGGGTAAGAAATACTTTTCACTTGTCCTTTCAGGGAGATGACAAAGTGGAGAGAAGTGAAGCCAGAAGTTTGAAGGGAAAGAACTTCTACTGCAAGGCTCCAGAAGGAAGAGACACTCGGGAATATTGAGGAGTGAAAATTAGGCCTAATAATGTCCTTTGTTTTCAGTGGTCCTTGTTAGACAGGATACACTGCTGAGATTTTGGGCTCCAGTTTGGTTTATGAGTTAGATATAAGACTTAATTTTAAGTGCCAAGATATGACTTAGATTGAGGGCAAAGTTTCATGTTTTAATAATTTGTAGCCTTTAAAATTAAAACCAGGACACTGTCTTGGATTTCATTTTATCTGAATGGGAAGAGGAGCTTGCCTGTAACAGTAAATTGGACTCAACACCTATACAGCATTATTTTATGGTTTACTGGACATTTATTTTAGTGAAGTCTGCATCTGCATTACATTAAACTTGAAAGGAAAGCCACAAATGAAACTCAAAATCAGACCAAGCAACAGTCGACTCAGCTATGGAGCTGCTAACTGCATTTGTATTGATTAAATTTACATTCTGGAAATAATGAAACAACTTCTGCTGCATTTACCTTATCATGATCCTAAGCAAAGCAGAATTATTATGCAAAAGGAAACAGTAATACAAAAAAGCAGGTTCAGGGAGAGAAAATAAACAAAACAAAACCCACAAACAAAACACACAAAAAACCCTCTTGCTCTTTTCCTCTCTCCCTCCCCAAAGCTACATAATTTACTCCCAGTCCATAAGGTCCTTAGTTCCAGTGATTGGGATGATGGATGGCTCTACTTCAGCTGCAGCAAGAGAAGATACAGCAATGCATCACTCTGCAGGAAAAAACAATAGAGCGAACAAAGCAGCAGGACAATGTGGTGGGCAGGAAAGCCAGGGGAATTCTCTGCTGGTGGAAAAGCAGACAGCCCTACACCGGAGAGTACAAAACACAGCGTGTGGGGTTTGCACTCTTTGTGGCCACGCTTGTTGAAACCTGATTAAGAGGGCTGACCAACAACTGCAGGAGGGGGAGATCTTTGGTGCTTGAGTTCTGGTGTTTTTACAGGAGTAAAGTTGTGCCATTGCCTAATTTCTGCTAATGTATGTAATTTAAAATGTTTGGAAATGGGTTGGGTCGGTTCCTGGTTAATCTCTGTGAAAGCTGGGTGGATCTGAAATTTGCCTGTGAAATTCTAGAGCAATCGATTAAAACATTTATGTTTTAATGTAAGTCAGTGTTCAAACTCAAATCCAATAAATCAACAATTGATGTGCTAAAGCTATCATAGTTCCTACCATAAAACTCAGCAACAAATGCAGTAAAAAAAGAGAATACTACTATTAAATATTACATTCTTTTCAGCAAGAAGCAAAAGCACAAGTGATGGCCTGAGGAAATTCTGAAGGCTTAGGTGAAATGCTTAAAACAAACAAGACACATCCAAAATATATTCATTATTTATGTATGTTTTCAGCACATAATGCAGTAATAGTGAATTAATTACAGCTTGTAATTTAGATGATTCAGACAGAATATAAGGAGATGAATATAACCATAAACAAATAAATTTACATAATACACAACACAAAATTCAAGGGCACTTTCTAACGCCTAGAGGGAATAGAAAATACTGAAACTCTTTGTTTGAATTAAATGTTGCAACAGGACAGGTTTTGCACTTTTTACAGGAAATCAGGTTCATCATCCAGAGAAACTCATATGGAACTGTAATGATTTGTCATTGCTAAGCATGTTAATAATGCTTACTGCTCAAGCTTTCTCATTTTCCATTGTAAAACCTATTGAGTAGCATTTTGCTGAACTTTATACAATGAAATTGAGTTTTTCCCATTCTTGTTGAATTCTCATAGAAAACACCTCTACCAGTTCTACAGCAAGGCCAAGAAAATAAAGAGATAATATTTCACCCACCTGAAAAACCTGGTGAACATTCTTTGAATAGCAGTGATAGCTGCAATTTTTTAGAGCAGTTTTATGACAGCTGGAAAGGGGTTTACTGGTTACTGGATTTCTCTTTCACTTTTCTTCTGCAGTTTAACAGCAATTCACACAAACAAATAACTCTTGTAAATGCAAGTGAAATTCAGTTAACTAAAATACCTTGAAAGTTGAGCCTTGCAGAGCAGAAACAAAGTTCTGAGAGGACAACTCCTGTTCTAGGAATGCATCAACAACTTTTCTGTAAACCCTCTGCAGGGGAGACAAAGAGAATTTCATATTCAGGGTGGAGAGTAATGCCCTGTCTAGGATGCGCATGCCCTGCCTCCCACTCCCCGGGTGCCCTAGGCAAGAAGTTGACTGTGATTAGCTGGACATTTCTTCTTGGAGATGGAACTGACTGAGAAAAAGTTGAAGGGTTGTACAGTTGAGCCCTACAGTTGCAACTGAATCGATGTTTTTCTTGCTTTACCATCCAAAACAGCATTAAATACTCTCAAAAACCAGCTGTACGTGTGAAGTTGAACCCCAAAGTGAGTGCACACTTAAAACTTTTATCTCTGTGAGCCAGCATCCCACATCCCTGAGTCACTGCACAGGCAAGATACATTCATTAATATCACTAAAGACTAAAACAGTAGAATGGTGATAGGAGAGAAAAGCCCATCAGGAATTAATAATTTTTGCTTTGGAGCAGAGTTTTAATGGGCTGTAGTTAAATAAAGCCAATTACCTCGTACTGACCATAGAAGATGAAACAAAATACTGAATCAGTAAGGGAGTGCTGTTAATTTTGTACACGGAATAAAGAAAGGTTCCTATGGACATAATCTACATGATTGTGTAATTACAGATTAGTATATTACTAAATACACAGAAGACGGACCAAGCCACAATCTTGGCTTTTTTGCTTCCTGGCTTTTGAATGGTGGATTTGACAAGTTTATTATGCTTTTTCTCATATTCTATAAAAAATATTCATATTCAACTTGAATATTCAGAATTCCAGAGAAAATTAATTTCTGAAAAATTGAAATTTGTCTTCCAGTTGGAACCTACTCATCTTGTTTGGTTTTTTTAACCCCCATATCAGAATATTTGTTTTGTTGAATTGATCTGAAATAGTGCTTTTAAAACCTGATGACTAAAACTATTACATTTCTATTCCAGTGAATTATCCTATTTTAAAAAAGTCAAAACCCCTTCTGGTAAGTATGAAAGTATATGTTAGAACATTATTACTAAGGTTGTAAAATCAAGCAGTCATAACAAATATTGAAGGATTTGTCTTCAGCTGATGCCTCATCCCCTCTCTATCATCTGTTTGCCATAGTTAAATCAGGATAACAATCTGAGAATACGTTCTGTGTAATGGATCAGACTCCCTGTAAAACTACATCTCTTCTGGCAAAGACTGTCCATGTTCTGACTGCCACATGCAAACCTGGTCATGCCATTCCAAAATTTACATTTAGTGTGAGACAAGGTACAGGGAAGGGGCAGGAAAAATGACTGTCATGCTTTCTTTTCTATAGGGGAGCTGAGGTCAGCTATAACTCCACAGTTTAGAAACTGGATAAATGAAAGTACATGCATGGGATAATAAAAATGTAGTATAAACTAAAACAACCATAATACAATAATAAAAAATAATCAAACAACAGCCACAAAATCATGAATGCCTTGGAGAGAGGAAAGAAGAAAACATTCATGATTGTAATATGAGATTGAGAGGGAAATCTGTGAAAGAAAGTACTACTCATGCTATAATTAGATGATGCTGCTCATTGAAGGAGTATTTTTTACATCTGCTTAGAATATAAATGAGAAAAGAAGAAATGAAATAAAATGAAGGAAAGCTCCATGAATATCTGTGGAACACAGTGATCGAACTCAGATTCTGGTTCATCAAACCACAAAATACTGTTTACTTGCAAATGAATGACAAACTATAGAATTTGGAGACTATACTGGAGAAAAAATCACCCCATGCTTTTCATTTCTTAAGATCTTTCCCAAAGCACTCATAATTTGACCCTGTCAGAGGCCAGATACTGGATTGGAAGCACCTTTAGTCTGCTCCTAACTGCAGTATTTACTGTGTCTTAGTCCTGGAAAAAGGTTTCAATTTTAATATGCTCTGATCTGGCTCCTGAGTGAGACAGAGAATGCTTTCACTTGAATGTTATAACAACATTTCCCCTAACTGAGGAAAAATATCTGCTATATTCATGAACGCCTCAGGTTGTTTTTATTGGTTGCATGGTTGTTGGGTTTTTTATTTCAATATGCAGTAATTCGATTTCATACATTAACGGCTGTAGGTTTTTCTTCATTGCCAACAAATCTCACTTTGCTTGTGATATGAAAGGTCTAGCAGCTACAGGGTTGGCTGAAACTTTCTGAATACAAGTCATGTATACTTTACCATGTGATTGAAGGAGGTCAGCTTGGCTCCAGCCTGCCTTTCTTTTACTTTCCACCTTGTATATGGGTTTTTATCAAATAGTTTTGACCACGTGTTGTGGAACAAAGTGTGGTCGGAGATTTCTCAGAGTCAGAAGTCCTGACTCCTGCTCCCCTTGCTGTCAGGCACGTGCCGTGTCTGACGAGACACCGAGCTGGCAAAGCCCTCAGGAAGAAATTGGTCAGGCTTTCCCTCTCTAACTTTTATTTTAATTCCACCAAAGAGTTAATTCAAGATTTTAACTCAAACAACTCCTCTGCCAGAGAGCTCTGACACTGGGCAGCACTCTCTGCATGCTCTCAAATCCCACATTAGGCTTAATGTGCTCTGAGAGGTGGAGGGCGTCTGACATGGCTCCAGAAGAGGAGGGAAGAAAAGAGCAAATCGGAAAGATTAGCAGGATTCTGAACCCAGCAGAAACGAAAGCCTCACACCCTCCAACTGTTCTCTGCTGTCACTGTGATTATTAACTTCGTGATAACAATAAGTTTGTAAGCAAATTTGTAGCTCAGCTGGGGAGAAGATTGGAATAGACTACATTTTTTTTTCTCTCTCTCATTAAACACTTCAAATACAACTGAGAGGAATTTTAATATTTAAAAAGAGAGATTCGAAAGCTATTTACTTCTGGGCAGCTTATTCTAACACCACCTCAGCTTATTTTTCCTCCCATGCATCTCTAATAAGCAAATATATGCTCACAGTTAGCTCTAGACATTTTTGTTATTTAGTGAATATGGAAATAATTTAAATCTCTAAAACATTTCCACTTAAAGCTTCTCTCCTCTACTCCATCCTGTCCTTGTTCTCATTGCAACATTGTTAGGATAAGCAAAGTCCTTTATTGATATTCATCATAAAAACACAGGATTTCCCCCTTTCCAGAAGACATGCCACTACTAATTTGGCCGAAAACCATCACCATGTGTCAGGCTATTCAACTCAACAGAAGCCTACTGCGGCTGCAGGTCATGTTGTTGTTTTACTGGACGTGGCTTTTGCTTCAGCTGCTCCACAGAAATCCTCCATTTTTCCAGCATGAGCAGCCAGCTTTGTGAGCTGAGAGAGGACAAGACAGAAGGAAGCAATACTTGGAGAAGGGACCTGTTCCCTGGGCTGTGGAAGGATACTGGATGAGGGATACCAATGAGAATAAAAGGTTGATGTAAGCAAGGAAGAAGAGTTCAGGGGGTGGAGGCTTCCTAGAATTAACAAAGCCCCTCACTATCTTGAGGCAACAGTGAAGTGATGAAAAGAAATAAATATGTAACAATAGCAAAACTATTAATATAAATCTATTGCTAGTTTTTGACTGAATGGCTTTGTTTCACTAATGAAAACATTCTATTTATCAAAGATAAAAGTATTTCCAGTAAAGGCCCATTGAGCTTGCTAAGTATATTTTCTTTTATTTTACTTCTTTCAACGCAATAACAAGTGAGGGAAAAGAAGAAAGATTCCCACTACCTTTACTAAGGCAAAGATTATATTCAGAATAGTCCCTTAATTATCCTTACCTAGTATAGTCCCTATTTAATAATCCCACTCAATAATTTAGGAAGAAATCTCTTTACAGTTACTAATTAAACAGGAATAGCAGATAAAGCTTACTGGAAGAGTACATCGCCATTTTCAACTGTATTTCCTCCTTGAATATCATACATATTTTCTCCAACATTTGGCCAGGCAGGTGGCCAGCAGGCACTGTCAAGATAATTTATGTCTCTTGTTTATTTGAATAATTAAAGTAACAACAGCACTGGAACCCTGCAATTTTTGCACAACCCCAGCTTACACAACAATTTCCCATTCCTTCTACTCTTGTCCTCTTCTCCCACAAAAGAAATCCCATGCACGAGAAGGAGGCTCTTAATGAACCAGCGACATCCAAGGAAGTAGATCTTTGTGAAAGGAACAAATTTCTCTGCAGTTAACCAACGAGAGAAGAAAACTCCAGCAGCAATTTAGGAATCTGCCTCCTGCCCCGTGTACCAAACCTCTCACACCCACCTCAGTTCCTCCTTCTCCAGGGGGCTCCGTGGGCACCCAGCTTCACCCAGCCCCGCTGCTCATGTGCTGCGGGCAGCGTTTGGTGACTGTGACTGCATCCTTAGTGTGTGTGAGCTCCAATTCCCCTATTTCTAAAGGACAGAGGAGCTAATGCAAGAGCTGTGACTTTGAATTTTTGCCAAGAAATGGAAACCAGTATCAAGGGGCTCTGAACCTCACTTCAGCTCTCAGCCCATCACAGCTTCTCTGTGGCTGCCCCTGCTCACGTGGTGCATCGCCACCCCTGATTGTGATCTGGAAGGATTCCTGTTACCAGCTAAATCTGAAGTATTCCACTTATTCTGGTCAAAAAACTTGGTTAGGCTAAGAAGCCTAACATCACTGACCAGAGGACAGCCAGAGTAACTCACAACAGGACCACACTCTTGACAGGTCTCTACATATTTTCTTGTATTGTTACCTTTCTTTCCCAGAGAACCCCTTTTTCCCCATGATCCAGGAGACTTTTCAGAGATTCATGTGGAACGTGGATGTCTCCCTGTGTTACAGCAACATGGCAGGCCCTGCAATGCAACACAGCTCCATTTGATGGGTGTTTTTATAGCCCTCCTATACCTTTTCAAAACTGTCAGGTGGTTGTAAAAGATGAGTAAACAAAGTGATATAACTGAAAGCTTTTTCCTTAATGTCTGTAAAATAATTAGGAGCCCCAGCTCCTGTACTCACAAGCCAGAGGCAAAGTCTAAAGCAACATAAATTATACAAATTGCTTCACAGATGAGCACATTAGCTAAAAGAGGTCTGTTTTTTCCTGCTAGGCAGAATTATTTTGCACCAGTATGGGGGAACCAAACCTTTGCCATACTAATCCTCGATACTGGTGGGTGGCATTATAATCCTGGTATTATTGTTTATGTTCTCTGATGAGTAATGTCCAGGACTCCGAGCTGTAAGGTAGCAAGTTCCTTTAGTTAGTAAAAGATTTTAGATTTTCATGTTCACAGAGTTCTTTCTGGTATGTTTTTTAATCTCCATACACATATCTTACTATGAGTTTAAAACAAAAACAAAAACAAAAACAAAAACAAAAACAAAAACAAAAACAAAAACAAAAACAAAAACAAAAACATAACCAATCAATAGATAAGAGTTAATGTGATACTTGTAACACACAACTTGTTCACTTCCTCCAATGAAAAATAAAGGACATGCAGGGCAGGGTTACAATTTATGGAGTATTGCCAGTCAGTCACTCAATTTCAAGAGCCAGAATATTCTGCCTGTGTTATCTGCTGATTCATCGCATGACTGAATATTTTTCTCTTTTTAAAAGGTAATATTTTGAGACCATACATCTATTTCTTTGGGGAAGTCCAGAGCAAAATCAGATGTCAAACATATATAAATGAGATGCTAAAATATGGTAAGCATATCTGACAGTTCAAAATACATTATTTCTTTGCTGTCTATCTCAGTGAATTTCTGAAAGAGAAAATAATATTACCTCCTTTATTGCAAATTGTCTTACGAGACAGAATAGTTTTGTTCTATAGCCCTGGTAATCTTCTTGTATTTCTACTACTAGAGAAATTGTTTTTAGTCTGGGACATTTCTTGTCTTGAATTCTACTTCTTTCAACATATCAGTCCAGCAACAAAAAGCTTTTATGTTGGTAGGGTTATCTGGTTTTGGAAAAATGTTTGCTGCCATGTTGGAAACCCTGACACCATGTCTCTGTGTTTACAACCATGTATAAGCCTTGGTGCTAAATTGACCTTTGCTTTAAGAAAATGAATTTATTAAACTTCTCAGCTAGATTTTTCTTCTGAAAAAAAAAACCAAACAACAACCCACCAAACAAAAAAAACCAAAGGAGGATTGAAAAGCACTCTGTTCAGACAGTTGGAATGATATTTCTGTAAGTATTGCTGGTTTTGGTATTCTGCTTATTTTCTTATTCAGCTTCTTATTCTCATTCTTATTCTTCTGCTTTCTTATTCTGCTTTATTTTTTCTTAGGAATTGGTATTCTGCTTATAGCTCTAGAAAACCTATCCTTTTCAAAGTGTCGTTTATTATCAACTGTTACAGCTATTATATTGAAAAAATTATAAACCCACTTATTCCAGCTACAACTCAAAGTTGTTTACATTAATATGAATATACATACTCATATTTATTGATAAATATATGCAAGTTCCTAAAGGGAAAATGGCTCTAATTTCTGTATACATACACTTAAAAATGCATATTTAAAAATACATATGATTACTAAAATACCCCCTAAAAATTACTATTTAAAGGAAATCAATTCCTTTAAAACTGAGACTCTGCCATGGTAATCTATTTGATTCAAATAAGGAATTTATCTCAAATGCAAGCTATCTCATAGTTTTGTTAGAGGCAGGCCAAGCACCCTGTGTGAGTTCAGGACCCTGTGTGGTGATTTCCTTTTAGCAAGCAGCAATTACAAGGATTAGAGGCTGAGGCTCAGCTCGATGGAGATGAGGGGCATTTAGCCATTTCCCTGGCGTTGCTTTGGGGCACACAGACAGGTTCCCCTGGGCCCTGAGCAATGGAGCCTCTTCCACCAGCAGGCACCAGAGCAGGTCCCTTTCGCCGCTGCTGCAGCTCCAAATGTCACATACCACAGGTGATGTTCATTGTGGGAGCTACGGGGACATAAAGGAGAGCACGGATTATTGCTGATGGTGGAGTGCCAAAGGTTAGTGAAAAGCTGGATTGTCTGCTGGACCAGGGTAGATAAGAACACAAAAGGGCACAGAAATGGATTTGAATACAGCCACTTATCAGCGTGCCTTTTAAACTACATTATGCTGCATATAATGGTGCGCTGTTAGCACTAAAACTGGGAGTCTCCTTTTATGAGTGTACTAATTTATTTACATCAATTTGTGTCACTGTTTTAGCATGTCCTCTACTTCCCTGAGCAAAGAAGTAAGACACCAAGTCAGCTAAATTCAGGCAGAATTCAAGTGGCTCTAGTTCTTTTCAAACAACTATTGCTTTCTGCTGATGTAGCTCTCTGTTGGCTGCTGTATTGTTTTCTCCACAATAAAAACAAAGAAGCACATATAAAACAAAGATGTTTATGATTTGGAATAAATTGTAGCTTTACTATTCTTTATTACTGGAAACCATCCAATTATTATGCAAAAGAATAAAAAAAAAAGGATCATTTATATAGCATACTGTTAAATTTTATATCGAGTGATATGATAAAATAGCCAACTGGGACAATGGGTGGGGAATGGGAGAAATGCCAGATTTTATTTATGTCATGTTTATAGTTAGCTATGTTTATCCTTTTTTGTCAGTTAAAGGAACATTAAATAGAATTATCTTGGATTTATGGTAAGTAATAAAGCAGACTTTTTTTTTTCATGAATACTCAATTAGATTAAAGTATACAGTCACAAGAGCAAATATGCACCTATTTATGATTCCTTTCCTGAGGCCATCCTCACGTTCCTCTCCAGAGACTGCAAGAATCTGGAAGACTTTGGACAAAACAGAGCATGTGTTTACTGTAGCACATGTGGAAGCATAATGCAAGACTGGTAGGACTGAAACATGGAGTTCAGGGATCCTGAAAGAGAATGGAAAGGATACACAAAGAAATGTTAGCACCAGACTTAAAAAAAAAAAAAAAAACAAACCAAACAAACATCAAGTAGAGATTTCTGGAAAGAAATAATATAAATAAATATTATTTCAAAAGGGCACTCTCAATGCCTGGTGTTTGTGGGGGAAGACTCAAAAAGGCTTTGTTTAGCCTTTGCGTTGCCATGATTCACTCATGCCCAAAAGAATGAGGAGCCTAGAAATCCTTGGTAGAAGGCACCCAATGTCTGGCTGTGTATCACTGGCACAGACTCTGACATTTGGTTCAGAAAGGGATCTCTCATCTAAAGTCAGGGGACAGATTTACATCTGTTTTCCTGGAACATGATGTCCCTCAAAACTCTTTTAAAATGTGAAGGTGCCATTTCAAACCACACCTGGTATCCTTTTTTCTTACTTTAGGGTTGTGTCCTGTTTTAGAGAATACCTTTGTGAAACAAGGGAAAGGAAAGCAGGGTCAAGTTTCATGTTTTTCAACAATGTTAAGCCTGCAGTTCAAGTTTGGGGACTTAGTATTTGCTGTTGTGTATGCTCATATACAAGATAAAGGGAAAAAAAAAAGACTAGTTGTTTGAATCAATTCATCTCAAAACATTCTGTGAGGCTTAAATTCTGGCTCAGTCTATTGAATGCCATTTTTTGATTAGCTGATAAAATGTCTGGCCAGTGCTGTCACAAAAAAAAAAGTAGAGAGAAAAAAATCCAATTCATTGATATCATTTTGTGCTGTCTCACATGCTGTCTTCAACATCATTTTAGATGGAGTTTAACTTGTTGCACAAGGACTTTGCCACACATCAGGTAGGTAGCACAGTGATGCTTCTCAGCTCCAGCACGGATGCTGCGTAAAAGGAGTTATAGCTGGGAAAATGCCAGACCTCCTGGGACCTGAGCAAGACAGGTAATTGATGGTGCCATGGCCAGCAGCTCTGAAACCTGCTGTTTCTCCTCATTTCTCTTTAATCCACATCATTGATGCTGTGCTAATAGCAAGGATTATATTAGCACACACTGCACTTCCAAACAGACTCTTCTTACTGACAATCAAGTGCAGACTTTTAGGATTCTGCTTCAGTTTTATGCCAACAAATTGTAAGGGTGCAAACTTCTCTGCTCTTTTGTTCCTTAATTTTCCATGCCTCTTTTGTCCTTTCTGTGTGTCTTACAGGGAGATGCAATCAAGGAGCTATTGTTCAAAATTTTATCCTTCATACACAAAATAACTGAAACAATAGGGCAAGTTTTAAAAATCATCTTGCTTGCTCACTTTGTTGAAAATTAACTGGCAGTCCCTGTTGCTTCAGAATTTCTCCGTTCATTTTTATTAGATGGAAATGTGTTTTTTTATGATGGTCTAGGATGTAAGTCATTGCAAAAAAATCAGTCTTATTTACCTAGCATGGAAAGGTAATATTTATTTCGTACACAAGTGCTATATATTTGTATTGCTCATTAGCTGTGAATGCTCTGACACCCCCAGTGCCAGAGACCGGTCTGAGTTACATAGCAATGACTTGTTCCAGCACACAATCCTCCAGTGTCTTCCCCCAGGTGTACACACAGAATCACAGAATTGTTTTGTTGGAAAAGAGCTCCAATATGGCTGAGTCTAACCTTTGGCTGATCACCACTTTGTCAACCAGACCAAGGCACTGAGTGCCACGTCCAGGCATTTCTTGAACACTTTTAGGGATGGTGGCTCCACCACCTCCTTGGGGAGCCTGTTCCAGTGCTTTTCAACCCTTGCTGTGAAGTGATTATTCCTGATGTCTGACCTGAACCTGCCCGACACAACTTGTGGCCATATCCTCGTCCTATCATTTGTTATCTGGTAGAAGAGACCGATCCCCACCTGGCTCCACCCTCCTGTCAGGGAGTGTACAGAGCAGTAAGATCTCCTCTGAACCTCCTTTTCTCCAGGCTGAGCCCCCCCATCTCCCTCAGCTGCTCCTCACCAGACCTGTGCTCCAGACCCTTCCCCAGCTCAGTTCCCTTCTCTGGACACACTCCAGCCCCTCAATGTCCTTCTTGCAGTGAGGGACCCAAAACTGGACACAGGATCTGAGGTGTGGCCTCACCAGTGCCCAGCACAGGGGGACAATCCCTGCCCTGGTCCTGCTGCCACACTATTGCTGACCCAGGCCAGGTGCCATTGGCTTCTTGCCCACCTGGGCACAGCTGGC
Source organism: Pardalotus punctatus (assembly GCA_013400915.1). Lineage (NCBI taxonomy): Eukaryota > Metazoa > Chordata > Aves > Passeriformes > Pardalotidae > Pardalotus > Pardalotus punctatus. The sequence continues at coordinate 435,298 of VZTX01027731.1, forward strand.
TCACGTTCAGCCACTGCTGACCAGCACCCCCAGCTCCTTTCCTGCTGGGCAGATTTCCAGCCCCTCTTCCCTAAGCCTGTAGCACTGCCTGGGGTTGTTGTGACTCAAGTACAGGACCCAGCACTTGGCCTTGTTGAACCTTATACTGTTGGCCTTGGTCTGTCAATCCAGCGTGTCCAGATCCCTCTGCAGAACCTTCCAGCCCTCCAGCAGATCAACATTCCATAGTGTTGTCTGTGAACTTACTGAAGGGTGCACTCCTTCCCCTCATCCAGATCATCAATAAAGACATTAAACAGAATGGGCCCCGACACTCTTATCCTTGGGGAACCACAGCTTATCATACAAATCACTGAAAAATAAATAGAGAATACCAGAGAGAATGTAAGCTGTAGCCAGCCGATACCCCTCAGCATCTGAAGCGCCCACCTCTGCTCTGTCCCCAGGGCTGTCGCCTCCATCAGGGCTGTGTCCCTCCCTGCCAGGATGCGGAGCTGTGCAATCCAGGGGCACAGAGGTTCCTGCTGGAGCAGCCAGCTTTGTTACCCGGCCAGTGCACAGCACAGCACATGCCTGTTCAAAGCCTTTCCCGGGCCCTTTGCTCCTCCCTGCTGCTCCCCAAAACCAGCAGCTGTGATGCTGGGGGTTACACCACGTGGCTTTAGGCACCTGTATAGTTTGGTTGAGAGAAAAACACCTCTCCAGTGGCGCCTGTAAATAAAACACAGAGCAAACACATGGGAAATCCTTCCTGACCCCGATGACTCTTGAGAATTGTGCAAAGTTTATGCCTCAAATAGCTTAATTCCTGGTGTAAAATGCCCTCCTACCCTAGAGTGACAGTACCTGATGGCTTCCCAGACTTTACTTGTTTGGCCACTGAGAAAAGAACAAGTTAAACAGCTAGAAAAAGGTGGAAAATTTAGTCAGCAAGGGGCCAGTCAAAAAACAACCCTCTCTCCCTCAGCAGTGATTAGTCTGTCTGCTACAAAGACCTACAGTAACAGTACTTTGCTAAAGAACAATAACCTGCAAAAAACTTATTTGTAGCTTAGGCAGTTTAACTAGAAATTTAAGCTATCAGTAAATCCTCTTTTAAGTTTTAATTTAAGTTAATCTTCTCCTCAGGTCATGGAATATGCACAGGAAGAAACTGTTATTATATTTTTCATGAGGGAGAAGATAATAAAAAAAAAATTTGGTGAGACTGATGGGGAAGTGGAGCACTGCTGGGGTGGGGGCTGGGGGGAGCTGAGTAGTTCAGATGCCTTCAGGTGAACCCTGGAGAGAAAGTGACTTTTCAGCTGATGGCACCAGAGATTGTGGCTGAATGGAGGCAGATCATGAAAGCCAGATATCAAAAGAGAGATCAGAGAAACCTATTAAAATGTACATTTATATTGCTAAATATTTTTAGGGTTGCTGAGTTGAGACAGCTAGCAAACAGCACATCATGGAGAACATTGATTGAAAAGCTCACTGGGTTGGGAAAGAATTTTTCATTTCATAAGTCATTTGCTGTAACCATTCCAAAAAGTCAGCAGATTTTTAAAATTAATGAGAGTCGTTCTGTGATGAAGTCTGGCTTGATGGCCACTTCCTTCCCTGGGTTTTCTCTGGAGAACTGAACCTCATCCTTTTGTGCCATTAGAATTTTTCGGTCAGTAATGCTAATTTGTTTGGCATGTATACAGCATGAGAAATTATCTTATCCTGTTTATAGAATCCCATACAGGCACAATGCTTTCCAGAGATTTTAAGTCCAATTCCAAAGAGCTTTTTCTAAGGAGCTGATACAATCTATTGAGTAAACAGTGGTGCAGAAGGATAGTCATTACAAATTGCAACTACATTTTTTCAGTTGTGGAAAATTGGAAGTCTACTATTTTTTTAAATTAATACAGTGTTACTTTTTATTTAATTATATCCTGGTAGCTGTTTAAGTCTTCAAACAAAGGATAAGAATTCCCTGGCCATATTCCACTTCTGGTGTGGAAAACAGATATTAGATAAAAAAAATCAACCTGTCTGTGACTCAAAATGGGCGTTTTCATTGCTCTCCATTGATCAGTCTCCAGTTTTAATTTCACCAATTTTAATTTCACAGTAAGATACCTCAGTATAAATACCAGTCAAGCCAAAGCTACTTCAATAAATACCTGCCATCTTTCTGATCTAGCACAAATAAACCCAAAATCTCATTTTCTTAGTATATTGCCAAACAGTCATTGATTTTAGCAAATTTTAGGAATCTAGATATGCTTTTTCTTCTACAAAATGCAGGCGTTTGTTTCAAAATAAAAACTAACAGGGCTTATTCCCAGCAGTGACTTGCTCATTGCAGATAGAAACATCACATGAGTATAGGCCTTCTGCTCACTGAGAGTTTTCCTCATAGTAACATCCAGAAAAACCTCCAGGACATAACATCTAAAGGTGTGAAAGCCTAACAAATAATAATTAACACTTAAAATTTGCCAGGTTGTTGGAAATATTCTAGTTACTATATTCTACTGAGAGCCAGCAAGGGTTGTGAGGACCAAGCTGCCATCTGCAGCCTGCGCTGCTGTCCTGTTGGAGCCAGCATCTCTCTGGTTCTGTAAGAGAAGTCAGATGACAACAGATAAAGTCAGATGGAATAAATGCCATCTCTAGCTGTTTGTGCATCAGATGCAATCTCAGCTCTACACTGCATTGCAACCGAAATTGCTGTTGCCCACAGCCTCACGAGGGCTGGAGATTTCGTTTTCCTCGTGTTTATTACATTTATTACATTATGTTAACAATAATAATGTATATTATGTCGTCCTGCTACTGTTTGTCTTGCCTTTTCCTTCTTTCACTTCAAACACCAGGAAAAATAGTGTACTGATTTGATCAACTAATTTGCATATGCATTTTACTTTGCAAATTATCTCGCTATTCCAGAGCTTTAACCAGCCTGGACCACAATCCTATAGCAGTCACAGCAACTGTTTTGTTTTGTCAAATGAATGAGCTTTTCCCCAACTTTTATTTTTGTGTCGCTTACTGAAAAAAATGTAATTATGAAGAAAATAAATTTCCATGACAATCATTCAGAGTAGTACTTTAATTCCTAATGGTTTAATACAAGTTTTAATTTCTAAAATTTATTCTGAGTGAAATGTAAATGTAAACAAAAATAGAAGCTTTTAAGACAATTTAATCTGCAAGTGTTCTGTTCACAAAAATTAAGTCTTTCCAATCCTCTTCGTCAACAGTCTCTTTTATATTTACATATTGCACAACTAGGAATCTGAAATCTAAAAAGTTTTCTTTAGAAAGAAAACTTACAAGAGGATATACCCAAAGGAAATTGACCTAAGCCAAAATCAGCAAACCTTTCTCATGTATTTCTATTTACCTCTACCTCATATGGTCTTCTTTCCGAATAATCAAAAAAAAAAAAAAAAGTCAAGGAAAACGAGAAAAATGTGATTATGGAAACGAAAGGAGAGAAAGATGTAACAGAAGGGTGGAAGTGAGAAGAAAGCTGGTAAGCACAGAGACACACAAAGAGCTTGCAGATTTGGGGCAAACAGCATCCTCGGGCTGGGGCACAAGAAGCAGCTCCACAAAGCTGCTTGCAGGATTCCTGGCAGCTGTATTTTTTTGCTTCATCTTGTCGTGGTGTGGGTGCTCCTCTTACCTCAGCTCAGCCTCCCTCTGCCGCGCTTTCCCTGCGTGGTGCCCAAGTGTCCGGGCCACTCTCATTCCCCAGCACTCAAAGGGACGACAGGAAAAGCTGCAGAGAGACAAAAAATAAATAAATCTGCGTGAAGGCACAGATTTATTCCACATGTCCCTGATGCTCTTCTTCGGGTGCCCGGACACTTCTGTTCCCCTTTATCTCAGAGGCCTCTCGGCCACACGCGGTGTCTGTGGCTCACCCTCACTCTCCGTCGTTGCACCATCCATTGTCATTTCAACACCTTTTGATTCTTTTGCTGACACCTTTAATGCAGAAATTCACCCCAAAAATCTCGCCACAAAGCTGCTTGGATGGGAACACATCAAATTTCTCCAGGTTTGCAACACATGAGCTGTTCTGACCAGGATCCATTTCCTCCTCATTTCAGGGGCTACCCACAGCATCTTCTTCCCCCCCTATGACACGAGGGACCCCGAGTGTGTGTGTGACCTCCCCCTGCTGCCCTGCATCCATTCTTTGGGAGGGAACTCTGTCTTTTGAGGCAGTGGGAACACATTCCCAATGAACATCACCTCATGCTGAAACCTGCAGAGTTTGGGGACATCCATGAGATTCCGGTGGCTCTTCCGGATCCTTCTCTTCTGCTCACGACCTCGTGTCTGTCTCTCCCCCCAGTCCAGGTCACTTCGCTGTCCCCCCAGCCGGTCTGTGCCAGACACCCTCCCCCTGGACCCCCTCTCCCCTCTCCAGACTGCCTTTTATATGGAAAGTGGCTTCCCCCCACATTGCTCCCGAAGTTGCTGCTCATTCTTCTCCTCCCAGGCTGTCTCCACCCCGTCTCAGACGGAGCCTAATTCCCTACTCTTTGTCTGCCCATGGACTGTAAACCCTTCCCATACCATGCTGCCGCTGTCACGTATTTGCTCAGCCCTACGAGTCATTGCTTTATAAAGGACCAAAATCATTGCTTTGCCTTCAGAACTATTAGTCTATTCAGGTACCAATTCAGACGCTATTTAAATGACAATTGGGTTCACAGAATATGGCTTCCAAGTATTTTAATTTGATTAGGAATCAATCCTTCTTAATTACTTTTACAAATAATTCCCATTTTCCAGCTGGAAGTATAAGATAAGGTTGTGTGTATATATATTTTGCTCAGGGATTGGGGAAAAAAAAAACGGTTCTACAATTGTGTATGTGATAAATTGGACAAAAGAGAGAGGAGAACTTTTGAAGAATTTAAAAGCAGATCTGATTCTGGTAATAATCCCTAAAAAAAACCCACTAATCACATTAGCAAAAAATAATCTGTAAAGAGTAAAGCAAATTAAGTGCACATCAGAGCAAGGGAGAAGTTGTATAATTTGGGGGATACATAAGTGATTAACCCAGTGAGATGACTGAGTTAAAAAAATCAGAAAAAGCTCTAAATTCACAGCAGGTGTCAAAACCCAAAGATGACACGATGATAGTTTTTACTACTTTACAATAAAGACATACACATGGTTAGTTTGAAGGTATTGGCGAGATGGTCCATAATATGCTAAAACCAGGAAACTGAAATCAATTTTATTTTAAAATCTTTATCTTTATACTACTTAAAAGACAGTCATTTGAAAAATTACAAGAAACATTAAAGTATTGTAGTGCATGTTCGAATTTTTGCCCTTCATACTCCCAAATGTGATATTAAATAACTTTGTGGAGGAGCTATACAAGGAATAACAGATACAAATATATTAAATTTTACCCATGTACAAAAACCAAGCCAACTATTGCTGTTTTTCCAGGTTTGTGGTAGAAATAGCCAGTGCAGCTACAGTGTCACACAAAGAACAGCTGTGGTACTGTACAAAAGGAAGAATAGGACAGGGAGTGGCTGCAACCAAATGTATCACAGAAAAATGATGTCTCTGAGGGTGTCTTTTCCTATTGACTAAAAACAATAAATGAATTTTTAAAGCAATCATAAGCTATAACAAATATATATGACACTTATTTTTATTCCCAGTTTGCTCACTCTGAAACATAAACAGAGCAAACCTTGTAGTTGTTTATAGACACATTTATTTCTTTTAATTTTTTAATTTTTTTTAAAATTTCTTCTGCAATTACAGGTTACATATTCCCATGCCTCATGCACAGTAGCTTGGAACAGAGATGGTATCCAGTGCTCACCTGACTCCAAGGTGAAGATCTTTTTCCATGGCTCACAAAGCACAGAGCTGAGTCATCTCCATACAAAACCATGTACCTTTTGCAACTCTGCTTAAATGCATCATGAACATCGCTCTGAAAAGGAGACACCAGCTATGATCACGACCTTCTGACTCTCACAATAGTAAGAAGAAATGGCACAGGCTCGTGGCTGTTTCCACACCTTCTATCCACTGCAGCTCACTTCGTTGCCGCTCTCTTTGGCTCCCTGAGGGTAGTCCCGGTGCTTGGCTGGTCAGCGTGGAGACAGAACTAAATAAGCCACAGCGAGAGAGAAGCAAGATGCCATATCCTGTATTTGCTCTGTGACCAAGCAAGCACAGGGAGCCCCACCAAAAAGCTGCTCTGAACTGAGAATCCTTTCCACACTTACTATTACGCCAAGTCAGACTTTGGAGGTGTTTACTTTTCCTTTACTTCTGCTGGGATTGGACATTGACTTACAGTAGGTTTTGCTAGGATTTAAATTAAATGCAACTTTTAAAAATTCAGTGTCAAACAGGGCAGCTAAAATAAGAAAAATCAGAATAAATAGCAGTTAACATTTGTACTGCCTATGCAAACACACATTTTCTTTTTAACAGTTCAACCATACAACCTATGTAGCAAAACGCTTCCTAAACCTCCTTGAGATGAACGGGGCCTAAGTATATACACATAAAGTTAGGGATTTATTGGCTAATATTTACCTAGATTCAGGTAAGTATTGGGTTTTGACCAATAACTCAGCATAAAACATACACATGACACGCAATGAATCTTGAGTTCTTTAACAATTAAGCATTAAGTCCAAGCTATGTAAAAACTTCAGGATCTTTCCAAATGCATACACCAGCCATTTCCAGGGGCAGTCAGAATAAGATGCAGATGAACTAAAATACCCTCTGCATGCTAGTTTTGACTGGAGGTGCATTGTGGACAGACAAACTGGAAGGCAGATCTCACAGCCCAGAACTCCCCAAAGCACTTGCCCCTAGAATTACAGAATCACAGAATGGTTTGGGTTGGAAAGGATCTTAAATATCATCTAGTTCCAACGCCCCAATTAATTCAATTGTAGACACCTATTATACACAGCCCTGTCTGTCTCCGTGGGTGACAGATAACAACTTCAATCACAACGTTTGTGAACGATGCATCTCCTCCACTGGGTGGAAGGATAGATTTTCAGTGCTGATTTAAGGAAAAAAAAAATATTTAGAAATCTTAAACAGTTCAGAAACAGTTATACCCTCATTTTTATTCTGGAAACTACACTATGTTGAGCTACGACCTCTCAGCATAATTGCTGTTTAGTTAAAGGGACATAGGAGCCAAATTTGAACTGGGTTTCTTTTCGCTAAACAAGTCCTGACCCTGCACAAAAATTGAAGACGCATAACCACACACATGTATCTATATGTATACAACACTTTATATTTTAAATATAAAGATCTATTCAGATAGATTTGCATTTTGGTCATTTTGGTATATGGTAGATATGTTTGCTTACAGATTCTGCACTATTCAGTAAGGCAACCGAAGCAAAAATGTAGTTCATCAAGTCAGTCACTGAATGAAAGTGTGAGCGTATAATTTCATTTTTTTCTCTTTTCTCCAGCTGGTTTTAGCACACTGAGACAGTTTCACATGTTCCTTGGACTCCTAAAATGGCTTCAGTATAACCTGACACAGACAATTTCAGTCTAACAATAAAGGAAATCAAAATACATAATGCAGAATCGTTCAGAGCTGCTGGGATTTTAAAATCCCATGCCCTTTGAGAAACTTCCAAAATAAATGAAATGTTTTATTAATTTTAACAGCTTAATGTACAGAACTAATAGAGGTGTAGTCCATTCATCATAAAAATCTTTGTCTTCTCCCATAATGCATTAATTTCTTTATACAGACAGATTGCATGGCTATGTTTGTATGACACTTTTTCCCACTCAGATCAATTCTAAGACCCCTGAACTAAAGAAAATCATCTTTCTAAATGGAATACTAATTTTAGCTAAGCTGCTTTTGAAGACTATGCTCTTTTAAAAAAAAGCCAAAGCTCCATACAAAAGGTAGGGAGAAGAGGGAGAGTGTAGCTGATGAAATGCAAATGAGGCTTTTCTCAGACAGCTGGCTGCTTTGGGATGACATGTGTGATGAATGGCTCTTAAAACATGAGCAGGCATCAAGCTCCAATTCAGTGTCAGACTGGCAAAAACAGCAGCATTACTGGATGCTTCCTTTAATTAATGCAACACTTCTGCATTAGTCCGGACACTGCCGATAAACGGGAAAGAACTGATATCAGTGGTAATATCAGAAATCTTTCAACCTTGAAGCTGGGATGCATTAGCCAAAAGCTGCGGTATCGTAAAAGGTTTAATTGTATTTGTAATGTACCAGTGCACCATGACAAAAATGGGAGATAGTGCAGGCAGGACGGAGTAAGCCAGTGATAAATGGGTGTGAGTGAGCGATTATAAAGCAGGGAGGAGTGTGAAAACAGACAATAGACAGCGGAGGGGAAGGGGCAGGAGTGGGGGGTTATGATAGCAACAGCTCCTGTCATGTGAAAAGCAGGTAAGGAGGGAAACCTGGCTATAGTTTTGAGAAGGGCTACAAGCACAAAGCAGTTTAACATAAATCTTTCCTCCTAAATAGGTTTCATTGACAAAAGTGAGATTTAGCACTGCACCTACTTCTAGCAGGACTTCATGGGGAAGGTTTGGTGAGCCAGTTATCTACTGCAAAGTGTTACAACTCACTAAATCAAACACACAGCACAAGGTTTTCTATTAATTGCATATCAAAGTAATAGGATACACACACTGTTCATCCATTGTGCTGAAAATTATGTTTTCTGCCACAACATACCATAAAACTCCCATGCAATTTTTATGCTGTCACATAGTCAGCAAGTGAATGTAATAGCAAAACAGCTTTCTTGAGATTATTTGAAAATAAAGACTAATCTTTGGCTGAAAGTATCAGAGGCTTTCACACCACAAGGCTACAAAGGATCCATGTGCAAGGTGCTGGTGTTTTGTGACTGCCATCACTTGCAAACATTTCTAAAGACTCCATCTTCCTAGCAAGTAGGCTAAGGCACATAATTAAGATTAACAACAAATTCTGGTGAGGTTCTTGGAAAATGGTCCATGCTTAGTGCTTCTGAGAAAGGTGAAGTATTCCCGTAATGTACTAAAGTGATTTGCTGTTTCTTGATGACACCTTTATTCATGTGGTGGCCTTTTGAAACCATTCCAGTTGCTCTTTCCCTTTTTCATGCACACAAGGGGTATTTATTGTGTGCAACAGGTATTTACTGTATAGTTTCAAAACTGGGTTTTTTTTTCTCCTTTTAATTAAACTTTGTTCTTTGAAGCCAAAAAAGAAAAAAAAACAAAACCAAAAAAACCTGTTGCTTTTAAAATTAACACCAAGATGAATTATTGCCAATGCTTATTTTCAGGTGTGAGGAGAGAGCAAGGGAAGAGAGAGACATTGGAGAAGGAAGCATTTTCAGGCATCAAAAACAGATGCTGAAACTATATAATATGACATAGAGAGGACTTCTTTGACCACAGTATAGAAAAAAAAATTGGCATTCCTGTCTATGCATCTCTTGCTGTATTAGACCACAGGCGAGAGACAGTTTACCAGTTAAGAAATTACCATATATATATATATATATATATATACACATATATATATATGTCCTTGAACTGAGGCTAAAGACATTAAAAAACCCTTATAACTTTTTTCAAGTATTGAACACTTTTTTAAAATATAATGGACTGTAGAAAAAAATCAAAATATAGATACTTAAGTGGTTCTGCTTACTAAATTTCTAAATTGTTTTCCTTATTAAAATATGTCTGTATTATTATGCACAGATATATTTTAATACTTATAGAAATTTCTGAATGGAAGGTAAGCTGGTCAGTGTTATGGCATGAAAGTTTTGCTCAGGAGAGAAGGGCAATAGAATGTTAGTGGTTTTTGTTTCTTCCTTGATGCACCATTTTTGTCAATTCTTTTAAGTCTGGTTTTAAATTCTATGTCTTAGGTAAGACCACAGGTACTATGGCTCCAAAATTCCTCTCTGGCTCCAGAAAGTTGGAAACCAGCTTAGTATTGATTAGCAGGGCAGTTAAACAGAGTTAAACAGAGAGGAGGGTTAAAGGTGTTGGGATCAAAGAAATTTCTTTGGCTAAGAAATTCCCAAACAAGTTTAAGAACCCAAAAAACCAAACCAAATGAACCAACCAAAAAACCCCTAAAATCCCAAACCCACAGCCCTCATAAATTACCAAATTTTACAGAGGTCGTCCTTACTATCCATATTTTCAGACTAATAACTTGTCATAGAACTGAAAATGGTGGTGCCAGTGTTTCCCTTGTGCCTGTTTATTTCCAAGGCCTTGTTAGCTATCCCAACAGGCTTATAATCCTGGATGACAAGTGCCCTGTCCCATCCGAAGCTTTCCCCTCAATGTAGGCAAGGCATCAGTCTACTGGCTTTCACAATTTTGCAGGAGAAAACTCCATTATAATACAATCAATGAATTCCAGTGTTGCTGGAATTTTTACCTAGTCATGAAGCAGCGAAAGGATAAAGGCAGTCATGACCTGGCTTGTCTCAAAATTGGCAGTCAGTGCTTACTGTAATGTGCCTCTATTCAGGAGGTCCATTTTCATTCTTAACTCCCCAATTTCCTGTAGTATACTTTAGCTCCTATATTATTTACAAAGCACTTTACCACAGGGTAAAGAGCCTCTGATCCAACCATTCTCTTCAGCCTGCCACAGTGAAGACCATTTACTGCCCCTTTTCCTCCCTCCCTCATCAGGAGGAAGCATTCATTTGTACTAAATGAGAGATGCCATCAGATGTGAAGGGTGCGTGTTCAGCCAGGATTGGATAATGATATGCTTACTCATGCTTACCACATTAGGAAGTTTTAATAGGACTCCACGAGGATCAGGTGCTAATCGCTGGAACAGCATCAGATTGCAGTCCATAATTTGGCTCACTCCTTCTGCAGAGCAGCAATTCAGGGCTGATGACTGAAATCCGTCCATCTCTGAAAATCCAGAAAGGCAAAACAAGAATAGGAAGAGGATTTAAAAGGTCCCTGTCTGTCTGGTTGCACAACCAGGGGAAGGCCACCAGGTAATTGTGGCTGCGCTCAGCGGTGGTTGGGGTGCTGGGTGTGCAGATAGCTCCTAAAAATGCCCCGTTGTGCTCCTCTCCCACGGGATTTTACTTGGACAGCGTTTTCCATTAATGGATGCTGGTCATGAACAGACAGCTATAAATCACTCTGACCAAGTTAACCCAAAGACATGCGCCAAATTCTAGTGTCAAACTGTCTAACATGCATTTCCTAATAAAAAGAAATTTTTTTTAACAGAAAACAAACAACCAGCAACAGGGGCTGGGATGAAACCATCCAAGTGTCAGGACAGACCCAGATGGCTCTGGATTTCCTGGTACAGTCCAGAGCCCAGCCCCGAGGAGTATGGAGGGACACAAGCCCTTGCTGTACTGCTAAAACAAGATGTGAGATCAAGCACAAAAACTTTGAGGAAAGAGAAATATCCTAAAGATGAAGTGTTTATAGCAAAGATTTTGATGTAACAATTGCACGCAAAAACAACAGATATATATAAAATACGTGTTTTATGTGATAAATACTTTTAGGACTGTGCTTTGATTATTGTCCAATCCCCTAGTTCCCTGAGATCTAATGGTAGGATGTAAAGATATTCTTTATAATCCAGTTATATGATCTATAATATTCAATACTGGTAAGAGGCCAGGAGTCCAGCTTAAGCAAGTTTGTAAGAATATATGACTCTTGTAATTGTGGGCTGAAATAATTTTGGGGCAGAAGTGTTGTGGTGAAGTTTCCAAGATTGTTTTAATAGCAAATGTTTGAAAACATAGACTTTCCTGTGTATTTAAGAATTATAAGCCAGGCACCCAGTCAAGAAGCTGGCCCTGTTTTCCTTGCTATACTGACACAAGATAAAAAGTAAAAGGAACATGGTATTTTTTTTAGTTCACAACAGTTATAAATTTTATATATTTTATGTTTCAGACACTACAGATTTTGGAATCATAAATGGAGCCTGCATCTGGATGGGTGATGACACTTCCATGATGTCACATTTCAGTTGGAACTCCATCATGAAAGTTTTTCATTAAAACCTCTCATGAAAGCTATAAAGCTTTTCAACAGAAAGGAGGCAGAGAGAAGTATAACCATATACTTTAAACTGCCTTAAACAGAAATATAGTAATTGATAAATCTTTTGGAGCAGATGGTCTCCTAGCTGATTTAGGAGATATGGGGTCCCTGGGAGCAATTGCTCCTGTAACATCAACAACTAATTCCCATTCTTCACATGTTCCAAATTCTGCATTCTTTAGAATGCTGCTAATTGTTTTACTTTGGGTCTGCTCTCAAGAGAAACCTAAATAATTTCATTTCACTCAGAAGTTTATTCATAATCAACAGAGCAACTGAATTTGGTATCCAAAACTACATTCTACTTATTGACCATTTTACATGCTTGGGTAATCACATCGAAATTATTTTGAGGGAAATCAGAGAGATGCGCCACGGTTGGATCACTTGTGTAATGCACAGATGATTTCATGCTACCCCTGCCTCCACAGAAGAAATTACTCAGCACAGATATGAGGTGAGTGCTGCAAAAGGTGATGTGAATCAGAGTACACAAATGGAAATTAAAAACCTTGGTAGTGGGCCTATGGCTAATCATTTCATTCTTAATGGACATTTTTATTTAGATAATAACCTCTTTTTGGACAAGGGCTGTCTTGTGCCATGTGTTCATCCAGTGCTTTCCACAGTGCTGTCCTTAAATCAGATCTCTGGATGCAAGTTAAATACAAATATAAAAGATCATGAAACACAACATCAGTGATACTGTTATCAAAATTTATCGTCATTTTTTTCTTTCTGCATGTCCTGAAAATGTTCTGCATTAAGATTAGGGCCTAAAACCCATTTACATTTTTCTGAGAGGAGAGCATGAAAAAATCAACTTTTTTTACTACTGGAGCAGATTAATCAAACTCAAAGGGATATGGAAATCAAGATTCAAATAGGCATTTCTTTTGTTTTGAGCAGCTAGCCTAATCCCTCCTTAGCAAAGAAGGGGCATGAACCAAGAGCAACCCAACAATATGGGGAGTTTACTTGGTTTAGTCAAAAAAGTACCTTTACCCTTCTAAGAGAATTCTTATTGCAAAGATTGTTGTTGTTGTTGTTGTTGTTTTCATTTTACAAGTCTATTTTGACATTACCTGACAGACAGCACTTGCAAAAAAATAATAAATTTATAAGTCATCTTTATCATGATAGTTTCATAAATTGCTTGGCATAAAAAACCCACTGTGTTCTCATAATATTACTCCATCAATTTTAAGACTGATCCATCTGCATTGTACATCACTGCGTTATATGCATCATTACACTGAAACTGTAAAAAGGAAAATTAAGGTGTGATAAGGCCTAAACATCTTCATAACAATTTCAAGTTTGTGGATATGTAAGATATGATTGTCAATTACAACACATATTCACTTTAAATAATAGCCTGTTAGAAAAAAAAAAACACACTGATTGTGCCTGCTTTCCAGTTTTTCTTTTGTTTTTTTGCATCAGGTTTTGGCTAAGACCCTATTCCAGTTACAGTTACCTGGAACTAAGTGAAAAAACCCAAAAACCCAGCATTTTTCTGCATCCTTTTCTCCCAGGCTTTTTTCATCCTAAAACTTCAAGGTCAAAGAAAGACAAAAACTCTGAAGAGGAAATCAGTTACTCGGTTAAGATGATCTGCAATGCATAGTGACTTATCCAAAGAACAAAAATGTTTAAATTTTGATCAACTTCTAGCAAATGTCTTACTCATTACAAGACTGAAATACTTTTTTTTTTTAAATCAGTTAAGAAAAGCACCATTCCAACAAGAAATTTCCTTTGATTGCAAACGACCAATTATTCAGGAAAAGTTGGACCTCTGTGAATTTCCTGTGGTATAATATCTTACAGTTGGCTTAAACTGGGAAAATGCTGGTCAAGATGTTCACTCACTCTCCAGGCAACCTTCAAAAGCTCCAAAATTTTCAGCAGCCCTCAAATATTCCTTCATTTCCTTTTGCTCAGGGGTGAAGATGTGCTGGTTGAAGTAGACACACGGCTGGCGTACACCCACCTTAATTAACTACTTAGCTCAGTTATTGTGACCATCTAGTAAGATGGATGAATGTTATACATCACCTCACCACCATCAATTGTTCACCCCATTAGAGCAGAGCAGAAGAATATAGACAAATGATTTATTCATCAAAAAGGAACAGGTTCAGCTGACCTGAAAAATAGGCGCAAAACTGGGTCAAATCCATCAAAAGGTTACTACTGGATTTCTCTCTCCCTCTCTCACACACATTCACATTCCCTGTGAAAGCCAGAAGGCCTGGGACTCAGTTTTAGGAGCAGTGTGGTTGGGATAATCATGGAGGAAATGGAAGGAACCAAAGTTTATTTTGCTCTTCTTCTTGGACCCAAATTTGCTGCTCCTGGTATGCCCAAGCCATCAGGCTCCATGATCTCTCCAAAACCACCTGCTTACAGCTTTCCTACATGGTGTAGAGTAATTTAATGTGTAACAACTGAGGCCCAGAGGAATGAAAATAACTCAGCCATGATAAGTGAGCCCGGTGCTGGAGTTGCTGAAATGTCAGTGCCCCAAGCCAATGAATTTACCTCTCCTTCTTAACAGCCTCAGGTCTGGGATGACCAAACATCCTACAACTTTGTCACAGCTCCTAGAGCCATGTCTTTACCTCTGCTGGTTAGCATTAATTAATGATTCCCCATATAGGACCAAAATATTTGCTCTGAGAAAGGATTTGATTTATCCAGAAAATGTGAAGAGAGAGTCTTTGAAGAGAAAAAGTTCACGGGGATGAGAAAAACCCAACACTTCATCTGTTCAAAATGTTCACATCCCAGGTCAGAATTAAAAACAGTGCATCACTGGTGCTTTCCTGTCCCTTACTGACTTATTCTGGTGAGTAAAAATGCAGGTGATCCCTTACAGAGCACCACTGAGAAACACTTCCCAGGCATGCTATTCCCTTGAACGACAGGTAGATTGGATTCTGATTCAAACTAATTTGCTCACTAGTAATGAGCTGTGATATCATCACCTAAATATAGAAATAGGTATTCAGTGAAGATTTTAATAAATGCAGGAGTGGAAAAGAGTGTCTCTTACCTAGCCATAGTCCTTTTGAAAAAGTAGAAGTCTAATAATGGGAGTTGTTTCTTCTAGTGCTTCTAATGAGATAATATTAATAGCTTTCAATCAAATTAACTGCCTGATGCTGAATACCCACTAACTTGTATCCCATACTCATTTGTATTCATTTTTATTTCAGTAAGACATCTTATGAATTGACATTTTAAGGACTGTGTTCCTGAAATAAAGCTAGCAGATCCTATTTAGATTGTCATTGCTAAAAAGCATTAAATTCTCAGATGTTTTCCATGGGACAAGAAAGTACTTCTGCTATTTTGACAAAGTATTAAAAGTCTACAAAAAGATGTTCTATTGGAGGATCATAACAGATTCTGCCAGTAATTTCCCAAAAGTATGAACATTGTTCTCTGTGCTGTAAAAATAACCGTAGATGTTCTCTGTCTTCCTTTCACTCTCTATGAACTTTTTTTGCAAAGTGTTTATAAAGCTCTAAGCTCTACATTATCATTTGGAAATGGTCGCCTGCTTGGGCAGGTCTAACTGCATAGGCTGTAAGAGACTGGAAGTGAGACATAAGAAGTTATGTTGATGGTGCTGGACTGTTGACAATGAAGAATAACAAAAATAAAGTTAAATTAACTAACTTTCATGGCACATCTTTTTTTTTTCTTCAGCTGAGTCCCAAATCAGAAGTTCATCCCAAATTCACGTATCACTAAAGGCCAGTGTTGGAAGCATACATGGAGTTCACAGATTTACAAACATGACAAAAATGTTGTCAGGTGTTTATACGATTTTCTTGGTAAGAATGGATGCAAGCATGTTTTTGTTGAAAACGCTGTGTGAAGTTGTCTAAATCTTTAAACTGACTTGTCATTCTGTCTCTTGCAGTTCTACAACTTAAACAAACTTACCAACAAGACAACTAATTTCTTTTCTTCATCTATCAGAAGATGTTTGCCTTATAATGCCTTCAATCATTTTTTAGTCACACTTTCTCCCTTTCATTTAGATATTGGTTACTACTTTAACAAGAATCAAGTAATTTTTATGTGTTTTTACTTAGAAGTTTTAAAGCAGGATCAGTGATAAGAACTGTTCTCCCAAAATATCACTGGTTTGTAGGTTTAAGAGACAACATGGAGAGGAAGAAGGGTACAACTGTAATAACAATGTTAACCACGCAGTTGCCTCAGAGTCACAATTTGGTCAGCTTCGTTTGTCCTCTTGTTATTCACCAGTTCCCTCTACTTTCCAAATATTTCAGCACATGTCCTTCATGATCCCTGCTATACGAATGAACACAAACAAATAAACAAAACCCCACCAAATATCTGGGGAGTTTTCTATGCAGATTTAAAAATCAAGGTAATTTCTAATTCCCCAGTAAAGTTGGGAAAACCACACTGAGCAAAACTTGCCATTTGTGGTGAATAATGGCTTCTTTGATCAAAATAAAAAGGTGATTAAAAAAAAACCACCTCAGGGCTTTATACCATTTCCACTCAAGAGACTGAAGTCCAGAAGATATGAGTATGAAAAACAATGGTATTCATTTTTGCATAAAACCTTCATATTTATAATCCCAAGATTCCCTTTTACCCTTCATAATTGCTATAGACTTAATTTTGTAAGTCAAATTGAGCTGGTTTTGAGGAAAGAAAATTCCTCAGCAAGACTTCTTCCTTAATTTTTAGCTCACAAGAAGATATTTCCCTGGATGAAGAGACTTTATATTGGAACAAAAACAAGCTTTGCACAGTGTTTAAGGCATTTGCACTGTCACCTAGACTGCGGTAACTGCATTCTGTTCTTACACTCCCTGTGTGTCAACAGACCCTGTTGTGTAATATTGTACAAGTTTGTATTTCCATATATATAGGCCCTGATTCTGCACTCAGATCCATTTGGACAAAAGCCCTTTGTCTGTGGAGAATACTCATGATTTCGAAGTATGGCCATCTGTTCTGAGATTTTTAAAACTAAGGCTGTGTGACAATAACTGGTTTTCCTCACAATAGAAATGCGATACAATGCTTATTGTTTATTGTACTTTGGCTACTGTAGAAGCTGTGGCTGAGATGTGTTTTTATTTGGTATGAGAGTTGTGGGGTAAGAGGCTTGTCGCACAGTCAGTGTAAGAACAAACTTTGCAGGTATGTGGGGAGTGAAAATGCTCCTCCATACCAAGAAACCACTGATGACATCTGGCTGAGTAGTAGTTGCCTACCCAGCAGAAACATACGGAGATGTCAAAAGGTTTACTTTATTTCCTGTCAAAACAATTATCATTATTCCCTTCCTCCCTTCCGTATACACACCCATATGTTTTTTTTCTGGGTTGGCTTTTTTCTGGACAGCTGCATGGTGAATTAACACAGACCTAGTGTATGGACACCATGCCATTCTCGTGTTGCATAATCTCCTTCTCCCAGGTGGTATTAATCATTAGCCAGTTGCATTGAATAACAAAAGAAAATCCATAAAGGATTAATCGCAGAAATTAAGTTTGGGGTTGATTTCTGAGTAAGTCGTAATCTATACTGAAAATGCTTCATCCAAAGATAATTGGAATTTTTTTTTTTTTAAATTTAAATGTGGAAGTGAATAGCCATGAACAATAAGAATATTTTCTAGCTTCACTACCAAATGGTTCTTTTCTAGTCAAGATGAAGTCCTTTATCAGCCAAGGTCTCTGAAGCTCCAGTTTGCATCTGTCTGCACACTGTGCATTGCACTGAAAGGAAAAAGGAAGCTTGCACATGTAAGTTATTTGTCATTACCCTCCATTTAGCTCTATCTTGTAGCTGTGCTAAATGAGCAAGGGCTCCAAGAGGAACGAACATAGCTTATTTCTTAATGGAAAAATGCATCCAATTTTGCATCCACAAGCACTTCCTTTTCCATAACCAATCAAAACAAGGACCTAGCTCATCATTTGTAGAAGCTACTGCTATAGTCAAAGACTCAGACTTACTGGAAGAAAAAGAATAATGCTTTTCTCTATGTTACTTTCAACTGACCGAGCAATGGATTCTCCTGGTTCAGCACATGCAGAGAGAAACCATTTTGAAGCATAGCATGGGAGTTTTCACAAATCATCTGAGTCACAGAGGCAAAGGTAGGAATTATTATGTCTCATTTTTAAGTGCTATCACTCAGCAGAAAAGCTCTTAACAAATTATTATTAAAATTATTTAATAATTAATGAATTATTTTTTCAAATTTCAAAACCAGCCTCTGATTCACAAGGTGGTATCAGTAGAATAAATTTTTGTCATCTGATTAGTCCATCTAACCAAAAAAAGCACTTTAGTATAAGGCTGATTGGAAGGCTTTGCTCACCTCAAATAGGATAAACAGAACATTTATCATAAAGATAATAGTGGGGAAGACAGACTTAAACACAGCCAGGCCTCATTAGCACGAAATCTCACTGATACCAATAAGGTTTGCCATGTAGATCACAAAATTAGAACTTTGTTTTGTAAGTGGACAAAAATATGCCATTTTATGCAGTTTTAGATTTAAAAAACCAAACCAAACAAACTGACCCCCAAAAAACCCCAAACAAAGCACAACAGACATAGGTCCTGTACGCTTTGTGCAGGTATGTATGTATGTATTTTTTCTTATTGCATACTAATAAAAGCAGTGTTATGTTTACTGGCAGAAATGTGTCCATTAAAGCCATCCAACAGAAACTAGGGAAAGTTAGATGAGGAACTGCAAGCAGCTGCATCTGTGCTGCACAGTCAGGATTTTATAATAAGCCTGTAGGTAATGTTTCTCTGAATAATTCTCCTACTCAGCTAAAAAAAGAGGTCTTTCTTGGGAAAACCTCAAGAATATGTCCCTTGGGGAATTAAAAGAGATTTGGGCATCTAAAGTTATCAATTAGACACCTGATTTATGTCCTCAAAAACTACCCCTAGCCCCAGTGACACTGCGCAGCCATGCAGCCCAAACTTTCCAGGAGAACAATCCCCTACAGACATTGATATGAAGCAGCAGCCTCACACCTCAACCATCTGGCCTGATGGTCAGGGCATGTAGAGGTGCTTAAACATAAATTCCGTAAACATAAAATCTGACAGACGTCAGGGCAGCTCCAGCAAAAGGTAATGAGTGTGTGAAAGCTCAGCCCAGAGCACAGAGTGCTAATTAGGGCACTCCCTAGGGAGGGTTTGGTTCAAATCCTCTCAGATAAAGGATGCTGAACAGCATCCTGGGTGTCCTTATCAGCCAGAGACCATACAAAAAGAACACCCACACCAGTGTTTCACAATATAGTCCTAATTCCTCGTTGGTTTTAAAAAGGAGAGACTTTCACTCAACCTCTGTGGGATATTCTGACAGTGTGAGAGGAGGAAAAGGCTGTGCATTACTTATGTCCTATCCAAGAGCAGTATTTCCCATTAACTTCTGGAGGTGGCTGACTCGCTGTCCTGCATTTTTACAGCACATGAAGCTCCTCATGAACAATATATGACGTTTGTGCACTGCTTTGATATTCTGCAAGACTCTTCCATATTTAACTATGATAACATTCTAATTCTCTTTTAATAGCTGATTTTTTTTTCCCCCAAGTATGTCTAAATTGTTCATTTGGCCATATTTCAGGTGAATAAAATATATCCAGAGAGTCCTCAAAGTATCACAGTATTTCAAGCTGTTTAAACATTTTAAAATGTACCTTACAAAATAATTGTTCAGGGCCATATTAACACTAAAACTATGTAAAGAGAGAGCTTTTATTTTCTATGTGGTATTTACGTGAAAAAGTTAAGTGTCAGGCAGAAAATAGAAAGCAAGTGAAACATATTAAGGTGTTCACTCTCCCAGGTGCTCTTTTTGTATGTCAATTTGTGCAGCTCCAAGTAAACCACAAATGTTCTCTCTCCATGCTGTTGCTCCATGACAAACCCTGCAGTCCTCATTCCTGCATGAGAACCTGACAGACAGATCCTGGTTGCACACCAGGAAGAAACCTGAAAGTGCCCTTCATGTCCACTTTTGTTTCAGAAGGAAACATTTATTTGTTCTGGTTGCTAACACTGCCCATTTGTGAGAGAGCAAAGATCTGAGCCAGACTTTCTTCTGGACACACTACACCATGCAGTATCCTTTCATGATTCAGTTACCAATTCTATCTTGGTTTTTACATCTATTTTCCCACCAAAACAGAGACTAGGGACAGAAAGCTATTTTCTCCACCAGCTGTAGGGGAAACTTGCTATGCAAGCAGCATCCAGAGCAATCCATTACTCATTGAGGTACACCTGCAACCCAGTTGAGGGTACAATGTTCTGTGTTCCAGGAGGTTTCTGTGCTATTATGGTTGCTTTATATGCTGGTGACAAAGTTTGCTTGCCTATTAATCCTAAATGCTGTAAGACTGTTTTTAAAACGCTCACTAGGAAACTCTTAAATTATTTTAAATAATGCTTTGCTCAGGTTGTAAACATGCTGCCTGTGCTTTTGGACTTAAACTCTGGCTGGTAAAATAAAGCAGATATGCAAATATCACAGAGGTAGGTATGAAAATTCATTGCCTGCTAATTGTTAAACAGTCCCAGAAACCTAACACCCCCGATCTCTCTCTGAAAGTGACTCTGAACAGAAAATCTGTTATTCTGTTTATCGGTTTCAGACGGTCACCGCATCCCACCACACACCTGTGCCCCTGCCCGTTTCTAAAATGAAACCCCCCGATAAAATAGCTTTGGGTGCCAGGGACAACACTCTTCTCCTTGTTACTGCCACAGCCACCTCTGCCTTGCCCAGTGACGGAGACCACTGAGTGCCCTTCCAGAAGGGACGGCCAGCAGTGCCGCTGGCAGAGCAGCTCTCCACGCACCCGACAGGAGGATGCCTCTCCCAGGCAGCCAAGCGGAGCTGCCTCGTGGTGGTGATGCTGGGCAAGGTGCCCATGGGAGCACACCAGACTGCCAAGTGTACTTGGTATACAAATCAACAAGAGATTTTGAAGATATTGAGGTCTGAGTTTAAAGCAAGAAATAACTCTCTCATTTAAGCTTTTTCTCCTCAGAGCCGTTTGCGGATGTGAATAACACCAATCCCACCTGACTCCTGCAGCACCACTGCATTTCACCCCTGTGAACTCCGTTAAACATCATGCACCTGATGTGGTAGGCACACCAGGTGCCACCAGCTTCATCTTTCAGAGCCCTCCTCCAGCAAAGAGCATCATGAGGAACCAGCAGTGCAGCCACTCCAGAGAAATGGATGTATGGTGTGTGCTATCCCATGGGTATGGTTTGACTCTTACATAGCCATTCACTACACTTTTATTAATCAAGGTGGATAAGGAGAAATTCCAGTTGCCAAGAAGTCAACAAAAATTATATCAGACGGAAAAGACCAGAAGAAATACGTTGCATATTTTCAGACTTTTAAGATGTCTGGATAGTCTAATTTTTTCACTTTCATGTCACTCCTTATCTTTGCAGTCAAAGTGAAGAAGAGTATTTTGCTGACAAAATGGTTTCAAAGGCTGTGCTAATAGCCTAAGCTCTTCTCTCCCTCTCTTCCAGGTTGTTGCTTCGGTTTTATGTGGTGCAGTGTGCTGCTGCTGTATTTGTCTAGCAGGGCAGCTTCAAATGTTTAATGCTTTCAGTGTGTTAGTCAATTCTTTCTTTTTCTCACTATACACATAGATAAAATGCCAGGGAAATGGAAATTTAAACTAGTCACAGGATTTCTGAAAAATAGATGACATAAAAGTCGCTTGCTGTAGTAAATCATACTCTGACATCTTAATGTCTTGCAGTAATGAGAAAATTCAAAGTTATTTCTAGTGACAATTGATCATACTACTACAGTCTTCATGAGAAACATTAGATAAAATGGAAAAGTGTCATGTCCATCTGTTGAGAAAATACCTCTAAAGCAAGTATAGCAGAAGACACCCTAAATTGAAGACACCCTAGATTGAGCCTTTTAATGAGACAAACTCAAGTCATATTTGATCCTAAAATTAGATTCTTTATGATAATTGGACTTCAGAAAACATTTAGCTTAAAACCAAAAAACATCCAGTTTATTTCCCTCCTTTCCTTGCAAACAGATTTGTTCTGCTTGGATATGCCAACATGAAAGAAAAATGGTATAGAAGGCATCCACAAACAAAGAAAAACTTCACACTCCAGAGTGTTCTTGCTGCTGAAGACAAAAGAAAGAGACATCATGAATAAAGAAAGGAACCAGCAGCTGAATTATTTTCTGCACATACTTTTCATGCAGCTTATATTTTTCTTCTGAAAGCTCTATGGTGTCTTTAACAGTGCTGTTAACATCTTTCATTAAAATAAGATTTTCAGACTCACACTGCTCTTTCCTAAAGCACAGCAACTGAAGAAGATGAGCCGCACAAAAGGAGGTAGAACTGTACCGCTTTGGGGTTCCACCAATTCCTGTCACTGGAGAAAAATGTGCATAAATCATAATTCCTGTTTGACATCAGACAAGCTACTTTTTCCCTCTCTGATTGAGGTCACTGGTGACAGGAACAAGAGGCATCTGACCCTCTGTCCTGGCAGGAGGAGATCTGATCATGGGAGAGATCTGATCATGGGAACAGGTTAAGTTCACGTGGTGAATGTGCACAGATTGTTCAGGTCTGCACTTCCAGCCCGTGTCATGCAACCTGTGCCACATGCACATAATATTATTTAGTGTTTACATCACTGATGGGATGGGATGGGATGGGAGGGGATGGGATGGGATAGGATAGGATAGGGTAGGATAGGATAGGATAGGGTAGGATAGGATAGGAGGGAGACAAAAGGCTTTAAAAATCTCTTACCTCCAGCTAAATCCCATCCTGGCCATTCTGTGGAATCAATGTTTACCAGTATCTGAAGGGAGGGTGGCAAGGGGACGGAGCCAGGCTCTGCTTGTTGCTGCCAGGGCACAGGCAGAAACTGATGCCCAGGAAGTTCCACCTGAACATGAGGAACAACTTCTTCACTGTGCAGTGACCGAGAACAGGAACAGGTTGTCCAGAAAGGGTGTGGAGTCTCCCTCACTAGAAATACTCAAGAACCACTGGTCACCATCCTGTGCAATGAGCTTCAGGACAATCCTGCTTGAGCAGGGAAGTTAGACAGTGTTCCCTTCCACCCTCCCCTGTTTTGTGACTGTGTGCAATCAGTGAATATTGCCGTTGCTGCCGTGGGGCAGAGTGGAAGAATACAAAACCCTGTGGGTCAGACAGGATGTCTGTGGTCTCTGGTTGGTCAAACAGCCAAGCAAACCCTGTGGAGGCAGCACCACTGCCCTCACCCCAGCTACAGTCAAGCATTTCTACTGCTCTTGGCAAGACTTTAGTTTCTACCCCCCTGGCAGATCTCATTCTGGCATTCCCATTGCAGTGCTACAGCGGGGAGAGCGACTAATGAAAGGTTTCATAGGGGATTAAATGCATAGCTGAAATTTATTATTGTTATCATATTATCCTATGACAGTCATCAGTCAGGGCCTGGGGCCACTGTGATATAACGTGAAGAGGCAGAAGGAAAAAGTTGGCCAGGGACCCCCTGTTGAAAGTACAGTTTTGATTAAGAGTGTTTAATACTTAAATCTTATTTAAAGGCAGGAGAATTAGGTTTAAATCAGAAAGATTTGGACATACTCAAGCAAAGTTAAAAGCAGAGCTCCCACTGCAAAATTGAAATCTCATGTGACATGAATGTCAGATGTGTCATACAAGACAGTAGAGCAGGAAAGTACATATTTACAAACATTTTGAGGGGGAAAAGAAATGTTTTCCTAAAATAGAATAGATTTATTTTATCTGTAGGACTCAATGCAAAATCTTAAACCCCTTGATTCAGTAAACTATATTGAGTAATACTAAATTGAAACTTTCATTGTTTTCCTAAATTTTGTGAACGCTCACTACATATATGTGTGCTTTGTTCTGCACAATCTATTATCTTACTTTCACTGAAACTACAGGAAAATGAAATTCTGATCTTGTGCTTTGTGGCACTCACTTTGTTAAGCATAAAAATGTCTGTGCCATAAGAAATTTATCATTATTATGACTTCACTGAGAGAAAAAAAATTATAATGGGAAAGCCTTTCATCTGGAGCTGCCCTGAAACTGTGATATTTGCGTCACCATTTTGAACCTAAGCCTAGTTCCCATAAACATTATAACTAACAATGTCAGGCATCAATTCTAGCAGAGTTCATGGGACGTGTATGTGGTGTGTATTTGTGTGTACATTTGTGGGGCGGAGCCCCCTAAATCCCAGTGAGCCTCCTCTTTACTGAGCTTTCCAGGCTCAGCAGTTACACTTTGGGAGCAAAAAGCCAGGCTGGTGCTGTGGGCTCAGTGCATCACAAACGCTCAGCAAGGTCACCGGGTTGTGCTTGGATGGGCAGGGTGGGCTGAAGGCCATCCCGCTGTTCCCATCCCTGTTGTAGCCAGCACGTCTGCCCTTCTGACTGCAGACCGTGCAGTGGCTCTTCCATCTGGTAATCCACAAAAACAGAGCATGGTTTGTCAGGCCCTGATTCGCTGGAGCAATTTTCACTCTTGCAGAGCTTCCCGCTGAAACCATCAGGCCTATTCTCATGACTGAAGGTCACACTAAGAGGTTGAGGCAACTGAATTCTTTTAATATCTGACTTTTAGAAGGCGCTCAGAACACTCTGAGATCACTACTAAAATAATGTTTACAAGAGAGCTATTGCATGTAGCAGGGATTAACAAAGACAGTGAAGGAAATAAACATACAGAAGGGAAGACAAAAGTAAGATTTTCCTAAGGCACAACTAGAGCTACACAAAAGCAGTGCCTTGAACTTGCATACTTGCAAATTAAGTGCATTCTAAATTATGTAATTGCCTGGCTGGAAATCAGAAAAGAGTACATGGTAGCTGCCAAGGTTTGTTGTTTTAATGGAAAAACACTATAAAGAGATTTTCAATGGTGGCACACTGTACAGTCTCCTTTTGTACAGAGTTCTTTGTGAACATCTTGCAAACGACAGCAATACATTTCATCTTTGAGTCAGAGCACTGGGAGAAATGCCAGGCTAGCCCAAACTGATTTGGTTACCTACATCACTTTCAGCAGATGTCTTTAGGGTGTAGGTGCTGCTAAGATGCTATAAAGAATGGGATGTGATTAGAATTCACATTACTGAACAGGGAAATGGCCCATTCCATACATATACACCTAAAACCACATTAAAAAGAATTGTTCAGAGGACATTGCTAGGATTGCTGTCTGTATAATCTAACAGCCTTCCTTTTTAAATCGAGTTTGGTGTCCCCTTCCAAGCATCTCCAGTGCATCATTTGCTTGGTCTCCTCCCTCCCCTTGGAGGTTTACAAAACCTGGAGCTGATTCCAACTTCATTACCTATCCCCAGTCCTTTCTTCTGGTGCTTCTCCTACTCTTCTTCCTCCTCAGCCTCTGCTGCCCACCCAATGGACACCTCAGGCCCAGTTTCCTTTTTTCTGCCATGGTTCCCTCAATGGTTCCTTCTTTTGGAAAATCCACCACTCTGCCTCTCTTCAGAAGCTTGTTTAGCTTGTCTCTGCTGACAGCAGCTGAGGCAGCCAGCACACCTCGTCCCCTCAGGAAAAGTGAGTGGGTGGGACAGGTCCTTCTGCCCCTGCCAGACTCTGTGGTATCTAACTTTTTGAGGTTGTCTTGAGGGACCCAAGAGAAGACCAGGCGTGTCTCTACTGTGGGCAATATTTTCAAAATTTTAGAAGATAAGCACTACAAACCTCTCTAGAGAAAATCTGGGTGTTTTTTGAACAGGTTGAAAAAAGCAGCATTGATGACAAAATGCCACCCTCACTGTCACATGCACAACAGCACTCACGCTGTTGGAGGCAGAGGTGATGAGATCTCATTTTTTATCAGCACAGAGAAACTACTTTTCTCTGTGCCCTCTTTTCTTGAAACAGCACCACACTTTTGCTGTACTCCCCATCATCCATCAGCACTTGCAGTGTGCTGTGAGCTCCCAGCACAGATCACCATCACCTGCACTGCAGGATCAAGCGCCTCAGCTGGAAAAGCAGCCGTCGCTCTGGCCTGTCGGAAAGGCAAATGCTTGAACTGCTTAGAATGACTGTGAGGAGCCAGGAGAAGTTAAATCCTGCTGTAGTTATTCCTCACCTCCAAACTCTTTCCTGGAGTCTCCAGTGAAGGGCCATGAGGAAGATCTGCACTGGGAAAGATGTTCTCCTTCCCCCTGTCCTTATGATGACTTTGGTACCTCTCAGGGATAAGCAAAGGCTGCTGCAGCTCTCCTGGTGAGGGAGCAGGACTGGCTCTGTAGACATCTCCTTCTCAGTTACTTGACAGGTTGCTGAAATTTCCCTAAGGAATCCAAGAAAAATAAGTTGAAATGAAGTGCTATAAATGTGAAACAGCGTAGAGTTTTCTCAGGTAAAGACAGGGCATTTTGTATAGCCAAGGGGCTTTTTTCCTCCCAGATTTCAAAGGTCTCCTGTGCACAAAAGCAGTAGCAAACTGCTGAAAGAAAGGTTACATGCATTTAAAATGGAGGCTTAGGAAGCTTTGCTGTAGGAGTTATTCCTGGCTCCCACTAAGATTCTAAATATACTATTCTTTGTGTGTGAATTTTACATATGTTCTTGTTAAAAGAAAGGTCACACTGTGAGATTGTTGTATTTTTACATTTCTGAATGTAGTGGATTCCAGAGATGTAAATTTTCCCTTCAAAATACTACCAACTATCACAATTTTTTGCCTGAAGAAACAGCATCTCTGGCTGTTTCCAGCTGATAGCTACAGATCAGTGCTGTTTGAACATCATTTGATCTACTGAGATGGCTCTAAGTGAGCAGAGTTGATGGTTTTGTGGAGTTCTAGTTGTCTGCTCCAGTTGAAAGCTAGTTGTCTGCTTCACTGGAGATATAAGCTGAAACAGCTGATCAAGACTGAGATCTTATTTGAATAGTTAAACACTGGCTTCATCTGAGCATTAACTAATTTGCATGGCAAAATTCCAATTTACCATCTATCACTTAAATGACAGCTTGTGAAGCAGTAGTTCAGTATACTTCACTTGCAGTGTTAGATTTCTATTCAAATCAGGAGAGGAAACATATGTGGAGTGTGTGTGTTGGGGCAGCCATTGTAAAACACACACAGAACGCATACTTAACACCGAAAGCTTCAGATACAGAAATGCAGGATGTAAATAAAGAAATCATTCTGTTCCATTAGAAAAACCCCAACAAACAACACAACAAACAACTAACTGATTTTAACAGGAAAAAAAAATAATATGTTAAAACCTTCTCTTAATCCATAGGACCAGAGGCATATGGAAAATATAAATTTGTTTCCATGAGCATAATAGCAGCATTCCACTGACTTGTTCCTTGGAAACTACAAACGTGCCACAAACACATCAAAAAAGGGGCTTTATCCATTTTCCTGGAATATAAAAAGCCCTTTGCTTATTCCTTGGTTTGGGGTAGCTAAAGCACTGGGAGAAGTTATCAGGAATAATCCGAAATCTGCTGTTAGGCATTGCCACACTTCTGTCACCCAGGTGCATGGGGCCCAGGAACTGGATGAGATCCCCTGTCTGAAAACATGATCTGCCTGGGGAGTTTATGTATCCATTGCAAAGCCAGAGTGGTTCAAGTCTGCGAACTGACAGCTTAAAATAGGAGCAATTTTGAGAAACAGGAGCAACAGTGACTGAAGCACTGTTGTATCCAGGCGATTATTGCAGAGCCAGAAACCCTTCTGAGGTTACTCAGAGCCTGATTACTGCAGAGCCTGGGCACCCTTGGAGGCCACCTCACAGCCAGGAGGGTAATACAGCCTCCCATCTGTCGATAGGAATTTAGAAAAAGATGCATTTTTACTTCAGGGCGGTTTGAAATAGATTTTGTTGGTTTTTTGGTTTTGTTTTTTTGCTATAGGGATAATCTAAATATATTGCTACTCTGTTCCATAGCAGGGTTAAGCAATATAAACAAAATTCCCTCTGAAACAAACACACATTCTCACCACTGCCCCGAGTGCCTCTGCTGCCTTGTAGGTCCCATGGCTCCCACGAAGTACCTCAGTTTTGGGCTGTAAAAGATGCCCACAGTCCAGCACGACTCCCATTGTATTTCAGACTCTGCAAACTCAAGAAGAAACCTGCAGAAAATAATTAGGTTTCAGCACTGCAGAGATAGCCTGGGAAGCCAAGCGGAGTGGTCAGCAGGCTCTGCAGGAGGCTGGGGCAGAGCAGCGCAAATACAAACGTTCTGCATCACTTGGCTCCCAGGACAGGGAATCACTGGTCCTGGATGCAGTTCCCAGGGCTGATGTGCCCATTCTAGATCCTCAGGAGAAGCCACTTTTACACCACGGTTGCATATCCCCTTTTTTGTATGCAAGTCACAAGCAAGAGCCTCCCAAGAGCCTTTCTTATGTAGAAATAAATGCAGCCTTTCCCCAAACCAGATCCTAGGCTTTAAAGCAATACTTCTTTGATTATCCTTGTAGAGGTGATCCTTCAGCACCAGCAGATCCTGCAGCACCTCAGAATCCTGCAGGAGGTGGAAACAAACCCACTTTTTCTTGAAAAGCCAAAGCCATGACTTTAATTTCATGGGGTTTTAAATGCCAGTGGCATACACTGGTGAAACAGGGCAGTCACAATATACAAAAATACTATTTGTATTCCCTATGGAAGCATTCCATAAACTTGTTGTCATGTTTATGCATGGTATGGCTCCACTGATCTTTTAAAGGGAGTGAATCCAATGGCCTGTTAGCTGTCTTCATCAAAAATTTATATACATGATCTTAAAAAACTTACTTTGCCCAAAAACCTAACCTGGAACTATGGATGCAAGTCACAACCCAAGATACGTTTTGCCAAGAAACACAGGATGATCAACTTTTTCCCGTTTCATAGAACCACAGAAAAGTTTGGGTTGGAAGGGACCTTAAAGACCATCGAGTTCCAATTCCCCTGCCATGGGCAGGGACACCTTCCACCAGACCAGGTTGCTCCAAGCCACATCCAACCTGACCTTAAACAATTCCAGGGATGGGGCATCCACAACTACTGTGGCTCTTAATAAAGAATTTCTTCCTAATATTAAATATTCCATGCACAAAATGCTGAATTTGGCATCATATTTATTTTAATGTGTGAATCCTCCTCACCCCATTCCCTCAGGTAGATCACGATGAGGAGCTCTGCAGGTATCTCATGGCAGAACTACTGCAGCAGGAAAATTCTGCCCTCTGTGTGTGTGCTGGAATGTGTCTGATTCCAGCAAGACATATGTTTAAAAAAATTAAAAACATGTGGGAGAAAAATCAGTTCTCAAAGTCTGTGGCCACATTTCAGTCTTTTCATTCTTGCGAGGCACATTCGGGGAGGAAATTAAGAAACCAAAACCAAATACACACAGATGAGGGGAAAAATGATCTTAGATGTGAACACGTGACCCTCAAAGAGCAGATGGAAAAAACGCACCATCCCTGTATTTACCTCTCAATTTAACCATCACTTATGATTAAACAGGTAATCACAAAACCACACAAAAAGTGTGCTCTGCTGACACACTCTTAATGCACCGGGAAGGCGCTTGCGCTCTGTGGGCTGTTTGCTTACAGAGAGGAGCTGCTGGCTCTCCTGTCTTTTCCCAGAGGAGATGGGCATCTTGCCAGTGTTTCATTTTCAAGTGCCATTGTTCACCTAGGGCTTTAGCAAAAAAGCTTTTGCTTATTTATTGCTAATCCTAGCCTAAGTAATGATCTTTTTAAATCCTTTTACATTTGAAAACAAATTTATCAGACAATGACACCAAACATAATGTTCCCCCAAACGTCTGGCATTTATTTTTTCATTTAATAGGTAATTCTATAATTCACACATCCGTGGATTGCTTTATTGGTTCATGAAACCTGCTTTTAGGGGCATTTTTTTGTCAAAATATAAATTTTACTCTGGTTGTGAGGGCTCTTTTCAACATGTTTTTGTTAGTTATATTCTTGACAGCAGAGTAACAGAGAGGAGCAATTTTTATTGCATACTTTATCTGTGAATTTTTGTAAAATGCTGGTGTATTCCTATATTATATTATTCAGATATGTTTTAGGCAGAATACACGTTTTTAATCAGTGATTTTTAGCAGTATAATCTTATTTTATCTTCATTATTTGGTATAAATTCATGCTATAACCTTGACCAAAACCAGTTTGAGACCCAGTGTGACCTGATCCCATCCATTATTGGTAAGTGCATATCAGCTGGGTGCTTGTGTAACTTTGCTGGCTTTCCATGCATTGCTGCCAGTCTGAAACAACTTGCCCCGCAATGTGCAAAGCACACATCTGAAAAGTTGTTTGAATTTTTCAGAAGGGTTGGAATAAGGCAATTGATGCAACAACAAATACCAGCAACAAATCCATCCAATCCTCAACTTCAGCAGTGTAGCTCTTAAGAAAATAAATGGTTTAAAAAAAAAAAAATCCCATTACTTACTTTTATAAAAAGTTTTAGCAGATTATTTAAATACCTCATGGAAATGAAGATTTGCTTGTGAAGTCTCTACATTCTCAGCCAGCGGTGCCAGAGGACAAGAACACCCCAGAAACTGTCAAGGCAATTTTGTGGTTCCAGTCTACGCTGAAACCATTATCTCACGCTGGAAAAGGGAAGATCAGAACACAGCTTCTCTATACCATGATTTATTTTGTTTATCTTTGTACCAAGGAGGCTTACCTTTCAGCATCCAAGCAGCAAAAACCAAAAGATGAAACATTTCCATAACTTACACCAACTGGCACAAACCCCACAGAAAAAGCTGCTTTGAGGTATTTCCACCTTATCCAGCCTTACAGGCAGAGGCACAAAACACCAAATAAGCTGATGAGGACTTGCAGAAGCCACTCTTTTTCCATGAAAACCACAGCAACTCGCCAAAGCCTCAGCAGGGAGAAGGATTAAACCAAACCCTGGCATTTCCTGTCTCAGCATCATGCAGGACATACAGAACCTCAGACTGTCTTCCACCCTCCTCAAGAGAAGCAAATGATCACTCAGTATATAGGAAACTGATAGAATTGACCTAAAGCCCTGCAAATTGTCCTCTAACACCTCCAATACCTGTGTGACCCTGCTGATGTCGAGAGACCTGACTGTCCAATGGTCACCAGCCAAAATAAAAACTCTGTCCCAAATCAGAGATAATTTACTTGCTGATTTTCAAAAAAATCTCAGAAGATGAGAGCAGTATTTCCAGCTGCACTTGAAATCACCTGGATTAAAATATGATCCTAATCTCTTCTCCTTTATAATTAAACCAGTAGACTAAACCATACTGGTAAGGTATATTATCTTTCCAAAAATTCACTTCCTTTTCAATTAAATATAATTTCCACTTCATCTCTCCCTTATATTTATTCCACAAACAAGCCATTGTGTTATTAATGATTCAGAGTTCCCCGGATCCATATGTTTTATGGATTTTATGTCAAAGTGGACTCATAATATTTTAATGAGGAAAAAGAATATTATTTTACTGTACTCACGTCTTACACTGCCCAGCCAATAGGCCTGTAAGCAATTCTAAATCTTTCCGTAACAGCACCATGGAGATTACAAAAAAGAAATAGACATTACCAGCATGCTCTGCCCCCTATCCCTCAAAATGATTGATGTATTCCTGCAAGACCTTTTTTAAGAAGTGGTATTTTTGCAGGAAATTGTTAATTCCTCTCCGATAGTTGTACACCTACATACAGGTGTAAGAAAATCCTTTAAGTTCTTGTAGCAAGCAGAAATCAGGTAGGTGATAAAACAGGGCTATCAGTCACATTAGCAGTCAAGTGAATGTGATTCTCCTCATTTTTCTGAAGACATGTAGTTTCTCTGTGAATGCTCAGACATTTAGCTATTCACATATTAGAATGACATATTTAAAGTAGTGAATTTCACATTAGCAATGCAGATGGAGGAAGGAATAATCTTGGAAAATTAGATGGTGGGAAGGCTGGTGTTAGAGAGTAGGATGAGGTTTGGAAATCCTAGACAAAGCAGAGAAGGTTAGTAGAGGGGAGGATGAATGGTAAAAGCAAATATGTAAAGTTAGAAGGAAAAACTGAGATAGAAGAAAAGATTGGAAGATGTAATAAAGTACCTGGGAGAAAGCTAAAGCAAAAAGACAAAGATCAGCAGCTAGCAGAAACATTAAAATGTTCAGACAGCAGCACTTCAGTGACACTAATTAATAAGAAATGTGTTGCTATGTGCAAAGTTGATGCCATTTTCTCACAGAATAGCTTTCAGGGGCCGTGGCCCCCCAGCCCTGCAGTTGTGCCAATCCCTTGCTGCTCGATTGAGACCCCAGAATGCCTCCTGGTAGGATTTGGGTTGAGCACTATTGTACACACACAGGCACAGGAACAGAAAAGTGCTGCAGTGGCTGCTCGGGAGATAAGGAATTTATGTAAAGGAAAGCGTAAGACCCGGGAGCGGGGAGAGAAGGGATAAGGGAAAAATCTCAGGGAAAAAAAGGAGGCATTCAAGAGACATCAGTCTTGAAATTAGCAGCTCATTAATTCTCAGCTTATTTTCAGTCTCTGTGGAGGTTTGCCATATGTGACAGCTACCCAGCCTCGGAGTCCGATTAGAAGAGTTTTCCAACTACCAGCAGGCAAAATTGCCACCCAAAAGCCCCATCATTTTCAGCAAAGTTTGATGAGCTGGTTACCCTTTAACAGCCATGTTTAGTGCGCTGAATTGCAGCTGGCCTGCTATTTTTCTCATATCACTGCTGACAGACGAGCCTGATTATCATCCGAGATCCACCTTGCTCATGCTCATTTGGACAACAAAGATAGCAACTGAACTGAAAGAAAATTCCAGCAAAAGTAATTGAAGATAAATTTAAAATTTCAATCGATTTTCCTGGAAATTTGCCTACAAAGCATATTGTTTACATATCCTCCTCTATACAGAAGTTTGAAAGCATATCCCAGGGTGCCTGCTGCTAATGTTTTAGCCCCTGCCCTGGCCAGGTTTCTCACAAAGCTCCTGGATGCTCCAGGCCAAGATCAATTTGTCAATGCCAGCTTGTATGATGATTTATGGCTACAGCTGAGTGAGGATGTTGGCCATGTTCTGTCTCTCCCTAACGAGCTGTGTTGAACTCAAGCCATCCCAAATCCCTAATGGGCCATGTGGATGCACACTCAGAGTGGCTGAAGCTGTTTAGTGAATTTCCAGGTATAACTTTCGTACTTGAGGGAAAATTTTGGAAGAGAAAAAGTGAAACTGTTCAAAGCTGCATTGCGCTGTAATAAATAAAACATATCACAAAGGGAGCTAGGCTTGTCTAGGAGATGTGGAAAATCTTCTCAAAGTCAGAATTTTATTTGGCCAGGATTTTTCACATCACATGAGTTACCTAAGGAAGGAGCACCTGAGCACATACCAGATACACCTGTATAAGTGGCAACAGGTATTTTAACAGGTACATAGGTGCAGGCAACCTGTTAATTACTCTGCTCTGGGTGAACAATAGGCTCTGTTTTTCCTTAAGCAAACAGCAAAGAAGCAGAGGGGGATCAAAGAACAAAATCATATCTTTAAAGAAAAAAAAATAACCAAGGGAAAACAAGGGTAAGAAAATTAAGAATACCGAAGCCAGAACACAATTACAACTGCTATAGTCCAGACTGTAGAAAATAAGAAATTTAAGAATAGTGGTGTGAAAAATGAATTACATAAACAAGAAAGGTCCGGGTGGCTTGTATGAGCAACATGAGATAGACATTGCACTCTGAGTAACCCCACTTATTGTTTGGGACTGTTGT
Source organism: Pardalotus punctatus (assembly GCA_013400915.1). NCBI lineage: Eukaryota > Metazoa > Chordata > Aves > Passeriformes > Pardalotidae > Pardalotus > Pardalotus punctatus. The sequence goes on from VZTX01027731.1 coordinate 469,338, forward strand.
AGGTAAGATGCTGCTAAAAATGCATGAAAGGTTAAGCATCAAATCCTGTCTGGCAGTCAGTTAATGCCTGGATCGAACTATTAGTCTGAAGAAAAACTTTATTTGTTTTTTTGAGTAAGAAATTCCTTTCTGGAGAGATGTGAAACTTGACAAAAGTTCAAGTTCTATAATGTGCAACGGGAAATACAGCATCTTTTAGCAGCGTTGGCCATTGGTTATTGTTGGTGGTTTCTTTTTCCAGTGCAGCCATCCAGGAGTGCTTTATCAGCAGGATTATGCTGATAATTGGCTACACCTCAAGTAACATGAACCTGAGTCTATTGCAGGGGACTAGAAGCCAAAAAAAAAAAAAAAAAAAAAAA
>VZTX01027731.1:469712-511411 GCA_013400915.1 Pardalotus punctatus
AAAAAAAAAAAAAAAAAAAAGATAGAAAAAAAGAAAAGCAGCAAGATGAAGCGAGGGAAAAAAGTTATTAACATTTCCTCAATACCACAGAATCAATTAGCAGGTCAAAGTTGTAATAATTTCATTTCAGAATTTAAAAAATCAATGCTGATGGACGATGAAACAACAGCTACCATGGCTGCTTCAGGTGTTATGATACCATTATAGCACAACAACCTTATTATTCACTGTAGCTGTTCTTTGCACGTCTTGACCACCTGTGACAAGTGTTTCCAAACCTGTGCAGGGACAAAATCTCAAATTAAATCTGACAAACACAGAAAGCGTCTTGAGCTAACTTGTCCTTCCTTTGCAGCTGCTCATTATGGAGTGACCTACTCTTTTTGGTGTCCTACACAACTCACATCCCTGCAGACTGTGTTTATCGAGAGCTGATAGTTACAAGTGCTGACATTCGCCAGGTTTTATACACCAGGGAATTAAAATAAGAAGAATCTGACAAAGACATTGTAAATGACATGAGAGAAGCTCTCTAAACCTGCACATTGTATGAATGCAGAGGAAGATTTAGTTGCTCTGTTTTCAGAGGCTCTTTGTGGTGCTCAATTCCCATTGTATGAGTGCTACTAGATGTACAAGCACATAACTACAGATAAAATGTCAAAGTCATCCCCATTACAACAAGGTTTCAGATGCTCCATAATGAAGGCTTCATCAGAGAGTGAAAATTATTGGCTCTCCTGTTGATGACTTTTAGAAAAATCATAAAAGTAGAAAGTTTGCCAGCTGGATTCATCTCCCTGTGCGCAGCCATTTATGAAGCTTTGAAATTTTAACCATTGGCAACAATGCTATAGTTGAAAAAACTCCAAGAATATCTGTTCGATGACAAACAATGGTCTGCTAAATAGAGACATGCTGTCCTGACAGCTCCAGCTCCAGCTATATGGTCTGATATGTGCCAGCAAAAGCAGAGAAGACATTCTGTAGCATCATAAAACGGCTTCCAAAAATGAGCACCCTGCAGCTATTAGAAACTGCGTGAGAATCACCAAATGTCAGCCCCATGCTCAACAACATTCAGTTTAATAAATGGATTTAAGAAAGTGAACAGCATAAGATGCTTCAAAACACCCTTAGGACTACAATGAAAATATTGAGTAGTAGGGGAAAAAAATGCAGCTATTTACCATGGGGAAAAGAAGAGAAAAAAAAAAAAAAAAGGAGGGAGAAGTTTGTGTATCTTTTTTGTTCCCTGGGACCAATTAGGAGCATTCTGTCATTATTATTGTCAGCACTAGGAACAGTTTACAAACGATAATCAATTCACTGACACATCCTAATATTGATAGTCAGAGGCCTGCACTAGGAACAGACCCACATTGTTTTGATTTTTAACATAAGGGTTTTTTTTCTGAAATTTTATTTTCTGAGCAACTATTTAAATTCATCCAAATCTAAAGAGAATGGGCTGTGGGCAAAAGAAGTATTTCTGTGTACTAGATTCATAATGTGTTACAGGATTGTCTGGAAAAATAAAGACTTATTTTTTTGTCCTGAAAACTTGTTGAAATATTGCATGTCCTTTTATTCTCCCCTCACTTTCCTTTTCTTCTCCTTGCCCTCCACTCCCGTGGCTGCTCCAGCTCTGAAGTGAGGTGAGAGGTGCCAGGGCAGGCACAAAGACATTCCTGCCAAACCAAACATTCCCTGGCTTATGACACACAGAGACCAAAATCAAGGAAACTTCAAGTATTCACTAAAGGGCACTGAGTTTACCTGGATTTTGGTAACTTTTTTTTTCCTCCAAGAGTGCCACCGCTGCTATAAAGGCATGTGAGATTCGCTAGTCCCACTAAAGTCCATATATTGGTCCAAATAAGAGTTTTGGATCAGAGCAACTCAAAGAGAAGTTTCTTCACCCAGACAACCCTACCAGAAATATTACAAAATGCTGTAATTCTATGATCCAACTAATTAAGGAAAAAGTACTTGCACAAGTGCTGAAAGGTTTTAGTCTCAGCTCGAGTACAAGGGTACTTACCACATCTCAGAGGTCTTGTACTTTTACTGTTAGTTTCCAATTAACTAATTGACATTAATTTATATGAAAATCATGCCTCCTAAATCCCTCAGTGAAATCAGAATTGTAACATATCAGCCATCAAAAGCTGAAATTCATATCTCCTCTCTTTCATGGGTCTGGAGGAGACTGCAAAGTGTATGAAAATATGGAAAGGGTTATTCTTTGAATATTCTTAGTCAGTGATAAGTGCTTGTGAAAACACTTGAGATTTGCGTAACCCCCAAAAGATCCAAAAGAACATATGGACTATGGTAGAAGGGAATTCAAAGCCCCATGTTTGGGAACAGGTTTTTATGTACCCAAACATTCGTGTAGGCAAATCAAAATACGTTGGAATGTCCCAAGGCTGCAAGGTGCACAGAATAGAAAGGCAGTCCTTTGATGGGAAAAAATCTGCTCATAAATGATAGAAACAAATCCTTCACCTCGATTAAAGAAAAGACTGATATTTTACCACAGATTTCACCAGACCCATGATTGTCTCGCAGGCCACCACTGTTCAGAGTCACTCACTGTTTCAGCTGTTTTAAGGTGCGTTTCTGCGCTGACACAGGGAATCGCACGGGGCACAGCAGACACGGGTGGCGACACGCGGCCGAAATCTTCCTGCAACCGCGATCATTCTCAGGGTCTGCGCACAGGGCTGAGCCACTCGAATCAGGGCTCATCCATCAGTGGCTCTCCCTGAGCTGCAAATGCTCTAAAGGCACCCAGTGACCTAGTTTAAACTTAAACCTCATGTTCCACATAGATCTAATAGAAAGTGAACTTTTATAAATCCCTAAGTGTGACATGTCTAAGACGGCTTTCCGGGCAAAGGAGGACAAAAATAGAAAAGCCTCATTATATGCCCAACAACAAGGTAGAAAATATGCAGATGAAGTTTATGCCTGGTGGGAAAAGAGAAGGAAGAAGGGAGTGGGTAGGCTGAAGGTAGTTTGAAGCCTGTGACATCAGAGTAAATACAAAATATTTATTTATCAGTATCTGCAATTCACTGGGAGATTTGAGGGACCAGGGAAGGAATGGCAGAGAGGTTACTTTTGAATAAAACTGGATTGGGTGACTGTCATTTTAAGACTGGGAGCAGGGGAGACAGGTCTGCAGTAGCTTGGGAGAGGAAAGTGTTTCAGGCAATTGGTGATTAATTGTACTCTGCTATGCCACATCTCTTTCTATTAAACCTTAGATGGCCAAATCTGTTTCCTAATTGTTTTTGTGTTTCTCAGTCTTCTTTTGTCTTGCATAGGAGTAGGCAATTTCTGTGCCATCAATATCTCATTAAGGGGCCTTGGATCTGAAACGCCTTGTGTTGTTTTTAATTTTGTTTTCCAGGCTTTTTGCTGCATTTTATGACATGGCATTTTTTGTTTGCTTGTTGCGGTCCATTTATTCTCTGGCATTCCCTCTCCCCAGGTTATAGCTTTATTTGTTTCTCTGCCTGTTGGCACTCGAGGTGTATGTAAATTATTGTTGCATGCTTCAGCATCACCACCTATTGCTCTTCATTTCCCCTAATGACAGTCCCGTCTGAATGCTGGTGCCTGCTCAGGTTGTACACGTGTAGAAAATAACTTCAACTCATCCGTGAGGTCTTTCTTTATTTTTCTATTTTTTTTTTCACCCTCTTTCCTGTTGCTGTTTGCCTCAGACTTGTATTCATGAGGTGAGGAATAGAGCTGCACGCTTTCTGCCTGGGGCAAAATCCTGCTGCCACTCCAAGTAGCAGCTTAGAGGAAAAAGGAAGGGCATTCACACAAATAGCTAATCAAAGGGTTTTTAATGATACTCATTAGGAAAGAAATTCATTAACAAGCCAGCACAGAACATTCCCTGAAGGGAGAGTGATGTTACTGGTCACATCAAAGTCCCCACCTGACTAACACCTTTATTGCTGTTCATAGTAAGGCCAAGTTAGCAGCAAAATCAGTCGCATTCAGTTCCTACCAAGCAAAAAGTCATCAAAGCATGGTCATGGAAACTGGATCAAGTCTGGTTTACTCATAAAAATGGCTTTTCAACTTTTCACAGCGATGTATAGTTTAGCATCCAGCACTGATGCTTTTGAATTCATACAATTTTGCATTTCATACCCTTCATTGCTTCCCCTGCTCTTTCCCCTCTTCTACTTGGGTACCTCTGACCATGCCCACAGTGGTGCCCACGGTAGTGTTGCAGTCCAGCAGCACCACAAACCTCAGTGGGATGGATGCCAGTGCCCCTTTTCCAACAGAAGTCTGCACAAGGCAACCTCATGGCAAGGTCCAGTGGAGAGAACTGTGGGCAGATCCTTCACCCAGACAAAGCACCAATGCAGGCCTGCCAGAGCTCACCCCAACTGCTCAGGACAGATGCAACCTCTGAGCATCAGGGCTATTTCCAACCAGCAGGTGTAAAACTGCCTTTTTTTTATGCTCACACCATTACTTACCTATAAAAGGGACTCTATTTTTCTGCCAACTCATTCCTAGAGATTAGTACCGGTATCTTGGGATGCTCATTTGCTCTGTAAAAATTAGGTTTTTTAACAGACGGGAGCAGAAATCTCACTTTTATTGCGCTGCCCTGATAGAGTAGAGCTCAGTTATTAGAACAAATTGTAGCAAGCAGCTTCCTGGTTGTTATTCCCTCATAATTACTATGGGCTGCTACATGAAACCCTGCTTCACTCTTACGCTTAGAGGCAAGATCTCCATTTTGCAAGGACAGAGCAAGTTCTATTATGCATTTTACTGCCAAAGGAGGTCAATTAACTTTAATTGGTTCTAATTAGCACTTGCTCAAGCTGTTATATTCTTTACCTGCATCCGAGTGGCTCTCCAAGTGCTGCACAATGGATTCCTGCTTTTGAACACAAAGGAGAATTACTAATGGCATCCTTGAAGGCAAAAGATGCACTGATCAGCATAAATGGGGAACAAATATCAGCACAAATAGTAGCAGGCCTTTTTAGAAAAAAACCCCAACAAACGTTTTGTGCCCATCTGGCTTTGATCAATTGAACTGAATGCAACTGTGCACCTTGTTGCTTAAAATCAGAACAATGCAAGTAAACAAATGTCATTATTCTCTACCATAACTTCTTTACAGATGAAAAGATAAGTTTGGGAAAATGCAGGGGGTAGAGGGGTGGAGGGACAGTGTAACGGATCTGAAAAAAACAAATCAATCATTTTGATGATAGCCAAAACAAAATACCAAGAAAAAAAAAAAAGCCAAACGTACATCTGAAATGCTGTTTTCTAGGATTTCTGAGGATTGTGTAAAAAGGTTTGTGTTAAAATGAATGGTTCAGGTTTTGAGATTTTTTGGGTTTTTTTCCCATTCTGCTAAAGCAAGAGGAACAACCTCACTGGCCTAGATGTCACATGAGCCATCTGAGCCTTCAGGATTTGGTGAGAATTCAGCAGTGAACCCAGGATTGTCTACAACAGCCTGAATTAGCAGCCACATGCCAGAAGAGATGCTGCAATGCTGAGCTCTGCTCTAGGAAACTGCTTTCAGCTGGGGCCTTCCTGGATGCAGCTACACTGTTAAATAAAGGCAGGCTGCAGGGGAATCCAGTCCTCACACCAACAGTGGAACTCAGAGCTACTCTTCCCCAAATAACCTGCTGTGCTTGTAGACATGCCCCTACATCTCCTGTGGGCCCCATGAGATATCTGTGAGCTCTGCCTGTTCCTTTGGGTGGAGGAGCGTTGGCAGGAAAGAGCTCAGCCCCAAAGAGAGGCGGGGAACAAGCTGGACACAGCCGAGCAGATGTTTGGTGCCGCTGCTCTCCCTGGTGCCCCTGAACCAAAAAACCAGTTTATTTTAAAATGCATCCAGCCACTCAGTCATGCACAGAACCTCCATGGCTGTCCTGTTCTTGCACACCCATGCCAGACACCCCAGATCCAGGGAACAGCATGAGCACGGAGTGCACCGACCACAGCAGGACAGCCCTGAGACAAGGATCAGGGAGGACGGTCCCAAAATGGGACACGTTCCTGACTAAGTGGTTTCGATGCAGACCACCGTGGTGCCACAGTCATTGAAAACCTTCCCTGCCCTGAAAACTCCATCCTGACCTTCCTCTACATCCTGACCTGCCTGGGATCCACTGAAACCCTAAAGCCATGAGAGTTTCCCTGCTGGAGACTTCCTGGGGTCTGAGCAGCCAGGGCTGGGGACTCGTACAACCCCAAGCATGCTCCAGTCTCACCAGCTTGGATTAACCACATATTTAAAACAGAGCACCAGATTTCGCGTCCCAAGGATCTAGGCCTCCTGTGGACTTTGGATAATTTGTTTTGGTACGGAAACCAAAAGCAGTGAAGTTTATACATATTATTGTACTGCTCAAAATCGCATGTGAAACTGTGGCGGACTTGGCTGATTCTAAACCAGTATATGTTCCTTATTTTAGTGTTAGTTTTCCCCTTTTTCCTGCTATTTAAATGTGCCTCCTAAATGAATTGTCCGTTGCCCACATGGTTTTCAAAAACAATTTATTTTTTAGCTAATGTGTTCCAGATAGATGGAACACAAAACATGTGTTAAAAAAAAAAAATTAAAAAATCCTCCCCTCGGCAAACAATTTACCCCCAAACTTTACAAAAGAAGGTCAACTTTTTTCTTTCTAGTTCCCCTGCTAAATCTCCACAAGGCCATTAATCATAAAAAAACCCCCAAACTGTATAAATTTTAGACAAGCCAAAGGAGCTGCCTGTAATTTTTTCTTTTTTAAATAAAAATTCTTGCCAAAATCTCCCCCAACCCTATTTTCTTTCCTCTTTCAGTTGTGAGGACTTTTTTTCTCAGCCTCAGTACCCACCTCTTCTCGTGGCTCACAATGTATGGGCTGAGGCAAGCATAAACCTGCATATAATTATTTCAAACAGTCATGTCTTCCTTTTGCCCTGGTGTATAGTTAAATTAATACACTTAAAAACATTCCATGCACCTTATCTTTTGTACTTTTCCCAAGGAACGGTGTTTCGGTTGCATTTCAGGTGACAATCAAAAGGTATTTGATAGATTTACTGACTTGGATATGGACTTGAGAAATAAAAAAATTTTAAAAAACCCTAAAAAACAACAAAGAAAGAAATAAGAATAAAATAAATGTATGTTCTTTGCATCACTGAAATGGCTGCCCATACAGCAATACACCACTGAAGCACATGGAACAATTTATTATTTGGCCTTTCAGGCCTCCTGCATTTAAAATTGAGCATGTATTCAACATAAAGATTGAGAAAAACTGACCTAGCACCTATCCATCCATTTTTTGGGTATTCTGTACTGGGCTGGCAGTAGCTCCACCAGTACCACACCCCAGGTCCAAGGGTTCAGACCGGGTTTTACGCTTCCTCTGTGGGCTTCAGGCAGAGCAAGCTGCGCCCTGCAGTCCTTACCTCACCCTGAGAGAGCACAGCTGCAAACAGAATATTCACTGGAATAGCTGTAGCAGTGCAATTACATTGGTACAACTATTCCCAGTGTGGGCAGGACATTAAACAGAAACCCCTACCACAGGCAATGCTTACCATGTAGCTTAGTTCAAAAAACAGTATTTAAAATGTTGTCACCTGTAAGTGGACAGTGATGATCACAGCTCAGTCTATGTTATTATTGCCTGATTTTCCCTGGTTGGGCTTTCACATATTGACTCCTTACTCAAGGTCTTTTAACATAGATTTGAAATGTGAATATGTTTTATTTTTTCCCCAGTAAATATACAATACACACTTCAACAGTACTATTAACCAACTTCTTATGCCAATTAAACTTTGCTGCACTAACAATACCAATGAAACACATTAAGAGGTCATACTTTTTCGTGAACAAACTGTAGCCAATAAACAGTTTTTTTAAAAAAAACAAATTAAAAAACAATTCTAAGTGCTGCCACAACATCCCTTTTCTTTAAACACATTATTCACAATAAATGTTTTCTTTTTTTTTTTTTAAAAAAAGAAGAATACTTCTTTTAAAATAGTAAATTAAATGGCATTTTAAAAAATATGTACTGTGGTTCATTGGAAGTACACTGTATAGAAAAGAGAGAGAGAAAAAAAAAGAAGAGACATCACCTGTAAGATAATGGAGACACTTTGCCATACACAACAACACCTTATGTAATATTGTAAGCAAATTATTAATGAACAAAAATGTACAGAAGCAGATGGACAAGTTAGTGAATATCATGGTACTGCACAGCTTAATACTGACACACATTTACTTTCCAGTGGAAGAGATAAAACACATATTTGAAAGTAATTGGAATGGCTTTATCAACCTCTAATGATACTGAATTTTTAATAGAATAAGGTGTTCCACCAAAGCTCAGCACAAGCTTTTGAACTAAACGGGGAAAAAACAACTATCAGTGACTGAGTTAAACATTTTCCAGAGAATTAAATTTGAATTGTACTCTGAATAGTCTTCTCTTCATATGGTAATACTAAAATAAAAACCATACATACGTAAATATGCTGCTTTCTTTATCTTACTTGAACATTTTTGCACATTTTAAAGAAATATTTTTAACTATGGTATTTTAGCAAGCAAGAAAATGACATACTCATTGGTCACATATGTAAATATATTCATACCTTTTTCCTCAACTTTTTTTCTGTTTGCAACTTGCTAAATAACGCATCTTGACCTTAAGGAAGTTAACTACTATTTTTCAAATATTTAATAGTGCTGAGTTATAGCTGATGGCTGTAGTGTTTTATCTTATCATGGAACAAGATAATGAAATGAAAAGCAACACGTATTTAGCATCATAATTTTCTTTTCTAAAATTCTGCCATTACTAAAAATGTTCTTAATACTGGTGAGCTCCAAGGCAATATATAAAACAACATAGACTGGTTATATGAAAAGGGTATTCAATGGAAACTTGTGTTCATGGTCAGATAACTAACAGAAATAAGCTGTAAGATGCAGTATTTAAATTAAGCATCAAAGTAATGGGTGGGTTATCCACATACATTATTCTAAGAAAAGCTTGAGAATTCACTCTTTGAAATTTGAGAGGTACAGAAGGCTTGGACAAAGTCATGAAAATTAATGAAGAGACAGGATGCTGTCATTAATGTCCACTTACAGAGTCTGTTTTATTCAAAAAGTGTATAAACATGCGTTATTTCCTCATCATGGTAGAGTTTGAAGCCGCTCACTAAAACACAGGTCAAAGACTTTCTTTGCTTATATCCAGCTTTTTGGATATATTGTATTGCCAGAAATATACTTAACGAAAGCCAAAAATAATTTGACCACTGTTTTCCTTCCAAACACTAAACATTTTACTACAAATTTAGTGGATCCAACTTCAGCTCTTGCTGGAGACTTCAGGTATGTAACAGAAAGGGTTGTGTAGACTGCATCAGAACAATTAATGTCATGAATTTCAGTGGTGCAGCTTTATCCTCTATCATACCGTACATGTATTGGAAAGATGAAATAAGATACTCTGACATTTCAATTTTTTGGAAGCAGCCTGAATATGTCTAAGTAATAAATTGCATTCTTATCTTCTTACTAGGTATTCCTTGTGTTTATATGGTTTGTTTCTCCTGGAAAATCTCTGTCCTATATTTTGGGCTGGAGAAATTAATGGTAATAATTCTATTAAAACTGCAAAATAAAAACAGCTTTAGTGAAACACCTTAAGTTCTTTTGTTTGTAGCAAGGTTTGTTTTTCTTCCCCTTAGTGACATGGGATGGCTAAAAGCAGATACTAAGGGTATCATTCTAGTGAAAGAGTCTGGGCCATCTCATGCTACCTTTAGTTTTCATATTCACTCTTTAATCTCACACTTCCAACTTCTGACCCCGTCTTAAATAGGAAGAGCAACTATGTTGCTTGCTTTTAAAAGGTTTAAATCTGTCTCTGATGTCTTCACTGACATCAGTTTTGCCTGTCACTTTCTCATTTCTACGCCCCAATGGAAAACCACCTAACATACTCCTTTACATCCACCGTTATCCAAAGTAGCTTACAGGACGTAAACCATCTTCACACATTCAGTCTCTTTTTTCTTCATGTCATGAGGAGTAGAGTTTTGTGCTTATCACCAAAAAAAATTGCAGTGCAAACTTTAAACATAAAAGTTACACAATTAAAAGTTAATATATGGCACCACAGCCTATTCATTCACATATAGTACAACAGACCAGTAAAAACAGACATGAATATGAACATAGCTAAAAAGAAGGTGAGCTTGCATAGCAATGCAACAAAAGAAATTATATACAGAAGGAAATCCTTTTCATCCTGGAGGGTGATTTTTTTTTCTTTCTTTTTTTATATACTCCTGACAAGGAATAGTTTAAGGTGGATGGTGTATTAAAGAGAAGAACACAAGTAAAGTATCTGTGGGATATGTGTGGCTGTGTGTCTTTACATTGCATTTACAGTTCTTTTAATAGTACATAAATAAAGAAAATGTTCATTGCACTGTTTAGTGTCATCACTTCCATGAGTTCAGACCTGATGGTCCATCAGAGCAGCTTGCAATGTGTCTTCTCAACTACTCTATAGAGAGAAACAAAGAGAGAGAAAGAGGTTGTAATAAGGAGAAAAAAATGCACAAAACAAAGGTTATGGCAGTATTACTGCAGCACAGGATGAGTATTCAATAGGTTGTGAGAAGAGGGCAATGGATGCTAACATCTAGCACTTACCAACATCATATCTGAGACTGCACATTTCAGGGCTTGGGGATCACCATTAGCTCTCTTAGAGCTGCTGGGCAGCAGCTGCTGGGGGGTGCTGAGGGTTTGACTGCAGCAAGAGGGTGCAGACATGCCAACAGCTCCACTGCTTTATTACCAACGATAAATGTATTAAACACACCAGTATGGCCAAGCATGCTGGGGTTTCCATGTACTTCTTCAAACAACAGAGCCAAGCCTTTGGGCATCTGGTACTGCCAGCATGTACACAGCATCAACATGGATTGATACCAAGCTTAACAGATATTGAGTGATAATAGAAAACAAATTTGGAAAATAATTTCCCTCTCCTGGGATGCTGAGGAAAAGGGTGGAGATGTACAACTGAAAAACTGAGCTACACAATCAAGAAAAGAGGACCTCCACATAGGAGAATACTTCTCATCAAGCAAGAGGAAATTACGGGGAAGGCTGAGGAAATCTGTCACTGGCATTTCCAAGACAAGCACACTACACTTTGCAAAAAAAAAAGTCTAAGTTACTACAATCCCTCCTCAATTTTCCCCATGCTTCAATAGCAGTACACACGGAGAGATGTACCATGTAGATAACACTGGCATGGCTCACACAGATTCGAACTGGTCCAAACCAAAGAACAGAGGGACGACATTTGTTTCCCATCACACGCAACACAACTCAGAAGGCAAAAAGATCTGAATAAAGCTTAGTCTGATTATCAAAGGCAACTTCCTACTCTCTTCACAATAGATTTATAATCTTTCTGTTTTATCTATTTGAGAGTTTTAACTGGAGCTAGAGATACACTTACATAATTCACCAGTAAACTGTCCTTGACTGTTTGATCCCACATAGCCTATATCGAGAAGGTCACTGGCATTGCGTTGGTGACCTCCTCGCAAGACTTCACCTTTTCTAGGTCCAGTCGATCCTTTAGAAGAAGATGTTCCTGAAGAGCTGTGGCCACCAGGGGATGGGAAGTTGGGTTTACTATATGGTACGAGTGCCTCCTCTAGAAAAGCAAAACAAAACAAAATAAATAACAGTAAAGTCCTAGAAATAGGCATAAACAAGCTATTCATTTACGCACATCATATTCATTCATATCTGGCTTTTGTCTTACTTAGTCGGATGACAATTTTACCTAAGAAAATACACAGCTAGGAGTTGTATCCCAAGGACAGAGAAGCCAGCGTGAATTTAATCTTCCTTCCTTGCAAACTCTTAAGTCAGTTTCTATTAATTATAAAAGGTCTAGATTCATTATGAATAACAGATCATGAATCATAGATACTTTAATAAAAATAGGTGAACATGCAATTTCCAAAACAATGAAGCTATGATTAGATTTTTGCTTCAAGCCTACATAAATGTGCTTTTCCCTTTTCTTTGGCTTAAATTATGGCAACATTACCTCTAACAGTTTAGATAAAGAACTACAATATCAGCTAATTTAATTAGCTTCCAGCAACTCAGTAATTTCTAATGATGCAAAGTGCACTGACATTTTTTTTTTTAAACTTGTGTTGAATTACATTGGAAAATATTATATTATACATCACACTTGTAATATTTGGGGTGGATAAATAATCCTGCAGCTTGTTTCATGTTCCACTATGAGCAAAAGGCTTACTTTTGCTCACTTAGATTCTTTTTCTGTGAAGACCTGTAATAACGAACTGCTTGCAAGAGCAGGATTAATAGCAATAAAGCATAAGAATGTACGTCTTCATATAGCATGAAGTAAAACAAGACATCACTTCTGATTAGAGTTTGCAGGAGATATTGTTGTAATAATCCAAATCTAAGAAGCATAACAGCAGTAGTGATTTAACACCGAAGTAGAAGCACTGTTTTATTTCTTTGCTGTGTAGGGTCCACTTTTGCCATCTCAGAAGCTGAAGAAAGAGATCTTGCTCAATATAGTTTGATTTAAGAAAGGATATGAGTATATATGCTTAACCTCAGACACAGCAATTGCCCCTTCTGAAATCAGTGGGATTTCTACTGCTTGAATCTTGCCTTTTTTCAAAGTGAATCTAGGCCAAAAGGGTTTTCTTTATTTTGCTTTTCCAACTGTCTTCCCTCTTAAACAACCCGATGAGGAGAAATGGACTTTCTTTGACAGAGGGCAGGAACAGAGAAGGAAAAGTAGGTGGCGATGGTCGGAAAGAAAAAGAAGATAAAAATGCTTTTATTCACAAGGCTGAAGCCTTTTCAAAGGCTGCAGCAGAGGCACAATTAACTCAGCAAAGTGCTAAAAGAGAACAAATTTGTGGAAGAAACTCAGGATTTCATTCCTTGTGCCTATCACCACAACCACATCATCTGCTATGGAACTGAGCCTGTTTGTAAGGTAAATCTGTTGCAGAAAACAGCGGCAGCTGACTTCTTTCCCTGCCAAAGTATCTTGCTCTGCTCCTGCCCAAGGGGCCAGAATATTTGTGCTGCAGGACCTAAAGGCATTATCAGTGTTTTGTACTATGACTGTGTGCTGTCCTTGCTGAAATAAAAAGAAATGCTTGAAAGATAGAGTAAAAAGGCATTTAACAGCCACAGTCTCCTAAATTACGTTACTTGGTTTTTATGTATCAAGACCTAACAATAGAATTAGATGCAAACCTGGTTTCCAAAGGCTGGCTAAAATATGGAACAGTTTTCATTAAGGCAGCAATAAAGCAAGTGGCATAAATCAGTTTAGCAGAAAGCTGGATACATTTTTAAAGCATGAAAACAAAAGTCACTAGCATTGTAAAAGAGTTGGAAGATGACATATATAGTCAATTGATTTGTTTTTCTAGCTTGTGGACTCAGGATAAGGCTTCCTTCGGGTTCAATGAAATATTGAGGAAAAACAGCCATGAATAAATACAAAGTGCATTATCATTATAGAGCATATGGTCTGTTAAATTATCTGTTGTGCCCTCAGAAAGAAATATAATCCATTAAATAAGTAATTCTGACATAAAGGCTAGGTTTTACCCAACATTCTAGCACACCAAAAGTAGTTGTCTCCAGTCCTGAGAATGGACTCACATTTATTAACACTCCAAACAGCGCCCCATGTCCAGGCCTGCAAAGAATATGGGGAGGCTTTGTGGACACCTTTCTCTTTGAAACACAGAGCCTTTAATTTGAAGATATAATTCCAGCCCCTGTGAAATCAGGGTAAGCGTGTCCAACAATGCTGCTGTACCCCATAAAATAACCAAAAGGCTTTTCCTATTATCAAAACTATTGTATCCTGATCTAGCACTACTTTCTTCAGAAGGGGAGCTGAGAATATTTTATTTGATGTGCTGTAACTGCGGTTCTACAATGAAGCCACTGCCAGGAACTCAGTGATCTTGTTTATACTGAAAGCAACCAGTGGAAACACAGATCCCAGACTTAGGTATTTCTATCCTATTCAACTTCAAACTAAAGGTCTTGCTTTCAAAATTTCACTCACAGCTTGGTAACGTCTGAATAAAACCCCCTGAGTTGTAAATTAGCTATTTTCTGGAAGCTGATGGCTAATAATAACTCCTTTTGGAAACATACTGAAAACTGGGATAGGACAGATTTCCAAAGAACTACGCCATTAATAATGGAAAAGGGAAGAAGCACAATTAGTATTATTAAAACACCCAAATTTAGTGATATAAACCAGCATCAGGCACAAGAGTAGCCTTTTTAAAATCTATCAGAGAAGAGAATGCAGAGCAAGAAAGCTGCAGGGCAAGAGGCTGGAATGAGAATGCAGACAGACAGAGATAAAGCTTTGGCCCATCTTGTGCACCAACTTTATGAACTCCTCACACCAGAGTAAAATCATAGTATCTCCTAGAGGCATCCTTTTTATGCATAAAGCATATGCACTTGCTCTTGGCATCCTGAATTTGACAAGAACAAGATACCTGTAACCACTTCAGTCCTAAATTCAATGCTTATGTAGGGCACTGGAAGTGTCAAGATCAGGTTCTCTTTATTTATGGACAGATAAATGCATGCCCTGCAGAATGGGAATTTTACTACTGTATAAGCTCTGCATAACAGAATAAATGACAAATTCTATTTGTACACTTGTGAGGCAGAGGAAAAAGAAGGGACTTCTTTCTAAGCAGGTCAGAGGATATTATCCTTAATAATAATTATTATCCTTAATAATAATTTCCAGGGAAATGAGATGTGTAGAGTATATTCGGGGTATTTTCTACATGTTCGTACATCGCACATTGCAATTAAAATTGCCATTTCACCAAATAGTATGAATTTCACATAGTATTTTTAAACTGTGACTTCACATCATGATTTCAGAACATGAACAGCCACTCACTTGTTTTTGCAGCCAACAGATTAGGGGGTTTTAACAGTACCATTATTTTTATATTTTAAACTATGGATTGTATTTAAAATATCTACATTTTAAATACAGGTAGCAGTATTTTCCCTAGGAGGACTTTATTCAGTAAATCCTGTCTCCATGACAGGTTTACCTGTGCACTACTATTTTTTTGTTAGTGTGTCAATGGTATTAAAGAAAAAAGATGGATGATAAGAGCACCTTTAGTATGACTGTGGGAGCTACATACATAAGTGAAGAAACAGTTTAACCCTACAAAAAACTTCACACACTGTAATTTTTTGTTTAAATCTTATTTGTCCTCTTGTATCACTCTAATCAGCACTACACTGGGATGAGGTGATTAATGGCTTAAAGAAAATATCTAGGATGAAACAGCAGCCTTTACTTGAGGTCAGGCTGACAGAAGGAAAGTGTGAATATTGTAGAAATACAACTCCAGCCCAGCATCACCTCCTGTGCACATTTTTGCAGACTTGAAATGCATTTAGGTGCTAAAGTCAGCTGGTGGCAATGTGCAGGTCCTGTATGAAGGTGAAAACCTGTGCTGTCATCTGGCTGGGCTTAAGAGATGAATGCTACTTTGTCATACCCTTGAATAAAGAGAAGAGGGGGTTTTTAATACAGCTGAAAGGAATGTCAGTAACTCTGAAGGATCAGCCTTGTTGCAGACATGTAAAAACAATTGCTGCCAACTTGGAAGCAGGTTGAAAGAACTGGAAAATATGGTCCTATATGTATAAATAAATACATCTAACAAAAGATATTCTAAAAGTGTCTCTCCTTCCTTCCCTGCTGGCCTGAAACTGTTCCTATTTTCTCCATCACTACACTTGAGAACATTATTAATTTCTGAAACACTGTAAAGAGTGCACGGAGTCAGGTGCTAATGAGATTTCATTGTTGCAGGAGGGAAGCTAGCTGGATGACAAGCTCTCGTTTCACTTTGCCTTTCCATATTTTCCAGCCTAACCCTTGCCAGAGCTCTCCCAGAGAGCTGTGAGTGACCCTAGAGCCCTGCCAGGCACAGAACCCCTCTCGCCTCGGCTGGTGCAGCACACACACACCTGATCCGAAGGCTTGTTTGTGTTGGGCTTTCCTGAAATCCTCTTGGCGGTCTGTAGAGCTTATCCACTCCTGGGCTTGCCGCTGCCACTCTAGTGATGTCCTAGCGGGCCGGTCCAGGGAGCTCTTTGTGTCATCTACGTTGTGCTGCCTCTCCAGAGAGCTGCCCTTCCTCTCTGCAGAGCCTCCGCGCTGGCCGGGCGCTACGGGCTGCCTTAAACCCTGACCGGGGGGCGGGTCGGGTGGTGGTGGAAGATCTAAAAAACGTGAATAAGATTCAGGTGAACTAATTTTTTTAATGGAAACAGAAGGTCTGGTTTTGATGCTGAAAAGAAAAGAGCCTTGCAAATGGTACGAGTCACTAAATAGGTTTCAAAACAAGGAAATCTCATGTTAATCAGAAAAGGGGTTTCAACTTCTGCTGGCTCTTTATTCTGGTTACTGTGTTGCTTGCTCTTCCTAACTTGCATAAAAATCCATAGACTCTGAGCCCTGACTTACACTTCTAAGCATAGGATTTACTCTCTGTGGGGTGTACTCCTGCTTTTTTCTTCAGTAACAGCAATGAATGAAGAGAGACTATGGAAAACTGACCTGTGCCAGTTGACAATTTCACCTCACCATACTGGGGCTTGCATCATCCTGTTTTGGGCTACACTTTCCGCTTGAGGTGTAAACTCAAAATCTAATATAGAACTTAATCAAAATGAACTAAATACCACAAAAAACGGGAAAAAATAATTGCAAAACCTACTGCCATTGAAAAAGCATCAGCACATCTCTGACAAATGTGTTTAAATGGAACCACCAAACAATGGGTGAGTTTTTTAGTCTCACCCATTGTTGAGCAGTCTTAGCAATCTTGCAGTCTTGCAAATATAAGCAATTAAAATACAATTTCAGCTAACAGAAAGACACTTGCCTGGTCTCTAATAACTTCTGTCCTTTTCAATTTTGTGACTTGGACTATTAATGTGCTTACAGAATTGAAGATCAGCCTTCTAGTCACATTTGTGGGGGCAAAAGTACACTTTTTTATTAGTCCAAGACCCAAGGTAATTATAGACTCAGGATGATTTTAATTCTAAATGGAAGTTTTTCATGGAAACCATATGATAGACTTATGATAGTCCAGATTATTTAAAAAGAAAAAAATATCATAGAATGGAGGCACCTTTAGTCTCATAATGAAAACTCTTCCATATCGTATACCCATTCCATACACGGAACACTTTTTGGTAATTCTGTTTGGTGCAATGGATACCCCAAATACATCTCTGCAGCCACACCAACTCCACAAAACCCTGTGTTAGCTTACAGTAGATTTGGGTCTGTCTTGTTTTCTAGTCCTTTGTATCTTACAGTGTTGTGAAGGTTTATCAAGGAATTGAACTTGGCTCAGGAACAGGCATGGAAAAGTAAACCTCTGTTTTGCCTGCAGGGAAGTCTGATGTTTGTAACTCTACTGAAACTGAAATTCATTTTATAAATTGGTCAGGAGGCCTTTGGAGGGAGTTTATTTCAAAGCCTATAATCCAGCTTTATATAATGCTTTATATAATGCTACACAGAATGTTTTTCATGTCCTTGCTGTTAGAGGTGATACTTACACCTCACATACAGAGCAGAAATGCTTCCAAAGTTGCTGAGATGTCATTCTAGCCAACTCTGTCTCTTACAAATAAATTATGATGTGCAGGTTATTTGTGTTTACAAGAGAAAAAAGTTGTATCCAGTGATGCTCATGCCCTTTTGCTCACCACTGAAGTGCTTTGCCCCAGATTAAGATAACCACCCTCTGGCAAGAGCAGCCTTTTAATAATCTGTCAGTGAGCTTGGTGAATGCTTTATGTTCAGCACTAATTTATTTGAGAAATTTTTTGTTATGAATATAGATGCGACCTTTCATGACAATGACTATACTTGAGTTACTGTAGGTGGAAGCAGAAGGGTATGGGAGCTTGCCAATGTTAAAATTGCTTTATAGTGCTGGCTTCCAAAATGGCATTTCTTATAATTGATTTTATTGCGATCATAACCAGTTAATGTACAGAACCACAACACTGGCATCTGCTTATGCAATCTGAAACAGAGATTACCGAAGTTGTGATTTATAAGCACTTTGTGGAGATGCATTGAATCCAATAAACACAGCCATAACATGACATCAGACTACGCAATTTCCCCAGATAAAATATTTACCGTTCAATAGAAACAAAATTTTCAAGTAGTAGCACAGAAAAAAAAAAAAAGTTAAAATTATTGCAGTATTAAACTTTAAATAGACTACCCTACTTCAGAAATTGCTGTCTAATAGTTGTTATTAATTAGATACTTAAAAGGAAAGAAGGCTTGTACTTAAACTGTACTGCATGTTCTAGAGCTGGCTGCAACTCCTGGAATTACTGTAGAGTTATGGTGTTGATCTACTGTTAACCTGATTATTGCTTTTATCCATCCACAAAATAAACATAAAGACTGACTTATGAATAGAAGTGAAATGAAACACCATGTTTGTAAATTTCTTTCGATGCTTTAAACCTATGGATGAGTTAAAGAGAAAAATAAAATTTATCCTGTAACAAAGTTTCACAGAATTGTAGAACTAGAGGTACTTTGGAATTAACATAAACTGGCTCACCTGAGTACAGATTTACTGAACTGTGATTCACCTGTCTGAGAAGATCTGTAAGAACAGTTACTAATTGTAGCCAAACATCACTGACTAAATTGTTTGCTTCTTCACTTCCTTACTCAGGCTGACAGTCCCAGTAACACCTACTCCTCCTTTTTAATAAAAGAAGCTGGAGGAGAGCTTCATTTGGAAATGTGGTTTTTTATTTGCTCTACAACTTACATCCTGTATTGTAAATCTTATGCCTTAGTAAATAACTAAATATTTTCTGTTATCTTGCCTGGGTATATAGAAAGATCCCATGTATCTGGAGTCATGAGTTTCTTCCTTCAACACCATTGAGAATAGTCTTGCCATTCCTTTCCTACCCCTACTAAAGGGGCAACAGATGGCACCTGGGTTAGAAGTCTCAGATCCTCACAGGAAGACTTATTACCACATAGAGGCAATCCAACTCATCCATCAGGTCAATCCCTTCAGAGAAGTTCTGAATTTAGAAATTCAGGGACTTCAGCAGGATTTTCAGCGAGGATACCCAGAGTGGTAACACTGATTCACCCTACTTCCATCTAAATCCCATTTATCATTCGGGTGGTAGGGAAAATACCTGAAAGCCTGCAGTGAGCTAGTAACTTTCTAGGTCAGTAGGATGTCATCCAGACTATCATTTTGAAGCCTCTAATGGCAGGATTATCAAACCTGTAAGGCAATTCATAAGTGCATTGGTGGGGAGGTGATGGTCTTATTGATTTAGCAATGGAGGGATTGTGATTGAGGAGCTGTAGGACATCAGAGTGTGTGATAAGGGGGAGATGGATATTCAGTCTGGGATTACTCCAGCCCTTCTTTAGAAGGCAGAGCATTGGCTAAATGATTCAGGCACCAGTCAAGGTTTGGCACAGCCTCTCATTATTAACTGGAAAAAGCAGCAAGTTAAAGAATCTACAACTATAAGGACACACCCTTCTACCTGTGTCAGTGATTTCTTTTCTCAGGGGTGATAATTACTGTGACATTTAATAAGCCTCTGAATCACTTTCTAGCATCAGAAGGTAAGCATTGTCTCTACAGTGAAAATTTTTCTCTACCTTAGAAAAAATTATTTGTAATACACAGTAGGAAGTTAGTGGCATGGCATGGTAACATAAGTCTTATGTTTCAGTTCTCCTTTTCAAACTCTAAGCATATTTCCCTTCTGCCTCCTCTTTGTTTTGTTTTTTTTTTTTTTGCATATCATGCTCAGCTAAGGAAGGGTTTTTAACTTTAGTCACACAGTTACCATGCTGCATACTATATGACAGATTCCACTGTTTTGCAATTCATGACTACATTGTTTCTAGGAAAACAAATTATTCCTTGAGCACTAACACTAAAAACCTCCCGTTTGTTTGTTTTTTTTATGTGGACTGCGAGCTCAGAATGAGTTTTGATCATCTGAGGGATTCATAACATATTTTTCCTCTGTGGATTTGCTGCTGTCTCCATAGTCTTTCAGGATGTGGAAGTGAAAAACCAAGCTGTACAGCAAGACAAATATGAAGGCTCCATCTAGAGTCAATCTCTAGAGGCTTCTGACCTGCAGCTGGAGGAAATGAAGAAGCAGGGTTTTAGGGGATTTGTGTGGATTGCTGTCAAAACTAAGCATGAAGATGAACCCTCAAATGCTTACACGGTCTGAGATGTGTGTGCTATGTGTTAAATATTACAGTTTCTTACGTCTTTTGCACTGTCCCACATGGTTACAGTTAACAAGCAGGAAGCGCTCTGGATGTGTATGGGAATGGGCAGAGAAAGCTGGAGCTTTCTTGGTCAATGAAAATTTAAAATGACAGACATCCGGCATGTGATGAGACTTAAACACAGGATACTAGGACTCATCCAGTTTGGGAATTTGAAAACAACTGGCAAACCAAGTATATTCTCACATGACAAATCCAAGAGGAAGCAGTTATAAGGGAATGGATTGGAGACACCTGAAAAACTGGAGAAAATGTGTAATGATGCTTCTCACAGAAATCAGGATGGCTCAGGGCTGAATGTACTGGCCTGGATTAGGGCTTGGAATTGCTGGACCTATCTGAGGTTCTCCTACTTGGTTTTTCTAGCTATAGCCAGAAATCATGGTTTTGTCTGTCTTTGTAAAGTTCATTGCAATATTCCATAGAAAGCATCCACTTACCATTTTTAATTTCTGTAGACCAGAGATTCCTAAACTCAATTGTTTACATACATGCAGGTGGCAGCAGCAACCTTTAGCTTCCTTAATTGACAAATGATCTTTTGCAAATTTAACTATGACTCAGACTTGACATTACACTTTAATGACTCATATTCAGTAGGAGTTGAAGCGGAAAACTGTACCATTTGTGTTTGTTTGTTTGTTCCTGTGTTAATACAGGATGGGAATGGTTCCTCTATTGCTCCAGGACATGATAAATTTCTGGAACATATAGAAAGGAATTTAAATAGGTTTATAACAGATGAATATTAATCTAAAGGCATCTGAAAGCTGTTATGGTTGTTGCTTGGTTGAAGGAAATAGTATATCATTGGTATTCTGATTTAAATATATTAAAGAAACTCCAGTAAGATTAGTATTTTGTAAGGGATAAATAAAAGGCAATAGGAGTTTTCTTTTTTACAACAAATCTTAAAATCTGATCTCTAACTAATTTAAAATAATGCCAAATTTTATGATGGAGCCACTCTCTGAGGAGCACCACTTCCATCTGTCTCATGACCTGAATGGGATTCCCATTAATTTTCTGGTACCCACACTATCGTAAAACATTTCTGTACCAATAGTATTCAAAAGCAGAAGGCTTTTGAAGGTCCCATCATACCAAACACACTACAAGCTCACATGTACACAGAATTTGTGGCTCAAGATGCTCTCAGTTCAGGGTGACAGGATATGCCACTCAGAAGGGTTAACAAAACATGCACAGGAAGAGTTTGGCCAGCACTACAAGTGACATCCACAATTTCCAGTTACTGTTCTCATAGACACATCTATTTAATGGATCTGTGTAGCAGAGACGCCTCTGGAATATATCCACAAGGGAAGGCAATTCATGTTTAAAGCAACTCAGATCCATATGGGCAGAATCTAAGCTACTTTAAGCTGTTTCCACAAATAATACGGCAGTGAGAATGAGCCATAGAGCAGGAGATGTAACAGCAGCCCCTTTGGTGCAGACTCTGATAATTTCAACACCTACAGGCACAAGGCCAGGGATCAGAAGAAATGAGGGGGAGGTAGCCAGCTGGCCACCTTCCTATCCAGTCTTCCTCAAAATCTAACAGGCTATAAGTGTGTCTTTTGCCAGACTCAAGGGTAGACAAAGAAAATGGAAGACAGAGCTGATCTTAATTATAGAAGAGTAGAACAGGCATGCCTGAAATTTCCAGATGGGAAGTAGTCATAAGAGAGAAGTGGAGATGTAAAAGAGGGAGACACAGTCACTGAGGTCAGTGGATGTCAGGACTCAAGCAGCACGGACAAGAGGGGAGGCAGAATCATGGGAAAAGCATGGCAAGTGTTGTTGTAGCGTCTGGGTGTTGGTCAAAGCCAGCACAAACCAGAGCCCTGTGGGAGCAGCTCTCTGCTTCTCCATAGGAATTCATGGCGTACTGCTACTGCTAGTGGTGGTTACCTTAACAAAATGTAAAATTATCCACAGGCCATTCTTTAATGTCAACTCATGTGCAATGCAGTCATTTTGGGGTAAGATTTATACTGAGATCTGAGAAAACCTAAGAGGTGATGGCATGTCCAGAGCAGAAAGGGAGAAAGGCTCCTCGAACACTCACCAAGCTCCACACTGCTAGAGCTGCAACATTGCTCAGATGGCAACCTGGGGACCCCACTCCACCAAAGCAGCAATTCCCTGTACCCTATATTCCTGAAAAGATGGCTCTGCCCTCTCCCCCTGTGCCCACTTGCTCAGTGCAGGTTTTCCTGCCCCGTCACTCACCGTCCGTGATTCCCTCCCGGCGATGAGGCAGCGGGGGCTGCTCCAAACGCCCGCCCTTGTGTTTCTTCGTGGGCCTCGGCCTCTGACCCTGATTGACAGCGGCACTGGTGTTGCTGTCAGTAGAAAAAGGACTGCCTGGCCGAGGTCTCTGAGAGGAAGAATATGCTTTGCCTAAAGAAAACAAAAGAAAAAAAAAAAGAAAAAGAAAAAAAAGTAAAAAGAAGGAAAAAAAAGAAAAGAGGAAAAAAAAAAAGAAGAAAAATCAGATGAAGAAACGTTATTGCCTTGAAATGGGCTGTTCTATTAATGTCTGCTCCAAAATGTTAAATCAGGTCTAATTCTCAGAGGCAGGCAAGTGTCCCCTTGAGGTACCCACTGATAACAACTGCTTTAAGACACACCACAACAAGTGAAGCAGAGAAACTTGGCATTCTTTTGTCTTTAACTTTTATAATTAAAATTATTGCATCTGTTGTGATAAAACTACTGTATGCCATGTAACTCCTACCTGCTCTGTGTGCTGAACAGATGTGTCATAACAACTCCTCAGCCTTGAACAGGGAAGGAAAACAGTTCTGCAATCATATCAAATTTATCTCCTGCTGCCTTCCATTTCATGTTTGCCGAGCCAGATTCTCATTTTAGGGGCTCCCATATGCACTGTATATCTGGAGTAACTCCAGTGAGATAAACATAACTGATTTTGCAAGCTATGTAGCAGTGTAGGTCTGTGTACTTAAGGACTCTCTTCTCTCAAGAAATAAAAATGGGGGCATATTTAAATGCTAAAATTTTCCAGTTAATTTTAAGTACTTTAATATGTTAAAAATATATATTCTGCCTGAATTTATTTCTCAGATTTATATATTTTTATATACGTAGTATATATATACTATTAAAGCTATGTCATTTCTCCTAAAAAATATCTTTGATGCTGTTCTATAGAGAACATGATTAAAAGCCTTGGAATGTAAGAACACAGTAAATTTACTACATTCACTTCCTCTTATCCTGGTATTTTTATTTTGTTAACTAGACTTAATGCTTAATGATAACTTATGGAAAGTAAAAGTCACCATCTTTTACTTTCTTTTGTTTTGTGATGTCATTCTTGCCAAATTTTGGAGATGCTAACATCTTAATTAATTTAGAATTGGTAATTAAAATTCTTACATGTTTTAATGCTATCTGCAGTAGAAAATCCATAAGCCAGACAGAACTCCTGCTCTTTCAGTGCTGCTCTAGGCCCAAATGGTGTAAGAGTTGATAGAAAATGGCAAAATGGGTGTTTGCTATTTTTCTGGTGAACTGGGCCCACGATAGTAAGGAGGTTTTTTATCCTCCAGTTAACTTAGACCATGGTCTATCCCACAGTGAGTTTTTTAGTGAACCTTTCAACAGATGTGCTTACTTTCCAATACGCTGTCACACACAGCTTGATCTAGAAAAGCTTAATTGGGAGTACTATGCAGTTCAGCATCCTATTCGAAATATTCTCAGCGCAAAAAGGGCAAAGTGCAAAAGTAGCTGTAATCTCTCCAACATGTTTCAATTTAATACCTACATGTTGGAATAATATTTCACTATTTCAGAGATTTTGTGACTGTTTCAGGCTTGATCTTCTACCTTCTGACTGCTGTGCACCCTGAGGAGGGCACTGCTCTCAGCCAGGCTTGTCCCTAGCTGCTCATCTCTGCCAGCTATCGGAGGCTACCACGTTTGAACCCCTCATTTGGACATTCCCTCAACCTCCTCTACAAAAAAAAAAAAAAAATAAAGCCCAATTGAACTCATATAGTCTTAAAACAATGCCTTTGCTAACCCAGGTAATTTTAACTGAAATTGGGTTACAGAACACCCACCCTAGGAGCTAATTCTGGAACTAGGAGAAAGCAGGAATTTGGGAACATTAACTTCTATAGCTGGCACAGCTGCAGCCAGACAAAGACAAGTGATCAAGCTCTTGTTTCATGGATAAGGATAACACAGCAGATGAACACAGACAAAATATTAAAAATTCATTTAAAAATAAAAATAAAAAAACTATTAATGCAAAGAAATTCAGATGTGAGCCTGAAATTCCATCCCAGCTCACAGCACACTGCACAGATGTTTTGCAAAAATAAACTCACAACATGCAAGTGCAACTAGTGAGTGCAGGAGGCAGATTCTTCACACTTATTCTTTTGACTACAGAAATGTGATTTTTCATTCAGAATGCTGGTTTTAAAAAGAAATAGACACCAAACATTCTCATTTATCCCTTCATGAAAATGAGGCAAAATAAATAGCACTGACCTGATCATACATGGGGCAAACACAATTGATATGCAGACTCCCAAAACGTATTTTTCAATGCACTTAATAACTGATTACAGCATCAAGTATTTTTATGCAGCCCTTCCAGTAAAAAACTGCTGAGCAGTGTCAGACTTTCTGTAGCAGATTTAGTGTGTGCAAGTGGAGACAAGGATGAATCCACTAATTCTTGATTTAATTTCCCAAGGGCGTTAAAAAGGAAAGCTCTTTGAACTTCATGGCAAATCACATGGTGGCTTCTGGAAACTGGAATCAAAGTGTCTGGCAGGAGAGACACATTACATCTGGATTTACCAGTGCCTCTCATGCTTGGCAATCAAACATTCCCACGTGAGCCTATCAAGCTGGATATCTCCTTCAGCATCTACCGCTGACAATATTTCACAGCTGTTCTAAACGGGTGAAAATAACTGCCCAGACTGCAGAGGGATAAAGAGTCAGGACCTTCAGACTCCCTCAGAGCAATGAACAGGATAACACCGCTGCTTCTCCACCGCCAGACACGGAGCTGCACTCTGGGGGTGCGGCAGGGCTGTACAGGGATGTCTGACCGAGCCACCCTGCCCGGGGAGGTGACACATCCTATGAAACTGCAGTGAGCAGGCACAGTGCTTCCATTTGCTGAGCTTTCTGTGAGGAAATCAGGGGAAGGCTGTTGTTTATATGCGGGTTTTATTTTATTTCCATTTTGCCTGGTGGATCATTAGGAGAGTAAGGGGGTAATATCCATAAAGTCCCTACCACAACCACTGGATATTTTTTGTACGCTATACTCTAATGGTCTGTCTGAGGAATTACACACATGCTCAGTTTAAGTGCATTTGTGACCTAATTTAACTAGGAAAATACAAGTGACAAGGGGGCTCTCATCCTTTCTTTGCATTTTCCATTCATATAGCTACGATAAAAAAATCATATTTATTCTGACGTGTCTGTGTTTGTGTGTCCATTTACATCTGCTATGTGTGTGTTTGTGGTGGAAACTGCACTTCTCAAAGGTTTGATACAGTAACTTTGCATGAATCTTTGCACTAGCTTTTACTGGAGCAAATACCACCAAAAAAAAGGTTGGAATGGATTTGCTCCTTTCATTCTGAACTTGGGAGACTCTTCAAGGAAAACAGTATATTTTAAGTCATAGTTTGGCCAAATGTGTCCATATTAGATAAGTAAAGGTCTATATGATTTTTCTTGTTTTGCTTTTTCTGGTTTTTTTTCCAAGTGATAAGACAGATTTGTTTAATTTTCCATTAATAAAAGAAATAATTGAGGGCTTCAGGTATGGTGAAATAACAGTCTTTTAGTGGCAAAAGTCCCAGTGATTTGAAAAAAACTGGATCTTAGGACTTCGCCATCAACTCTTTCCTTTATTCCTAATATTCCTAAAAGGCAGTGCTTGCCATGAAGTGACTGCATGCAGAAAACCTACAGTTTTCAGCTCCAATATGTGAGACATTTCTCCTAAATGCACACATTTTACTGAAGGAGGAATTTCATACCAGACTAACAGTCAAAAAAAATTTAAATTATAGGAATATTATGGAACCAGTGATCAGGGATCAGCTGAGGAAGCATAACAAAAAATATCACCCAAGTTCATACTTTGCTATTATATTTGTGGATTTAAATAATTAGTTACTGTTCCTATTTTCACAAGACTAAGAAAATGCAAATATATTCTTTTTTTACCAGAACATTTAAAGATAATTCTTCTTTTCTTTTTTTAAATAGAAATAAAACATATGGAGCTTTAAAAATAAAAACTAAATTGTATTTAGTTTTCATTAATTAATTTCAGAAGATTGGCTGTTTTCAAAAGCAATATCCACTTTACCTTTGTTACATTTTACTTGGCAGATTCAGTTGGCATTGAAATTAAATGTTATCAAAATATGTTAACTTATTGAATTAAGTATTTCTTAAACCAGCTATTAATAAAGCTTTAAACAGTTTGTATTGTTAACAATAAAGGCACACCACTTCACCCCATGCTTAGAAAAACGTCACAGAAAAACACACTTTTACAAGAAGAAATACAACAGAAGAGCAGGGATGGAGATAATAGTTTAAACACAATGTTAATCACTGGAAGCGGGAATGATTGTGAGGAGATTTTTCAGAAAATGAAATCACCAAAGGCTGCAAGGCAGAATTAGTAATTTCTTCACTGGAATATTAAATGAGCATACATCAGTAAATCTACAGCAGAGTCAGCGGAGAGGGAAACTGCAGCAGACAGAAGGTGCAGATTAAAAGCTTGTGCTATTCGCTACTTCAAATCACTAAAAATGAAACATAACGTAAGGTTTCATTGTAAATATACCAGTAAAGGTATCTCCATCCACCTTACTCCATGCACGTTAGACAAGTGTGAGACGCAGGTTCACTGAGAGGAGGATAGGCAGAGACACCCTTCATGCAGAAAGCATCAACTTTGGGTCTACAAACCTGTTCTGGTCAGGCTGGTTCCATCCAGCCTAAACCCAGCTTTATCTGCTGCTGCAACCAGTGCTTGTGCAAAAGTGCCGCTGGTAAAGATCGAGTCATCTGAGGAGCTACCTACACTAGATCTATGACTAGAAAAGTTACGGTCCTCATCAGACGCAGAACCCCATCCATTTACCATTGAACCTAAAAACAAATGTAGGGGGGCTAGTGAGTGGAGCACATTTGATATTCTTTGTTCATCTAAAGATTAAAAGACCCGCTTAATACGTCCTTTCTTAACAGGAAACCCACAATTCATTTGACAGAGCTTGGTACAAAAGAGCAATATTCATCTAAAGCTTAAAGACCCACTTATTGTGCCTTTTCACAGCACAAACCACAAAGTTTATCTGACAGAGTTTGGTATAACAGAGCACTATCAGAGCTAGGTGGGATCTCATTTGTAGCTTGCTCCACGTAGCTTTGATCCTGTAAGCAAAATAATACACACTCTCTAGAAATGTGAAGACTCCACTGTAAATTCTTTCGAAAATTAATGACTTTTTCCTGTGATTGAACTGAATGTGACTGGTTTTGTCATTTTTGTTTTAGTTGACTTGTTACAAATCAGTATCTAGTTTGATATTCACAAAACCAAGTCTTAATTTTGGGCTGCACATGTGTAAGTCTCAGTAGATATGGCTACAGTCAGACCTGGGCCTCAAGTGCTATTCTCAACAAGAATGGCACCACATAATTTTGTCAATCAAAACCTTAAAATAAATGAGCAGTTTTAATGGCCTGAGAAAGCTGATCTAAAGTAGTTCATTCTAGTGGATTAAAGCAACTTTTAAAAAAGGCTAGAAATTATTAAGATTAAAGAGCAGAGCAAATACATGCTCAAATTGAATACTGAGTCAGTTGCTAGGCCAGTGTTGGCCCCACTGTACCTTCTAACTATGGATTACACCGCTGCAGGAGAGGAAAGTGATAACAACATCATAAAAATGCAGTTAGAAAACCAGATAGCAGAAAAAACACATGAATGAAATATAGAAATCTTGATATAAAGAGCAAACTAGAGAAGGAAAGAACAATCTTATTTGCTTTTTTAGCAACAGTTACGTTGAAAAAAAAAACCCAGTGAACACCTCCAGAGAACTGGTTCTCAAATATGTGAAGACATGTGGAGGGATATATCATGGCCCTGACTTTACTCTGTTAGCAGAGCTGAATTTCTATAAATGTACATAAAATGAGTAGCAGTACAGTAGCTCTTTTTTAATCCATGTCCAAGAAAGCATTGCTGTGTTTAAAACTGTTAAGTAGTAAATCAATAATGACCTGCTTATTGGTTAATTGATGGGCTAATTAACTAATGGTGGTGTCAGATATTAAAAATGTCCTGCAAAAATAGGTCATGAGTGCAATAAATGAATCCTGGAATTCAGTAGCATGCTGCACCACAAAGCCCAAGAACAATGGATTATTTTGTGATGCTGCAGTGACCAAACCTTTTAATGTCAGAGAAGTGGCAGGTTATAATAACAAAAGCCCCTGCACTCCTCAGACACAAGAAAAGAAACCGAGGAGGTCTGTGGAGGTCTGACAGGCAGAAAGTGTGTTAAGTGCAACAGAGAGTGACAGAGTTTGATTCTGCTTGCCAAGAGCACACACAAAATTGTTATTTTCCAAACAGACTCGACCTGATGCAGACAGATGTGAGGGAGCCCAGATAACAGCAAGGGAAGGCTAAAACTGAAGTTCCTCCGAGAAGAGTTTCTGAACTAACAATCAAAGTGTGATAAGACATCATAGAAAATGGAGAGTAAAGACGCTTAGCAACAGTTATTGATGATGTATGAAAAGAGATACTACAGATAAAATCCTTCATGAAGATGTAAGAAAATGAAATGCTACAACTGAGGACATTTTCAAACAATCTCTTATAGATATATTCCTCAAAATATGTAAGCACAAGCTGAAACATAAAAATATAACTAGAGCTACAGATATCAAAGGATGATACTTGGATACTAAAAATTTAACATGTATGCCGTTAATTTCAGGGCTCAGGGGTTTTGTGTGATATATTCTTTTCTCTATATAGAGACATATAAAATTATACACTGTACAGAGCACTTCTTGTTTTCAGTATCATAGTCTGTGAGACTACAAAAAATAAACCTCATTTTAGGTATGAAATATACTGAAAATTTGCAAAGGCACCTAATGGGTGAATACAGCTATTGTTCTAAAACAGACATACCAATTTTTCTAAAATTACGTACATTTCAATTATCAGACTGCCAGTTTTCTAGGCTAGCCCTGTAAAAAAAGCTCTGTTCCTCAACTCCTCCACATTCCCTTGGACAGAAAGTATTAGCAAGGCTAGGAATAGTGTACTCTGGCCATGGATCACTCCCTTCCCCTCTCCTCCAGCAGCTGTGCTGGGGGGCCTGGCAGGCTGGAAGCGCAGCTCCATTTTTGCAGGGACATGAGTTTTACTGGGATGTCATGACCCCACCTGGAATTCTGCATCCAGTTCTGAGGTCCCCAGCACAAGACATGGACGTGTTCCAGTGTGTCCAGAGAAGAACCATGACAATGATTAGAGTGCTGGAATCTCTCTTCTGTGAAGACAGGCTGGGAGAAGTGGGGTTGTTCAGCCTGGAGAAGAGAAGGCTCTGGGCAGATCTTCCTGCAGCCTTTCAATGTATAAAGTGGAGTTAATAATAAATACAGAAAGAGGCTTTCTGATGAGGCCTGCAGTGTCAGGACAAGAGGCAACGTTTTTAAACTCAAAGTAGCTTTAAATTGGGTATAAGGAAGAAATTCTTTACTGTGAGGGTGGTGAGGCACTGGCATAGGTTTCCCAGAGAAGCTGTGGGTTTCCCATCCCTGGAACTGCTCAAGGCCAGGCTGGATGGGGCTCTGAGCAACCTGGTCTAATGGAAAGTGTCCCTGTTGAGTGTCCCTGGGCTGGAACAAGATGACCTTTAAAAGTCCCTTCTAGTCCAAACCATTCTATGTTACTTCTGGTTGCTGGAAGCAACTTTTTACATGGAAACTTTTTATAACTGCTGAAGTCAGCAAGATACCCCGAGACACGAACAGCACCCAGAGCTGTGCGTGACCAGGGAGCTGAAGGCAAAATCTCTACATTTTTTCTACTGATTCCTGAGCTATTCAGTTTCACCGCATAAACAATTTCTTTTCCCCACCAAAACCTGCAGCAGTAAATCCCGTTTTGCTTTGACCTGCAGAGGTGTAGACATTGCCCAGAAGGCATGGGAGTGCTGGAGCTGAGCCCGGGCACCTCAGGCCACCGCACAGCTGTGTTAACACAGCACACGCGGTGGCTGCGTGTTTAAAGGCATCCACTGGCCCCTTGCTTTCCAAATCAGATGCACATTTGTTTTTCTCTGAATAAAGGCAGAATAAGAGATGCTGACGTTCCTTTCAGATCAACTGTGCATTTTGAAATGGGATGAAACAGGCTTTTAGTGTCTCCTTTACATGCAGCTCGCTATGTGTTTTCCATGAGCACATTTGAGTTTTTACGCTTTCTGGCAACTGTAAATTTTACTCTTGCTGACAGCAGCAGTAAATGCTTTATGCAGAACGAAATCAGCTCTGTGAAAAGTTGAACTCTGTTTTCTTGCTCCATAAAATATCTCTTGGTGCTAATGCAAACAGAAAGCTTCTTTGCTCTCAGAGAAAGGTGAGGGGAACAGAGGTGCCAGCTTCCAGCAGACTGCATACTACTGCTTTCAGTGGCATTTTGCTGGTAATAAAAAAGCTATTTTTCTTTGTAAAGTGCACTGTTGCTTTACTTAAAAATAATAATAATAAAAAAAAATCTAATGCACTTGTGAAGTAAAAGCTGCGCACAACAAACCTGACACTTCTGAGAATTCCATTAGATACTTTTCTGCATCTACCAACCTCTCTGTGCTTCCTTTATGCATTTTCCTTTACAAGACCATCCGCAACATATTAATGTTAGACCCCTGCTCCACTGCAGTTTTTTAATGGAACATGGATAGACTGCTTAGGTTTGTGAAGTGGGGGTGACATCCTTGGGGACTGAAGCCACTTCAGCTGAAATCAGTTACAGAATTCTTTTAGCCTTTGTACAGGAGAAAGATATTATCCTCTCTTGGATATGTCTGACCACTGCCATGGTTATACAGAAAGAATGACCACTGATTTTGGTGGAAGTGATGGAATAGAAGGGGAAATAGTCATTGTACCATCAAAATAAGAAAGAATAATAGAAGTATTTGAATGCAGAATATAAAAATGATCACACTTCAAAAACTAGACCTTGTTTTTTACTTTCCTCCACCATAAATGCCCATATATTTAAATGCATATATGGGGAATAAACCTTTAAGTTTTAAATATTTTCTTTTTGGGCAGAAAACACACACAAAAAAAGGAGGTAAAAACCATACGTAGATATTCAGCACTTCACAGGTCCGATGATAATTAATGACCTTCATAAACATCTAATGAAAAATGAATTTATGTCACTTAGCCAAATTTATTTCTGTTTGCATTCAATCTTTCTAGATTTTTTTGGTTTCCATATTGCTGAAAGGCACAAAAAAATTCTCAAATTTATTCAAGCTGTTAGAAAAGAAATGCACACAGAACATTAAGTAGTTGCTCAAATGTTGCTGAGCAGTAAAATACTATGATAAAGTGGCATCTTGCTGTGTCTCTATTACTTCTTCAGCACTAAAATTAATTTATGATCAGTCATCAATTCATTTACATGTCATTTTATGCTAAATCTATCGTTGCTGATGAATGCATATCCCTAGATCCATTAAGCTAGAGTAAAGTCTGTGCTTTATAATATGACCCTGCTAATTGTTGCATTACCATTTTTATGAGATACAAAAAGTAGCAGTTTCCTATTTTCTGAGCACATATTTAATCCATGCAACACATTCTTCCTATTAAATGCAATCTGTCTAACTGCTTATAAAATAGAATCTTTTGCAATAGGTATCCCTAAGCAAATCAATAAAAATATTGAGCTCTGCCATGGTAAAATATAGCTCATAAAAATTATATTGCGCAATTTTCAAGAATTATTCCATTTGTGCTCAGACACAATGAATGAACAAGTTTTTCCATACAGACAGTGATCAGTGAGTCTTTTAATCAAGGCCAAAACATGTCAAATAAGGGATATTCTTCCTTGCTGAGCTACACAATCCATATTTTTTCATAATTTCAGATCTATATAATTCTAATGAAAAAAGAAAAGTTGTCACCCATTTGCTGAGGCACTGTTTATAAGAATATCTCTCTGTTTATATCAGTTTGTATCAGATAGAAGGGGGCTTGCTCTAATTTCCATGCCAGTTAATGAGTGTGTCTCTTCTCTCAGTCAAAGTGCACCAGGAATGAAGATTCAACAGCTCTCACTACCAGCTTCACTGGCACTGCAGGAGGAGGAGGAGATAAGGAGAGGGCAAAAAAACCCCCAGGCCATAACAGTTTGACCTGAAAAAACCTAGGCTTGTTCTTAGTGATTTTAGTGAGAAGCAAATTAATTTCTTCTATAGTCATCATATGCAATTAATTATGTCTATTAAAGTAGAATAATGTAACAGACTCTTTGTGGCCATTCATGCCGTAACTGTGCACAGCATTTCATTATAAAGGCAAACATTAAACATAAGAGAAAAAAAACATACTTCAGTATGTTATTGAAAGCAAAAAATAACCCTAAATAATTATGAATTAAACGTCAAGTAAGCAAAAGTTTTACCATTGTTTTCTGGGTCTTGCTAATTTTTTTTTTTTTTTTAAGCAGATTCAGTGACTCAAGATCCTAACAAACCATGCTGGGAATGAAGCAAACCCTTGTCTTAAATTTCATTACATCCCACAAATGTTCAAATCTAAACCTTTCTCCTTGAGTTCTCTTTGTAACATCGGGAGAATGTTAAGATATAACTCCTGCGCACTCCTCCTTTCTTTTCACTTTATTATACATGTCAACGTTATGTCTCTGCCACCTGCAAAGAGAAAAGCTTAATAGTGCAGATTAAATCCTTGTCTGAATCTTCAGTTAGCTGTAACTAAAACTCAAGGGCCTGGAAGACAACTTGACTTTTAAAGAGCTTAAAGGAGCAGCACTGTGGTGTCAGAGGGATTCAGGAGTTTGTGCTTTGGCTCACGCAGTGCCAATGTTTCCCCTCAGAGAATTCCACACTTGGCGCTGCATGAAATCCTCGTTCTCAGCTCAGCCATGAAGAACAAAGCACCATTTCAACCCAAGAGTGGGTTGGCATCGCTGAGGCGTGCCAACTCTACAGGGCGAGGAACCTCGCCCTGCTCCCTCCACAGCAACTCTGTTCAGAGGAAGTCTGGACCAAGGGATGTCAATTTAGATTTCTCACAAACTCTGAACTCCCAGGGCACTTCAGAAATATTGCTTCATCTGGGTCAGCTGTTTTAATTTGCCTCCATTTTCAAATACAATGTTTAGAGAAGTGAAAACGCGGTCTATAAATTCCTAGCAAAATGCTGGTTGAAGTCACCAAAGGCTCTGTGAAAAGAAGTGGCTTATATATTCTCAGCACAAGAAAGAACAAGTCAGTTGTTCTACAGTATTTTAAAAGCAATCAAATTGAAGAATGAAAAACAGCCTGAGAACAACTGAAGCAATTTGCTATACACTCCTTAACAGCAGCAACACAGCCTGGAAGAGTTAACAGAAATAGATAACAGAAAAATTAAAATTCTCTTGTGAAAAAAAAAATGCCCAAGTATAATAGGCAATTTCTTTCCACCCTTAGAAAAAAAACAAGCCCTCCTAAAATCAAGGTTTGACCCATATAGTAACTGAGGAAAACAGAAGTAGTTTTGTTATTTGGAGATTCTGCCATCTTACAGACCCTTTAGATTAACACTCTGGATGTACTTTGGCAAAGCCATCATTCCTTATTTAAGTCTGTTTAAATGCTGGCTATATGCTGTAGGGGTAATCTATAACTCTGCTTCCCTTGAAGCTGCACATTCCCTTCCTTCAGTGCCAGCACACATCTTGCCATGCCATGAGCCAGGGCAAGGAACAGATCCAACTAGTAATTAAGCAAGCAAAAGAAAAAGCAAAAGAAAAACCTTAATTTTCAGCTGGATGAGGCCACATGAACTTAGTGGTGGTGATGAGTGGGTATGTATTAGATCACTTTAGGTACATTCCCAGTCTACATTATCAGGTTCTGCCGAATTTCTTCCAAAATATCAGAAAGCTTTTACAACTCCAGTAATCAGACATTTACCACTCCAGTTATGAAACAAGATTTATAAATACTATAACAAGTTTGAAGGTTACTCAAAAAAGAACAAGCTGTAATAAGCAAAGAAGTTTCAGACTGGAGCAGGAATACGACTATTCCTTATTTGCTATAGGGAGCATGGTCCAAAATATTAAGTGAAGATGCAAATGTGGAAATATTAATTTTCTGATTTACAGATACATAAGCATTGGCATATTAACATATACCAAATGAAAAATTTATACCAACCTGTTTTTTTTATTTATTGCTGTTTTACCAGTGCAAAACTCTTAGTGAATTCCTAACAGAAAGGCTTCTGAGCCATTAGTGAGATATGCAAAAATATGCAGAACTATAGCCTGAAGGAGATTACACTAGAAATTCAAGCAAAGTCAGTTAACATACTCATGCACTAATAAGTTAACCTACTCAATTCAGGGATTTAAACTTTAACTCTATGGCCTTCAGTTGCATCTGGATTTCAAATCACAGCAGCAGAGATACAATCCTTAGATATTAATTAGATTGGCAAGCAGTCTGGCTCTAGGGTGAAGGAAAACCTGGAAATTAGGATTAAGCTACACACTATTTTATTCAACAAGGGAAAAGGAAGAAAATTATAGGTATTGATGCTCCATCACTGATATTCCTGCAGTGTTTTCAGAATGGCAATCTTTAAGCACGGGTGCAAATGCCTTGGAATTTGAAAGGTCCAGACAAAGATGGAATTCAGTGCTGCTATGGTAGGAAGTTGTTCTGAACAAGTCTCCCTTAAGGTACAACCAACAATCAGTGTTCATCCACTGAGATCAAAAAGTGAAGCAGCACCAACTGTCACTGTGACATTTGGGATATTTGGGTCTCCAGCACATCTGCACATTACGGACACAGTATATTAAATACAGGCCCAAGTTCAGCCTAAAGGGAAGTACACCGATGCTCATGAAAAGTACATGTCCATATAAAATCAGTGTTTTAAAAAAACAATGTCTTTCACTGCCTGCATTTCATCAACAGCAATTTAATTAGGTCAGAATCTGTGCATTAATTTCTACCAGGCCTTTCTAGGTCCCCTTTGATGATGTAGCTTTCCAAGGCACGCAAAGGACAAGACGCAGGGAGGGAAGGTGGGTCAGAATCATTAAATAGCTTTTCTGAAAGGGAACAATTACTAAATTCAGCAATACAAAGTAGGTTCAAAATACATGTTTTCCTATATAAATGTTGTATTTACTCTAGAAGTAAATGTTGTAGCTGATCTAACGACACTTACTCTCTAGTCTTTAACTTCCTTGTATTCATCTGGGAAAGCATTTACCCAGCAGAATATTTGAAAGTGCTTTAACATTTTTATGCGGCTCCTGATTTATGAAATATATATTGCTAAGCTGAGGTCTTCCCCCTCCTTTTCATGTAACTGCCTTGCTTCTCTAGTAGAATGAACCTTTCATGAAAGCTGGGATATAATGGAATTTTCCTTCAAGTCTTTAAAGCTTTTTAAAATTCATGAATTTTCTTATCATTTTACGGCAAAGCAAAGTATTTCCAAATCCTTCTTTAGTGTTTAGTATTAACACATTTTAAATGTTACAGAAATCGAGTGGAATAAATTTTCACTTAGGAAGTGTCCAACTGATGAAGTATTTTACTGGTAGGAACAAGCTGGTGTCATTGTGTTTGGTTACCTGTCACAGAGCTGTCTAGATTGTCCATACTGGAGCCTGGAGTATGTTCTAGACCTCTCAGTGGCCTACTGATTTCTACAGTTTCTTCGTCAAGATCATCCTCATCATCATCGTCATCTGGAACATCTGTTTCCAAATCTGAAATAAGGTTTCCAGATACGTATCCTAGGGGAGGAACTGGAGCCTGAGGAGGTTGTGTATTGCTTTGGATGTGCCTATACAAACAAACAGGAAAAGTTATCAGAATGGTGACACTTTGCAGCCCGCGGTCAATAAAACACAAGCCTTTCAATAAGTCCTGAGGTACCTTTACAAAATGTGCTTGGTTAGGTCAATCTCAAGAAAAGTCAGTTCAGTTATTCACTACAGCTTCTAATACCAGAGTGCCTGCACACTTTCAAGTCTTAAACAAAAAGAATAAAGACAAAATCCCCTAGGATGGGGAAGGTCAGGATTGTCTTCCCACAGATGAAGAGCGATAGAGGTTACATAAATCAGGTAGGAAACCCACGGAAAAGCACAATTCTGAATCCCAGCCTAGCATGTAAGTGTCTCACCCAATATTCCCCCTCACAAATCACACATTGAACCAAAGTTAAATCTCACTCCTTCCGCTCAAACAGATGCAGTGCCCTGAAGCAAAAGTCACCCTAAAGAGGAGGAAATGGCCAGTAGGACAGAAGAAATTTTCAAGTCCAATGAACGCATCATCAGCGAGGCCTTTTCATTTTGCTTTATTCCAAGAAGTTTAATTGATTTAATTGCAGCAGTATTAAGGCATGCATGTGTGAAATTACTGCATGCAGCAATACAGTAAGGAAAAAAAAAAAAAAAAAAGAAAAACAAAGATAAAAAAGCACCCACAGGATAGGTAAATGGCCAAAGGCAGGCACAGGATTTGGAGTTTGATTTGCCTGGTCTCTGAGAGAAAAGAACACCATCAGCTTTCAAAGCAGCATTCCTCACAGCACAACAGGTACAAAGCAAGCTGTGCCAGGGGAGCCAGGCAGGACTGGCCTTGGGGCCAAGAGCATGTACCATGCTTGAAATTGCTAACTTGGGCACATGGCAATCCTTGGGTGGCTGTACATGAGGTGCCATGACCTGATTCAAATTGGCAGCACTCTGGATAGGATCCAG
The DNA here is from genome assembly GCA_013400915.1 of Pardalotus punctatus. Taxonomy (NCBI): domain Eukaryota; kingdom Metazoa; phylum Chordata; class Aves; order Passeriformes; family Pardalotidae; genus Pardalotus; species Pardalotus punctatus. The sequence goes on from VZTX01027731.1 coordinate 507,387, forward strand.
GATTCTGCTAGTCTCTTGCTTAGACATGAGCAAAACCTAAAAAATTACAATTGTCACCTGTTTGGAGCCCAGCTATAATATATTTTCAATGAAAACTTTGTACTGTATTGTTGCCTACACCTGATGAATGAATTCTCTCTATTCAATAAGACTTTTTTTTTGGTCATAATGTAAATCTATCAGATATGAGAATGTCATGGTGAATGTTATGTACCACTGTTAACTTTCTCCACCTTGGTGTAGGTTTTAACTTATTGCTAATTCTGAATCTAATTTCCAGAACAAGTGCTTCCTTTTCGATCTGCAGCCCCCTTCTGATTAACAGTTATTGAACACTTTTCTGCCTGGACACCAGGTTTTTAGTGTTCTATGCAGTGTTCAAAACACTGGAGCACTAAAGGGCACTACCATCTAACTAACCCTCAATAAACCGTGTGATTAGCTCCCAATTAAGCAAAATGCTTAAGTATATGTTTAATGTTAAGCCTGTGATAGAACAATTGAAGTCAATTTCTCATGTTCTCATAGTTAAGCATATACTTAAGTGATTTGCTGGATCAAGGCCATAATGATTATGTACTTTTACAGTAATCTCTAATGGGCTCTTTTCTTAAATTCCTACTTGGCTGCTCTCTTTATTTCTCTGTTGCTGCTCCCACAGTAACCTATCTGACAGGTCTCATTTTGCTGTTTAGTTTTCCCCGTCTTTCTACACTGGACAGGTTAACTTTCTGAAAAGGAAACTAAGAAATCTTTCTTCCCAGTCAAAACAATTGGAGGACTTTCTACTGACTTTGACTAGCATGATACACATCCAGCCAAACAACATAAAAATATTAAAAAATTCCAAGCCATAAGAATCACTTCTATTTGCAACTCTCAGCACTTACACCAGTACCCAAAAGGTATTAAAAAAAGATTATGTCCTTATTTTTTTTTCAGTTTCAGGTTCAATTACTGTGACTTTGCACAAGAGCGACATTAAAATCTGTATAATCCTAAGCACATTATGAAACTTCCAAATCAATTTTAATTTCTCCGAAAGGGGAGCAAGACCTTTCCTGCCAGCTGCACGAGGCTTTGGTGCAGCATCCTGCTCCATTATCCGTGCCTGGACTGGCACCCGAGGTTTGGAGGGCGTAGCAAGGGTAACAGCTGCAAAATGCAGCAACTGTGCTGGCAGGGTGTGCATCTGTGTGCTGGCTCAGAAGCCAGTGCTTTCAACAGGCCAGGTCTTGCTGCTGCCTGGGATTTGGGTCTGTCCCACAGGCAGGCTGGGGGGCTGCAGCGGGACCGAGGTACCCTGTTGATGGAGTGCAGATTGCAGACAAGCCTCGAGGCTTGCGCGGTGTCCAGGGAAAACAGCTGGCTCGGATTCGGCACCGCCTGCCTACCTGCGTGATGCATTGATGGGAGCTCAAGCTGAATAACTTTGTGGCTTCATTTACCAGGGAAGAAAGGCTGCTCCTCGCTGGCAGCGTGCCACTCGGTAACTAGCTCTGCTCCGCTCCGCCGAGACTCGCGGGCTTTGTCTGGGTAGAAGAGTTGTAAAAGGACAACTGCTGCTTAGGGAACTCCCAGGAAGCAACTGACCTTCACTGTATCCCCAGCCTGGTGCAGCTGACAAGTTCTTTTTCAGTCCCTCAAGAGGTTGCTTCTGTTTGTTTTGCAGAGGAAATGTTACTGTGGTATTTGCTTGCTCTTCCTTTAAATAGGTGTAAAACACTAGATCCATTCTGTAAATACTAACAACTTTCTTTCTGCTGTTTCTGGGCTTTTCCTATGGATCAGAAATCCTCATGGTATTTCAAAGTACAGAGATGAAAATGCTTCACTCTCATGTGACAGAGTGTAAATCCGCCACATTGCTATTTCAAGAGGCTCATTATTTTGAATAAGGAACTTAGAATCTTATTATTTTTTAAAATCCAAAAACATTCCTATATTTTGCTAGCCTGAAAAGAGAGTACTCTCAACTCTATAAAAGGTGTCAGGAGGTGGGCATTAACTAGTTAGCTGAACATGTGTAAAATTTCAGAGGAATATTGTTTTTACATGTTTTTAGACAAGGTTTAGCTCATTACCAAGTCTTATGATTTAGAAAGCACATCCTAATGTGTAAAGCCTTCCAACCACGGATAGAGTTTTGCTATTTCTTCTTCTATTTTACTGCTTTCGAAACATAATTGAAACGCTGTTGTACACAGTCAATATTTAAGTCATAAAGGAATAAATTATTATTGTTATTATTATTTCATTTCCCTGATCACAGGTGACCCACAAAGCATTTACCATGTCTGCTTTGCTATATCAAACTGGTAAGCCCTTGTTAACTCATCAAGGTGAGCTTGAAGCATTGGCTGCATCTCCTCTCGTGGGGAAGGTGTGAGGGTTGCAGTCGACTGTTGCCCGAAGGAGATGGCAGGAGATGAAGCTACTCCCCGGACAGGAGGTGTGGGAACACGATCATCATCTTCTTCAAGCTCATCCTCCATGCCCTGATGCAGGTAGGTCTGAACTGGCAAAGGTGGACACCAACCGTCACTGTCATATCTAAAATAAAAACCAAATAAAGTTAGTGCATATCAAATCTCATCTCTGCCACACAGTAGAGGGTGTACAAGGTATACAGGATTTCTGCTACAGGTGGAAACTTTGCTCACAGTGTGAGTTCTAACATTTAATGAAAACAGGGTCATAATTGCTTAAACCATCCTTACTGACTCAGTTTAATTTTTCCCATAACAGCTAAGCAACTTCAACAAGATACACAACAAAAAAATTACTGATTTGTTATCACATTCATTAATGGTGATTAGATAATGTTACACCACAATCAACAACAAAAATGAACTAACTCACTTCCAGGATCATTAATGTAGGAGGAATATTGACCCAGACATGAAAATAGCAGCATTCTTAAAAGGTAGAACAAGCTTCACAGAGTAGCACTTTTGCACTTATTTCACAGAATCCCAGAATAAGATGAGTTGAACGCAACCCCACAAGGATCACCAAGTCCAAATCCTGGTCCCGCACAGCACCATCCCCAAGAGCCACACCGTGTGCCCAAGAGCATTGTCCACTGACTTCTACCTTCCCCTTTATCCATCTATAAATTTACCATTTGTTTCTGGTTTGTAGCTTAAATAAAAAGCTACGCTTTCCTAATAAATTCTGGTTTTCCCACTCTGCACATGGGTATCTCCTACGACGTGTAATCCATTGCTGTCCCAGCAGCACTGACCCTAAGCATAGGCTGTGTCACAGCAGCAGCTGAGCAGATCCATTAGCACACATGTTGACAGCCCTGCCAGCACCCCACCTCTGAACCAATCTGTCCTGGACTTACCTAGGCACTGCTACATTCCTGAACACTTTCAACACACCTGCCCAAAGTATATGGAAGGATTAATAGCCACTAGGATTGTTCTTGAATGCCAAATTCTTCTCTCTTCATATAAAAGGGGTGTCCTGGTAGGAGTTTGTGGTTCATTTGTTGCCTTATAACAAAGGTGTAAGGGGTGATGCTATATCTGATCAGGGCCAGAAACAGAAGCTTTGTGTTTTATTACCACTTCTTATGCAAGCTTTGCCAGTAAGTCAATTCTTTTTGGTCTCTGTACTCATCACAGGACCTTTCAATTCAGCGTTGTATTACAGTATCATCCAGGGATGCTGTCCCTTAGAGAGTTTGGCATCATTCCAGATGGATAGCCCTTAGTGACTGTGGTCATTCCCTGTGCATTATCTCCCCAGAGTAATTGAGTAATTCCCTAATCTGAACCAAACTTCACTTGCACACAGCTTTGTTGACAATCACACCACTCAAATCTCAACTGTCTACTTTTCCCATCTTCAAAACATCCAGTCAGGCATCAGTCCCTTGAGTATCAGCGCATTTCTTCTTAACTCCTGGTGTAGTATTCCAGAATAACTCATGATACACAGCTTTTCTTTTTTTTTTCTTTTTTTTTTTCAAAAAGAAACCAAACAACCCACAACTCCCAACAACCCCTCCCCTG
>VZTX01027731.1:511496-548720 GCA_013400915.1 Pardalotus punctatus
GTGTGTTTCCCAAAAATACAATGGTTCACACCTTTTTTTTTTTTTTTTTTTTTTTTTTTTTTTCAAAAGGCAACCAGACAACCACAAGCTCTCACAGCTCCTTCACTGTCAAACCATCACACACTCTAAAGGCCATTTCCCAAGCATCATCTAAATCACTTTATCTTCTTTCCACCTTCAAGGACTGCTGACAAGGTCCTTTTTTTTCTGCAGTGCAGGCAGGCAATGCATTTCGCTATACAGTTAATTTCTCAAACCAGCTTAAAAATACTCCTTTAAAGCTTCTGATTTGGAAGGAAGGATTTACCAATTTCCCAGAGAAAAATGAATTACTGTCAATTTTCTCAAGTGTGAAGCCAGGTTATAAAAAGGCTGGGAACACTGAGATGGAGAAGTCTCAAGTCCTGTATTATGAATAGAACATTTACTTTCAGCAAAACCCAAATATTTCTAAAATTAACTAAACTACCTTTTCCTTATTCAAAAGTCTATAGTCTGCATTCACATGCACAGATTCAGAAACAACCTGACTTAATCATCCAAAAATCTGTGGAAGACAGATCTGGTTATTAACACAGGTATAAATTTAAACTATATATACATGTAGATATAACCATATATAGATACCCAAACACACATATAAGCACAGAAGTGAAAATAAAGGCTGCTTCTTAACTCCTGGCCTCTCGGAGATTTTGAGTGATTGATCATTACCATTTTCACAACACAGAGATTTAAGAAAATGTTACATGATACATAATCATCCTCAGTGGACAATTAAGATATGACCAGCTGTAATTTGTCTTTCCAAACAATATTCACTCTTGACATTTGCACCCACGGCTGAAGGGACCCTTCTAACTCATGCTGCTAAAAATGTACAGTGCAAGAATTCTCTCACTTCCTTTTGCTCTCTCAACCTCATGCTTTGCTATAATGGCTTCTTCTTTAAAAGGGACAGGGCAAAGAGACACTCCCTGGTGACTTTTCAATGACGAATCAAGGAGCTTTGGATGTGCTCGCCTTTTGACCCCACTTGCTTCAAATCCCCAAATGTTCAGCTTGATGGTAAAAAGGTTTTTTACAAAAGAGATTTCTCAGTGAAAAGATTCTGCACAAGTGCTGTACCTTTACCCAAATTTTGTTTGAAATGGAAAGAAGCCTAAGCCTGAAGTTCAGGACATTGAGATTCAAGATTTCAGGTACAAGAACCTTTGTCTTCTTAAGGTAAGGTGTCCAAAAAGCCACAAGTTCTAACCTGCATTTTAAAGAAAAACAAAACAAAACACCAAAAAAACCTCCAAAAGTGAAAAAACAACAAAGAAAGGGGAAAAAAAGGAAAAAAAAAAAAGGAAAAAAAAAAGGAAAAAAGCAAACTAACAGACTACATAGTAACAACATGTCACACAAGTGATACAGCTATAGAAATATCAGGTACCACCATACTGATTATTGGTCACATCTGTGATCTTTTTCATTTTCTGAGTAAATCCAATGTGGTGAAAATGCAACTTTTTTCAAGCACACTTATTAAAATCAAAGTGCCTCAACTTCATTAGGGACCTCTGATTGTAACTTCATGATAATTAACGCCCTAAAGTTCTGTAAACAAACATGTATCTCTATTTTTCTAATAAGTTCTACTGTATTGTCAGCACATTTATTCTATACTAATCTTTTATCATTAAAAAGCCTGATCCATTACACTAATAGATTTGTTCCTTCAAAATACTAAATAAAGGTGATAGATACAGGGCACATTCAATAACAACTGTGTTTCATTACACACATAGTTGCAACACATGAAGCTTCCCTCCCTCGAACTCACCAGAAAGGATTTTTTGAAGGAAAAGGTAATATTGTCTTAACTTTTCCTAAAGACAGCAAATAAGTATCAAATATACTGAGATTCAGCCACTAATATTCCATTCTGAGGTGTAATCAATAGCAAGAAGTAGAAATGATCAAATAAAAATATGCAGACTGCCTTTACTGGGGTTGGCTCAAGATCATGCGTTTTACAGGTGAAAAACTGAAGCAAATGATAACGAGTAAATAATGAGCATTTCCTTACTGTCAAGTTTAGATAAAACCAAGCAAAATCATCTTATCCAGATAAGGGATAAGATCATTTTGGATAAGGGATAAGGGTAGGAAAGGGAACATCAGTTTGGGAGATACTATAGGAAAAGAGAAACTAAATTGGCACAAACAGGTTCTTTGCTGAGGTTAAATAGGAATTTAAGACATCCCCAAAGCCACCACTCTGTATAACATGGCTGGTTGGAGTAAGATGTTCACCTTTCCTTCTGCAGTTTATGGAAAAATGGAGGCAAATGCAAACCCCAGTGTTTCCGGGAAGAAGATGGTAGAGAAAACCAAGTGTACTTTTTCTGTGATAGGTTAAGTTAGGAAGTTAGGTGACTGGTTTTTTTAATATCACCTGCTATTGTGGGTTATCTTCTTTTGCAATTTAGAAGTCCCATAGTGCTCATAAGGCCACTAGTGTTAATCTCTAGTAAGCAAAGCCCGGTGTCAAATTTTTTTATTTTTGTGGTGATAATCATGCCAACGAATCTTACACTTGAATTTAAGTGTTACAGGAAGACACACGGAAAAACAAGTTCCTGTTTAGATGTCACCTTCCCTGTTTTATTGCTCTAAACATTCACATTTTATACGTGAATGTTTAGAGCAATATTTCACATTGTGAGAATTTTATGAAAGTGTTTGTTTTTTCTGATGGGAAGTTCATTTTTCAATTGTAATTCACAATATCATTACATCTGCATGCAACTAATTCTAAAATTTAAACACATTGAACTTGTCACAGATGGAATACATCAAAACAAACCAAGAAAAACAAAAGAGTTTAAAAAAGGTGGCTTCGTTTTTTTTAAACCCAATATGTCCATATTAAAGGCAACATAAGGAATGCGGTCGGTGATTCTTTCCCTTTCAGCATGTTGAAAACCAAGGAAACAAGATCAACCCCTAAATACAGAAGAACCGTTAGTATTGGAAGCATCCTGAGAAAGTATGGGCATTGCAGATTCAGTCTTCATCAAAGGTGGTTGCAAATTACTGCAGCTCCAGACCGAGACTGTAAGTCCAACCTTCAAAATTTTTCTGTGTTTCGTAAAATGCGTATTACAAGGTCATACCATAACCACTGCTAATGAGACATTACGAAAACCAGAGAAGAGTAATTCAAAACATAATCAGAGGAAAAAAACTAAGTTTGAATTGTTGTGAACCTGGAGGCTGGTGATTACCTTCTCCTTAAATAACCAATGTTGTCTTGGTGACCAACACTATTCCTTCCAGCTAAATTACAGATCCTTTATGCAACTGAGGAGTCAAGCCCTGTGTCACAAGGGATTTCTCTAGAAGGTATTTCCATTTACCTTCTATGCTATTTCATTGTTCTGAAGAAAATCCAAGTGGTTTGCCTCCTATTGCATAATTGTTTCAGTGAAATGGCTGCACATGTGTTTTAAGGATATAAACTGATAAAGACAAAATTATTATATGGTGAAACAATTTTAAATTTATTTTAACCTCTTGTAACAGAATACAGAACGTAATGATTATATGAACTTTTTGCCTTGAGATTTAAACAATACTCACAATCAGTAAAGTTATTCATTTTCCATTACTTTGAAATTCTAACTCTAATACAGCCTGAATGGGCCTTAATTTTAAAAAGAACTTCACTGACTAACACAGTTATTCATTGCTCATTTTAAGAATCGAAGGATGTGGTATAAACTGAAATAATATTAAATTCTTCTAATTTTAATTATAAAAACAGTAATGATCAATTCATGCTTACAATTGAGACAACACTTTAAATATTTTTGTTCAGTAAATCTATTACAATGTTTTCTTTAAAATGTTTCATCCTTAGGAAATATTGATTAATCCACGTATTTAAACAGACAGAAATTTTTCCCTGACAGAAGAATTATTCTCCAAGGCTCCAACAGAGCTAACCACAGTAAACTATGTTTTCATATACTCTGATTTTCCTCCCAAGTTTGATAACCTGGTATTTCACAAAATTACACTTTATAAAAAGCATTTCATCATTGTTGTCTGTGTAGGAAATGTCTCTTTCCTCTCATTTAGCACTTCTTGTGCGACTTTGTGTCCTTGAGAACAAGTTTGAGCTACGCAAAAATAAGTGGAAGGTCCCAGAAACTTGAGAGTTGTTTAAATAATAACAAAAAAGCCTATAATTAGCATGCCTTCCTCAACTGTGAAATTTCTTCTAAAAGCCGATGAGAAGATTATCATCCATTGGTTGATCTTCAAAAATTAATCCAATTTGGTGGGGTCTTTTTTGTTCTGTTGGCTCTAATATTTTTAAACATCAAAGCAGTGAAAAAAATACAAAGAGCCAGATTATGTCATCCTTACTCACTCTGAGTCCCATCAGCTGCACGCAGTCCCAACAGAATTCAATTAAGCTACCTGTGAAGTGAGATGCTTCTCAGCATGAGAAAGCACTGAAGCCCTACATGATGAAGAAGCAAGGTCACTTTTGTTTCCACCTTCAGTCACTATCCAGAGAAGCTATGCAAACATTCCTCCTCCACAGCCTTGAATAAGTCTATAGGATAAGGCGTTCGCTCCTTTTTTTTTTTTTAACAAAACAGAATAATATTGTCACTTAGCAAAATTAAAAATAAAAAAATAAAAAAGGACTAATTTCTGCAAATCACAGATTTTTCTCTTCCAAAGAAAAAGAAAAAAAAAATTACCCTGCTTCTTGCTGGTCCACCCCATAGTGCTCCAGCTCTGTGCCTGGAAGTGGCTGCACAGGAGGGGGTGGGAGGGGAACACTGGCCCAGCTTGAACCATTATTTTTCTGGGGCTTGGCGGTATTTTTGTTTTTCTTCTTTTTCCCTCCTTTGCCACCTGAAAATCCAAAAAAAAGAATAAAATGTTAGTGATATAATGTGGGAAAAAAAAGCTAGTTATATACATTTCTTTGAAAGAATTCTGATTCCAGATGGCATGCCCCAAAAAAGATGTATTTATATCTCAGCAGAATCAGCATCAACGTGCTAATGCTGTCACAAGGTTACAAGTAATAATATAATTGAATGGGAAAATATTCTGAATATTTGCTGAAAATCACTTCTTTTTAAACCTCTGTACATTTGTACCACAGTAGTGCAGAAACAAGGAAAGAAAGGTTTTCCTGTGTCAGAAATATATATCCTGATTTATTCATGTGCACTTCGTGACTTCTTGAATTCACTCTTAGATAAAATCATAATAAAACATAGCAAATTATTTCAAATGCCAGAATCTAGTGTGATTTAACACAGTTTTGCATAATCACGTTCTGTGGAAAACAGAGGTTAAGGATACCATCTAAAAAAATTGCCATTAGACTCAGTATCTTTCAGACAGAATGACAAGAGTAAATTGTCAAAACAAAAGAAACAGGGTTTTGCTGATAGGAATTTTCTAAATTCAATTTTTTTAGAAGATCAGGAAGTCATGTGCAATGTTTCAGAACTGTCTCACAGGACTCAAGTATCTTGTGCCACTGTGGAGAAGAGGTTTTATTTCTGATACACAGCTTTAAGGGATGAGGTGGAAATGACGTGAGCAATGCATTTTGGTTAAACCCTCTGCTCTTCTCATATTGTTCTTGTATCCACTTCTTCAGCTGAGAGACTTCCATTTGTGGGAGAATTGTCTTGTAGAGAAAGCTCTCATCCCACTTGCTTTGCTTTTATTTTGCACTGACTTCTTTTTCTTGTCAGGAATTCATTAAGAGGAAGAACGGCACAACATTCCGAATCCCTTGGCTGCTTGGGGATCCATCTATTTTTTGGTGTGGCTTTCAAACTCTTTAGCTTGTTGGGTGGAGGAATGGTTTGTCAGATGCCTTTTCAGTGGGGTACCAAGCTGCTGTCACTTTCTTTTGTTACAGAAAGCACGGTCCAATCCAATTCACCCACTAATGTCTCTTGCTGATTTATAACGACTGGCCAAAAAAACACATGTAAAAATGAACCAGTAAATCAAGAAAGCCGCAAGTGACTTGTCAGGGAGAGCGTCACATTGTGCACTGGCTGGCACCACCCTCTCTGCCATGGCTCTAACTTTAGGAACAGAAAAACACAGAAGGATGTGCAATTCTAGCAAAAGAGGCAAGCCCATGTCATGGTACTTTTTGTCTGTGAGACAGTGGCTTTCTTCTGTTACCTTCAAATGTCAACTGGATGAGAACAAGAACAAATAGAAGGAAGAAAAAGGTGATTCTGTGACTCAGAACTAGCCAAGACTTCTCTTTTCACCTCCTGTTGTGGCTGCTAGAGACAGGCAACAGTCCAGCAAGGTTTCTAATCGACCTGGCTGGCAGCACACTGCAAGAGGGACTTTGCTTTCCACTCCTCAATTCCAGACCAGAGCTCTTCCGTCCTTGCCTTGGAGTCTTTATAATAAGTCCAGCCAAAATCCTGTCATTCAGTATATGTGAACTGAGCTGATATTACTCTATTAGGATGGAAAACAAGCTCTTCCTTCCGTTTGTAGCCTGGCAGAGAGGGCAGCTTTCTTGAAAAGGGAAAGAACATTTTGACCAGTGAAAAGAAACCCCAGTGACAGCGGAGATAGAGGAACAAATACATGAAAACCTTCTGGAGGGAAAATGAAGCTTTCAAAGCACAGGTAAGGCAAAAAAAGCAGAGTTAGAAATAGGGTCACTGAGAAGTGCAAAGGAAGTAGGCTAATTTTAATTTGTGGGACGTGGGGAAATTTTTGAAAACTCAGCAGGAGTAGGAGCCAACAAGAACCAAGGCAGGAGGGACTGCTTCAGGAGAAAAGCACATGCATGTGCGTGTGTGTGTTGCAGGAGGATTTAAACTAGGAATATACAGAAATGAGAAATGCAGAGAACCACTTCAGCTTAGAGGTTAGTTGAGGCAGAGAGTAAGATTTTGGAAGTGTAGCATCTTGATAATCTTAGGAGACTGGTAAAATGTAGGTTGGATGTGTGGAGTGCTACTATGGGAGTCGCATGGATTTTGGGGGCTTCAAAGAGAAAGATTAGAGATAATGGAGATATTAGAAGGAGTGAAGCAGAGAGACAAGGGACTTGTTTAGATAAAGAAATGAAAGAAGAGAACTCCAAGGTCATTGCTGGTAGGGAAAGCAGCCTACACTGTACAGTTGGGCAGGAGATTTCTTTTCTGTCCCCATGGGCAGAGCTACTCCACTGTCAGACTGGTGGCACAGACACCTAACACATAATGCCTGATTTGTGTTTGAAAACTGATGTGCTGAAGCCTTGTTTCCCCATAGCAATGATGCTTGATGCTTCAATGTCTCATCACACTGAAATTCAATTATATTGTTTAAATCTCTAGGTGAATCAGGTCCTGGAGAAAGAATTTGCCAGTTGGGCTGCTGATCCTAATGCAGACATAATCTGTGCAAAGTACAGCTACAAAATTTCCCTGCCTTATAAAGCAGTTGAGTTTTTAGCTATTTTCCATTCCACAGTGGGATAGGAATTCTCATGATATTCATGTAAGAGAGACAGAAGCTTAGTCAGAATAATAAGTAGTACTTAAATACTAACCAAAGAAGTGAAAGAATAAATCCCTGCTCACCCTGATGGGGACTACGTAATCAAAGCTGGTCTCTGACTCCAGTGATGCTCTAATTATCAGACTATTTGAAGGTCTCCCCCAGTTTCTCATGTATTACAGACATAATTATCCTGTATCAAAGGCATAATTAGTGGGAATGGGAGAGCAAAATACTGACTCTGCAGTTCAATAATCTGACACTCATCTGAGCATTGGGTATCCAGTTGTGAGCTGCCCTGGTCCAGTCCTTGGTCGACTGGAGTGCCCTGGCCACAGAAAGACTGGATAACCCAAAGTTTCCTCATGTCATCAAAAAATTTACTTCAGACTGAGAAATGCTACACAGAATATGTTGCACTTGAAATATTTGATAAAGTCCGGCCTTTGATCAATGGGCATTTTCCAATGACTCTTCCTATTTTCTGAGAAAATCCTTAGGCAGCTGTGGCTGTCAACATATCTAAAGTGTGCTACTGCCCTCTGAGATCTGACATACATGTACCTCAGCACAGCAATTTCTACATTTTCATGCAGCCTGGGGAGCAAGCTGATTTCCTAAGAGACTTGCCAATATATCTCACATGCAAGGAACAAGAACCTTTCTTAAAGTATTGCACAAATTCAGCTCCCAGATACCCCTCTTACAATGCCATAAAGCTTATTTCTTGGTCTCACACAAATCAGCTAATGCTCCCCCTTGAGAACACACGACTTGCAAACACATTTGGCTATTTGAGTCATGGGCCAATGATTATAGGCTTCTTATCTCAGGATTCAATTTGAATAGTCATTTAAATTGACATAAAGAAGCCATTTCTAGGTTCGGTCTGTTACTGTGATGACTGCTCCAGTTTACAGTGGAAATTCAAAAGGATATAATATGAATATCAAAATTAAGTCTCATATTTCAGCTAGGTGAAATCACAGATTTTCATTTTAACTGCTGCCTTTTCAGTTTTTGTCTTGACAAAAAAAAAAAGCTATACACAACATAAGCAACAAGGAAGCAAAATTAAAGAAATCAAGAAAAAAGGTGTGTTTAACTATAACACACAACCACATGTAGTATGATCATTTTCATCTGATGAAAATGCATCATGTTTCCAATAGAACATGCAGCACACACATAAAATTTACATCCTGTTTGTATGCAGACTTGGCACAATTTGTTGAAACCCCCGTCACCTTTCAGGGCCCTACAATTATTTCTGAGCTGTTTCACTGAGGAACAACATTTAGAAACAGCTTGTGGGAGTGGGGATCTGTTAACAACTCAATAAAAATATTAATCTCCTCATGAAGTTCAATGTGGGGAGGGCTATAAACTGAGGATGGATGCAGAAATACATTTGCTCCATAGACTGTGTCAGAGAATGGATGTGACAAGGAGTGGCTGGCAGTTACACAGACAAGCACCACATGGAAGGACTCTCCAGTTATCTCCAAGCAGGTTCTGTCTTTTCTTTCAGTAGAGTCCCACGTGAAATTGCTTGCTAATGGTCAGGAACTCTCACGGTTATCCTCAACTGGTGCCTGGGAGCTCTTCTGCCTCCCCGGCGAGCCGCTCGCCAACACCCCTCCGTCCCTCACTCCCCTACGCACGGCGATGGAACCAACCTGAGAGGCTGCCACTCCTTTCGGAGCTGTTGTGGGAGCTGGTGGTGCTGAAATCCTGTGACTGGTTGTGTGGCAATCTATTAGCCAGTCCCTCAGCCACCCGGTAGTCAGGGATGTAAAGCAAGGCTAAGGGTTAAACGGCAGAGGTCACAGTGGCATCGTGGGATTAGTCGACAGCACAAGCACATGCGACACATGCAGTTAGCAAGTCAAGGGCAGATGGGGTGGGGTGGCAGGTTTTAACTTGGTGATTTTTAAAGGTACACCTACCCTAGCCTAATGGAAGGCAGATGGCTTGGTGATTAGCACAGGACAAAGAACATTAAAAGCACAGAGCAAAGTATTCTGTGATCATGCGAGGTTCAGCACGCATGCAAGGTGTGCAAGCATTAGTTCAGGTCAATATGAACAGCGTCTGAGAGTGCTAAAAGGAATTTTCTAATTCATGCACAGATGATACACTATACAAAGCCTAGGGCTCTGGAAAATAAGAGCTGTAATTACCATTGTTGCCTTTGCCTTGGTCTGGGAGAGAGTAACCAAATCCCATGAGGTCATTTTTTTGCTGAATTGAGCTCTTCCACTGCGGATCCGGTAAATCGACAGCCAGCTCGTGGATGCTGTTGGAATGCAGGATCTGGGTGGTGGCATATGGCGTGGCCTGCGTTATTTGGCTGGAGCTGTTGTAACTGGTTTTGGTGGTGAAGTCGATGCTGCTGTAAATGGCTCCATCGGAAAGCATGGTGGCAGTTTTATCTCCTTGCCCTGGCACTGGTGGCAGCACATCTGTGGTGAACATAGGGGAATGAAAGAAATCATTGATGCACAGGAAGCTTGAAAGTACCCAGGTTTAGGATGAGAAATAAACGTGTCATTTTGCACGTTTGCATTTCAGCTGAGACAGGTCCATGAGCCAATGAAGGGAAGATGATGTACAACCATCGCCAGGCTATCAGCAGCTGTGACAGGCCTACCACTTGTCCTTCACGTCTCACTGCCTAAAACCATCTCTTTTTTTCTTTTTTTTTTTTTCTTTTTTCCCCATACCTTCAACTGTGAAAGTGAAGTTTGGAATATTTCTCTACTGAAGAATGTTTTCAATTGTACACTCTATGTCAGAACCAATGAAACTGTCTGGGCTTCAGGGAAATGATGAAAGGAGAGAATTTACAAATCACAGAGGGAACTTGCCCAGCAAATATGTAAAGAAACTCTCAAAGTAAGTTTTAAGGGCATCACCTTGATTTCCTTGAAGCTTTGTGCATCAGCTTATCTAATTTTTCTTTTGACATTACCTAGTACATTTCATATTTTCCACAAAAGAAAAACCTGACAAAAATAAGTTCTTACTGATATGTGAAACAAGATCTGTTATTCTGAAGGGATTTAGGTGATCCCTCAAAACAGCAAAGCAATGTTGATAATGGAGAACAACTTGTTCAAAAACTCCAGTACATTTACCTGAAAACCATTACAGTATATTTAACTAAGTATCTGCTGAATTTTCTCCATATTTTGAAACTTATCCCACACTGCAATTTGTATCTTTAATCAGTTAGATTGGCAGTCTTTCTTCTTACTAAACACTGAAGTGACCTTTGCTGGTGGAATACTAGATCTAGAAACTGAGACTAGTGAAGTGTGAAGAATCTAATGATGACTGGCATGATGTCCCGAGGAGAACCACAGCTCAGCAGATAACCCTCCTTTCTGCTCTCTCAGAGGTCAATATATCAAATGGTACTATTTTTACAATTTATTTAGACTCTGAAAAGTTGAATCAATTCCAGAATGTACTTCTTTAAAAAATGTTTCATTTACATGCCATTTCCTTTCTACAGCCAGATGGCAGATGCGGGTTCCAACTGTTAGATCATACTTGAGATAATACATACTCATATATTGAGGATGTTCAGATCCCGTTTTAGGGATCACAGCCATTTTTATGTACCTTAAACCCCAGGAAGGAAAGATGATTCTTGCACCTAGTCAAGGGTTTAAGCTCAGTTCCAGACTCAGACGTGGGTTTTGTGCACCCTCAGGGAATACACTTGTTCTCTCACTGTCTCAAAGACTTATCCAGCAATGAGATGTGACACCATGGTCTCCTCACACTGCCTTGGTCTTTTGTTTGTTTGTTTTTCTTTCTTTGTTTGGGGTTTAGTTTTTTTTGTTTTCCTGGGCTGAATATTTAGATCACAGAACTATTTTCTTTCACATTCAGCTGTGCAACAGTGAACATTTTGATACAGACCCTAATAACATCTTCAGTCTCAGGGCAGCAACATAATATTAACAATAAATATGGCAATAACAAATGCTCAGCAGAGACACTGCAGAAAGAGAGATTAGATTTGGGTCCATCAACATGATCTGGTTTTGTATACAGCAGGGAAAAGGGCACAATCAAGTATTTAAAATATCTTAATTGCATTAACTTATATCTGCAGATAAATTGCAAGTGCAAAAACTACAATTAATGTAAACTACAGCCCATATTTCAAAATCAGGTTGTTACTATCTGCACATATGCAATGTGCTTTCCAGGGGCAGTACACAAACAAAAATACATCTGTCTGCAAATACTGCATGAGATGTGAGAGACAAGTGCAGTCCTGTCTTTCTTTCATTTCATCCACAATATGAACATTTCTCCTTTCCACAATTGGTTTCATCAAAGTATAATGGCTTGAAGTTTAGTAAATAAATTCTGTTGTTCATGTATAAAGTGAAGTAAATCCAGCTCAACCTGTCTGTGTTGGATTTGAAGGCTCAGGGAAGTAAAAACGAGCAAAATGCTCATCTCTCAAGTACTCAGACATACATCTGTCTTTTAGAGCATATTTCTGGCAACTGAAGAGGTATCATCTCTGTACAGTCATTTTAAAATGGAGAACTATTCATGTGCACACACTTGAAAGGGAAGTTGCAAAGCTTCCCACCAGCCAAGGACTTTCAGTCATTTTTACTGATAAGCTGAGGTTCTGGGAATTTTCAGTACAAGCATGGATTACTTTTTTGACCTCAATGAGATGTATACATTAAGCACTCAAAGAACTATTAAGTAGTGATTTTACAAAGTGCCACAGTCACCCAGTAAAAGTCAAGTGTGCTTTTCCCAACAAGTTGTCACAGCAAAAACACATTGTACATTTCAGACCAAAGATGAAGATGCATTTCCCACTGGTTCCTTTCCCCAAAACTCTCCAAAATCCAACTTTTGTTTGCAACTCTTGAGATAAATGAAACAGTTCTGAAATACTGCAGGGAAGCTCTTGCTGCCTCAGGAGATGCAGAACCATTTTGTGCCCTTACATGACTCCAAACCTAACCCGTGTTTCCCACTCACAGCCTCGCTCTCAAATGCCTGTCTAGGACACAACATGGATCCCACTCTTAAAGGGAAATGTTAGGACTGCCTGCTCAGCCTCTGAGTTTCCAGGGTGACTGATTACCACCCTACTCTTTTAAAAATTCTTACAGAACTTTTATATTATCATAGACCTTTTAACCAGTAAAAGAGGCCCAAGTTCTACTGATACAGTTAATATTCCATCTCTACATATTAAAATACTTCTACTCCATCTTTAATGCAGAAACATCTAATCTCAATGTAATCTCTGCTGAAACAGATAGGGATAAGTGATCCCAAACCAGACAGAATAAAAGTTTTAGCTCAGCTGTAAAGATCATGGGGGGAATTAAGCTGCTGAATTTCAAAAGGTAAATGTTGGATCTCTTGCACAAATTTGGACCTATGCCTCATCCACATTGAGGCCAAAAACTTTAAAAATTACTTCCAATCTGAGTCATATAGAGCTAAATGCTAAAAGAAAATGGTAATTTTTCTGTATTATGTGAGCTTAAGAAAAGATGGAAAAGTACTGAAGGGTTTTACTTTCAAGATATTCACAACAAAGAAGTTGGCAGAAATTCAGTTGCCTTGTAAATATTATCAAAAGTTTTGCTTACTTTTAAATATTTTTGACCAGAACTTTATAACATTTTTATACAGAATATAAATCTAGTGTGTTTTGTTGTAATTTTAAGTCACAGTAGTCAAATCACAAGCAAGAGGTTTTGCATGGGAATGTATAAGCAATATGAGGGAAGGTCTTCAGAAGCAGATTCTGGTACAGTCCAAACTGAATTCTTTTCACATTTACCAGTTTGATGGTTTTATAGATTTTTTTCTTGCATTTTAATGCATTTTTGATGTATAGCATTGTCTTGATTTTTGTTTACCTATTCATGTCTTAAAAATATTTATATACTCATTTACATTAGGAAGTCTTCTCCTGGACACCAGTATGCAGAATTAGCTGTGTTATCACAGAAGCCAAGGAAGCAACAGAGAGATGTGAATATTAATATAACTTTTAAAAATACCAATCATACATTTTGAAATTCCCATTTGTGAAAAATGTTTGAAAAGAAATAACCCCTCTAAAGATTCTTTGTTGCAATAATACATCATTACCTCATTCCCCCAAAGGTGCTCTCTCAAGTCAAAATAGAAAGAAATCCCTCAAAAATCTAAATAATTCCTTTTACGTATCCTTCCCTCCAATGAAAAAGAAAATTATTAAGACCTTTGAGGTTTTCTTCAGAGATTATGGTTGAGACTGAGAGCAGGCCTTCAGCAGGAAGAGGATGGGCAAGGTGACAGCTACAATGCTCTCCTGTCCTTCTGCTGAAGGAACATCCTTCCTGTATTCCCTGTGTTCTCTGCTCTTATGGGCATCCTCCATCCCTGTCTACACTGCCCTGCACAGCAGGTTGCTCCTCTCCACACAAAAGGGAATGAGGTTGAGACACAAATACATTTCTCCAGACATAAGCAGACCCTGTCTCACCACTGCAGGTCAAATTGCAAACTAGACCAACATTTTAAAGAAGTAAAAAGAGATAAAGCAAAAAGAACCTTTTAAAGTAGATTTTCAATCAAATCTAGAAAGAAAGAAACATAGAGAAAGAACAACAATGATAGAATATTATAGAGTATTCATCATAGATGTTAACTAATGGAAGCTTATTTTATAATACGAGGTGACTTAATAAAAGGAAACTTACCTCCACGACCAAAATTCCCAAGATCATTGGGTCCACTAGTGCTGTTATTTACTGGCAGACTTGTGGCAGGCCAAGAGTCTGCAAGCCAAGGATAACTGGGGTCACTGGCGTTCAACAGACCTGGTCGACTGAAGCAGAATAAGAAAAAAAGATATACACACAAATATATATACATATATTCAAATTACAATATCTGCGAGACAAGTAGTGATGGAAGAGACCATATCACTGTTCTTCTAACACCACAGGTAACTAACAGTTTAGGTGACTTTAATTTATTTCAAATTACAATTATATAGCCTTTGATAATTTAAAGACCTTGAGCAGTTAATTAAGGTTATATACAAATCAACTTTGTCAGTAGAAGTGGAACTAGGCATCCGTCGTGACTCTGCCAGAATCCAAATGAACTCCGTTGTCTGTGTGAAACAGGAGTTAGGCAGCACCATCACGGGATCCTGCACCGGGGCTGAATGATAAATTACCACCTCAAGGGAGCCATCACTCAAACTGATTGCTCCGTATCAGCCATTTCCAGGACTTTGGGCTACTATTTCTTCCTTCCCTTGCATCCCAAATGCATGCCTGTCATCTGCAGGCTGGTAACTCTTTCTTTGAGTACTCTTGGATGGTTTAGAGGCAAACAAGTTTGAGAAGGATTAATGGGAAGTCCACAGCTATCTCTATGTGCCACTACTGCACGGCTTTTATACCCCTGTAATTCCCAGCTTTGAGAGCAGCATTAAACAGTGACATGGTGAAAGGCAAGGCACACTCAGGCCATAAGGCACCGTGCCTCTCTCACCCCAGGATAAACAGAAATTCAGCAAGGCAGGTGGATTGTTTGTGTTTGTGTTTAGCAGGGAAAACAAATCATTTGCTGCAGACACCCTTTTCTCCCAAACGAAAACAAAAAGCCATCCACAGTTCTGCAGTTTTCCCGGGTTATAAAAGCACTCATGAAGTTGGAGCAACATCTCCGATCATTGAACATTATAGACCCCTGCCTGGAACAATCCCTAAGAGAAACATCGGTTTCTATGGAAACGGCAATAAGAAGACCCAGCCGCATTCTTGCCACATCTACTCCCTCTCATTAGGCCTAATCTCTTTTTGCTAAAATATTGATTAAACAGGAGATTGGAAGTTATTACCAGGGCCTAATTACAATCTCCATATTGGCAAAGGGAAAATAGATGAGGATATATGGGCCCGTTATCAGCTTTTATCAATTTCAATTGAGTAGCCAAAGTTGTGGAATCCAGTCCTATCAATCTACAGCCTATTCATCATCCATGAATCATTTATTTCTTGATCGATTAAGTGTAATTGTTCACTCACAGCAATTTAGGGGGAGCCAATAAGGAGTCTTAAACAACAGCAACTTCATTTGCTAATGTCTAATTAATGCAATAAACATCCCAGTAACAAATGAACACATTCTTTGTGATATTTACTACTCATTTCTCCCAGGACATCTGGGAGATATGAAACATCTGGGCTTGATTCCTCCAAAGTGCACAACAGATAGGTCATTAAACCTTGTGGTAAGCTACTTAACTCCTCCTAGCACTATCAGTCTTCCCAGTGATGGGATATGACCCAAATGCATCACCTATAGCACTTTTCAGATCCCTTATTTTAAAAATAAACACAGTGGAAAGACCTTTATACAAAGAAACATACCTTCCATTGCTCATTAGTCCTCCATCTCCTCTTTGGAAAGTGACTGTTTTGGTTGGAAAAAAGCAAAACAAACAAACATATACACACACACACACACACACACATAAGACAGGGAAAAAATCCATTAGTAATAATTAAAAGCAACAATTCAAACTGCTCAGTGTCCGAGGTCGGAGGCTGCTTGGCATCATCCCATAATAAAGTACAGAAATTGTAAGAAAAGGCTCAAGCACATCAGCGTTACAGTTCATTTAGGATTTCACTGCACATGATTGACACCCCCTTGCTCTGTACCTTGCAAAGCAAAGCAGCCACCTGGGCAAAAGCCCTGAATTCACCACAGGCCCCTTCCTATGACTTTGCGCTGCAGGACTGAGCCATGCGATGAAATTGTTTTCTTGGCATGCTTCTGCTTCAGTACATAATGACATTGCACCAGTGAGTTAATAACATCATGTCGTAATGCAGTAGTATAATGTCACCACACAAATATGCCATTTCCCAGGACAAACACTAAGAGGTGGCAGCTCTATTACAGCTGAAGGGATGGGAAAAAGCACCCAGCTGCACCTTTTCCATTAGAAGTACAGTCTAAAAACTAGCACCCACATATAAATGCATACATGCCAGTGACACTGGGAAGAGAAAATGTTTCCAGTCTTCCATCCATGGGGGATGCCAAGGATATAATCAGAGGGAGACAATCATTTTTATGTCTCCATTCATGGGTGTTTGACAAAAACCAGCCTCTCCCTTATCTATCTTATTAACAGAATTACATTTCAGGGCAATATAGGTAAACCCATATTGCTGGTTGCTAATTGACAACATTTGATGATCCTTTTTGAAACACTGGCAAATATTTTGAATGAAGGCCAACAGACTACTCTGGTTCTCAGTGACAATATGCCATTATTTATTGTCAGGCAGAGATAAGGCAGACTGTTAAATTATACCAATGTCCTGTACACCTGCATCCTTACAGGCCCCTGACAAGATGAGGGTTTGGATTTCAGTGAGGAATGGAAAACTTTGTGGCCAGCTTAATTTGAAAAAGGCCTTCTTTTGAAAATACTATTTACCTTTATAAGACAGGCATTCCCATCATTAAATTACAGCTCCCAGAGTATTTGCAAAGTTTTTCCAATATTAGCCCAAACTATACTAACTCAGGATTAGGCTTTCTACTATACTCTACTCTAAAGAGACAAAATTACACCAAATAGAAATTCTGTGGTCATTACAAAAATAAGCAATGACACAAAGCCACTGGGAAAACCCTTCTGATACCTTATAGAATCCTCGTTACTTTATTAACTCCTAGGGTTATTTCACAGTCTACATTCAGCAAAGGGACAAAACTGGCCCCGCTGGAAGCACTGCTGGAAGAATAGTAGGGTGATTAATTACCCTTCACTGCACAGCAGACTAATACCAATATCAGAAAATCACTGCAGTCATATGTCACATCAAAATGGTTAATAGCTGAATTTTGAAAGGGTGTAATCAAACCAATTAATGAAAAGAAAATCAAAATGCAAGTATGGAAAGTACTAAATAAAGGTCTGCTTTGAAAAACAAGACATGGTAAAACATTGTGGGTAATTAATTTTAGAGGCAATGCTACTTTCATTCACATGGTAACTGCCAGGCTGTAAAAATGACTGTATCACTCGCTGCTCAAAAGTGAATAATCTGAAGTGCTGTGCATATCATACGTGGATATGCAAAGACGTGGCTACTGCCTGGCTTTGTTTCCAAGTATTTTGGTCAAAAGTACATTACATGCTGTTTCTTTCTCCTCTTCCCCTCCAAATTTACTACTTGATTTCTCCAGCTTTCTGCATTTGTCAAAGTGAGAAGGAAAAAGGAAAATGAGAAACAAAGGTTCAGTAACAACCTTTTAAAATAAAGTTTAGAGATCTAAGGGAATTACAGTAAAACATATTTTCTGAAAACTTCTTGGATTACTGCTCTTGTTTAGACTGTCATTTACCAGAAATTATTTTGAAGTAATTTTGTCACCACCAGTATAACATGCACAGGTGTGTGAGATTTTAAATGCGCATGTCCTATGGACAGAAAAAAAAGAGCAACAGATATTTGTGGTCTACAAAATATTTATATCCCTGTGTACTTTTATAAAGCAATGCTAAAATGGAGCAGTTAGTAGGAGATTGCAGCAATGCTTGGCCCACACATTTAATTTTCTGTGTAGGCAGGTATGGAAAAACTCCCAGGCATGTTTTGAGAAATTATCAAGAAGACAAGACATAGAAACCTCCTTGCCTGAGCCATAATTGCTGCAGGTTGGCTGTGGCATAGGAGATTGCTGAGAAAAAAACAAGGATCACAGAATTTGCTCCTTTTTCTTCCGTGTGACCTGGAGGTAGGAACTGTTTCCTGGTTTTATTTATTTTTTTATTTTATTTTATTTCCTGTGTTAAATAAGCTTACACCCTCCCAATACAAGCACCATTTTTAGAAGAAACGTTCACCTTGCACTGACATTGTTATTCCTGGGGAAGACTGTGTCTGGTTTATGTGATGTGTATGGAGCTAGGAAAGAATACAGGTTCTTTCATTTATGCTTCACCCCATTCCCCAATCTATGCATGGTTATAATCGTAATGGGAAAATAAACAAGAAAGCATTTTATTTATTTAATACGCTTGGTGGAAAAAGTTCTGGAATATCAGCCAAGCTTGCCAAAATTCCTCTTCAAGTGTGGCCATGTCACTGGGAGGCTACAAAGACCCCCATATTCCTGATGCCATCCATAAATGGGCTACCTGAAGCTGGAGAGAGAAGGTTCCTTTCTTTTAGCATCAATGTTGTGAAAGGCAAGACAGCTAACAACAGAAGATATGGTCAGGCTGCCAACACAAGCACTATGTTTATCATTCCTGCCATACATTTTGTCAGCATTTTTGCCTGCAGTTTGATTTCTGCAATTACAAAACAAGTCTAAACGCCTGAATAGGAGCATGCTTAATGCCATGCGGGCTTGTGGATGTCACTGTAAAAATAAAACACACAGACAGCTGGCTTTATTCATCCTGTCTCCACTTCAAAAAGCAGCAGAGCAATTTCAAGGGGCAATATAAGAGGAGGAAGGGAAGGATGTCCCTATCACTGACCCACCCATCTCTCTTGCTTTTTATCACCAAGGAAGCAAAAAAGCTCTTTCAGCAGTCTTTGCATCTGATACATGTTCTTAGAAAGGCTGAAGACCTGCAGGGATGAGATTGGCTTTCAAAAGAAGATGAAAAAATAACCTCTGCATAGAAGAGATTTTGAAGGAATCCCCACCAGCTTATACTTCAAGGACTGCAAAAATGCAGAAATATAATCCAAAGTGCATTTTAAATGCATAAATATTTCAGGAAATTATATTGTGTACATTTGTATGAAAAACAGCATATATTAAGGAGCTTTTCACATGCTTTTTATTAAATATATAAGGACGTACCAAAACCATTTACTAATATTATCTGACAAGGTTAAACTTAATCTTCATGCCTGCTAGAACTGGAAAAATATGAATGTATAGTAAGTTGACATTCTGAGGCAAGGAAGCTTTAGAAAGCTTTCTGTATGCCTATCTCTAGTAGGCCACATTTTCCTACTGCAAATGAAAACTTTAATGCTGCCAGCCAAGTCTCATTCCTTTTACTGATAAGCTGTTCCTCAAATATGAATGTAGATTAATCCCCTTTTAATAAGCATTAACTCAGAACAGATAATCAGCACATAAAAATTCCATCAAATCTTCTGTCTACCTTTGGATGATTCTGTCATCTGGTTTATCCTCATTTAACAATTTCAGGAGTTGCACATAAAATGTGTAGCGTTCCATGATTCTCTATCTATTTTTAATTTGTTTTCTGTTTACTGAGTTTCATGAAATCTTTAATCCGAAGGAGCACTAGTCACTAAATAAGCTTCCCTATTCATAAGTTAAAATACATATTTACTTTTTTTGCATGACTGATGGCCTAGACACTTGAAGACACCTGAATATTCAGGTGAGTGGGTACTGACACAACAAGTCTGTGGGCACAGGAAAGATAACCAGATACATGAAATTTCTCTTTTTTTTCCTACAAATGGATAACATGCCTTTTCACTGAAATGTGAAAAGGGACTTGCAACTTCCAGTATAAAAGAAACAAATTCTGTTCTGTTACTGTAATACAGTATTGAAATAATCCAACTCTTATATAAGAAATGGTCGGACATCTCTTTTGTGCCATGTACCTCTGTATCACATGGAAGCCCACAGTGCATGTTTACATCCAGGCAATTTGAGTAAAGGGTAGCCATAAAAATAAAACAACAACAAAAACCACCAAAACAAACAAAAAACCCCCAAGAAACAAAGAAACAAAAAATCCAGCGCAGCAGTACTTCAGCTTTCACAGAAACTCACGAAAGTAAAACCAATACATCCTTTATATTACAGGAGAGGTGGTTGAAAAGGGGTAATAATTCAGTTTAGTGTGTCTGTACCAGAGCTGGTTTTGCTGAGAGTATGTCACGGTCACAAAAACGCATCGGTCTTGCACAGCGGCAGATGATGACACTACTACTTACCAGCAGTAACCAAACAAACACATTAGCTAAATTTTATGTTTTGTAGCACTGATATTACTGAGAATCATGATGGAGGAAAGGGAAGTGGAAGAACAGTGATGTACAGGGTTGTGGCTCAGTGACTACAGGAGTCAGTTCAAATGAAAATAACTAAAATATTTAGCTATGATTATCAATGTCACTTTATTTGTGACCATCTGAGCCATTGATCAGTGCTTATGAAAATGTTCACAGACAGAAAGCTTCGAGTATTTAACTCAATCAGTTATTCTTCTCTGACACAAATCGTTACTGACTGCCTGACATTTGCTGTTTGCTCTTCTCCTACACACGTTATAGTTGTTCAGTCACAAAGCAGAAACTGTACATCTTAGGAGCCTAATAACAGAATACAAATAACAAATGGTCCTAGTGAATGTCCCATAATCTGAAAATGACCTGAAAGAACATTTTTAGCAAGTAATTATAAAACTGCAGGATCTGGACTTTTAAATAACTATTTTTAGTGTTCTACATTCTACATATAAGCAAATACAGCTGAAGAAAAACAAAAGAAAAAATATTCACAACAGAAATAACAGGAGATTTTTTTTCTGTGTGTGAAATAAAGTATATGAATGTTCCACTCATAGATCCAATTCTCTATCACAAAGTCAAATTTGCATGTTCTGCAACTCTCTGAAGGAAGAATTTACAGCAGATGTCTGAACAAAAAGTGTGCACCTTCTAAAATCTGAGTATATTAGGATGAATACATCTTTAGTAAGAATTCATTGACAGCTGTCTCTGAGGAGATTCTGAAAGCTACATACCACTGTCTAAATAATTGTATCTAAACCCAAACTGTTTATGAATCATAACTTTGAAGGGAACAACACACAGTTGTACACGTTAAACCTCCACAAGCATAGCTATGTTTTTCTAAATGATATTATCAAGAGCAAATTCAAATATTAGAGAATTAACAAAGTTTGTTATGGAACTCTGGGTTTAAAGATAAGAAACAGGGACTATGTTCTATCATAAGGAAAACACTTTTTTAAATGAATCTTTTTTATTTTGGACTCGACTACTGGAGGACTTAGGTTCTCAATGCCTTTGAAAGTTATTATAGGACAGAAAATAGAATAGTTCTACAAAGTCCACAAGGTGTTAAAACTGCTTTTAAAAAAGTGCATTTTTGGCACTGCCTCTGACATATCCCAGTTGCCCAGCACATGTGGATCAACAGCACTAAATCATGCACAGTCCAGCACAACCGTGTGTCATGCCAATGTGTTCTACAAACACAGAGGTGAAAACTCACACAGCTCAAGACAGCTGACAGTGGCACAGTCATAGGAACCAAACACAAAGATGTATTATTTAATTTTGGAAAAAATTCTGCGCTACATCTCAAAGAAAAGCCTGTAAAGTGTTTAGGGTGAGATGTGCTGTGCGCCACAGCTTACACTAACCTGACCAAATCTGCTTGGAAGCTAGGGGAGCAATCCTGAGCCTGCAGAGCTTTTTCACAAGGACATTTCTCCCTCAGAATGTCATGGGCTCCTGGGGCAGACAGCACCACCTTTGGTCACCTGCTCTTTCCTGCTAAGCTGAACACAGAAGCTGTGGCTGAAGACAAGCAAGAGTGAGTGAGCAGCTACCGAGCATGAGGAGACAGCTGTGGTAAAGGCAACTGAGGGGCCAAACTACATCCAAAAAACTTTACAGACTTCTGTCGGAAAATGCTGGGATTTATCAGCCTTTTACACTGTAACACTGAGGTACAATTATTTTTGAGTTTCTAAATCTCGAGATTAAGTATGAGCAGAAGATAACTGTTTGTATTATTACTATTAATTGTATATTCTATTTTTCCTGGCTATCCATATGTTGAATAAGCTGTTTGCAACCTGCTGTTTCAGCCACACTTCATTTATCCTCCACATATCTTTAATCATGCTTATGATAAAAGTCTACCGTATGCTATCTTTGTTAAACCTAAGAAAAACAGGGTACCAGCTTTGAGCTGGGTAGTAAGAAAAAAAAGTAAATTTCAATTTCAAAAACCCTGTAAAGGCAATGAATGCATCAGTTAGTGACTAGATTGTTCGAAGATCTGAACACATCACAGTAAGCCAAATAAAACTAAGCTAAAGGAGAATAAAGTTCCATTTCTCCACTTGGATCTGCAAAACTGTTCGAGCTTTAAATTCAAAATTCAGTTATATATGAATAACGCTTGTTTATGTTAAGATAGTTCAAGGATCTGGTCCTGCAAATTACTTTCAAAACTGCATTTCAGAGAAGCAGATGAGTAAGTATGCAGAATTATAGTGACAGAGACATTAATGGTGGTAGATGCTACATTTCTCTGGAATCAGAAGGGGAATGAATGCTACGTTTTCATCACAGATAGGCAGCCAGAGTATTTCTCCTTGTATTTGGTTTTGATTCTGCATATCTCACACATTCATAAACACTTCAACAGCTAATGCTTGCAATGATGTGTTGGTGAGGTAAGAGACAGACTAATGGACAGTACCTGCAGGGGTGAAGGTGAAGGACTGAACTGCAAAACAAGAAAGCAAACACATGGTGAGTTACACACCCTGACAAAAAGCCCCAATTGCAGGGCACGGGTTTCCTCTGGAAATTACTCAGTCGGGGTTGAATATCATAAGCAGAGCATAACAGCTGAGCTTGAAGCACTAACCAGCCAGCAGCCAATGAGAAATGATGGTTGGAAAGATGGGCAGTGAATTTTGACAGTCACGTTTGAAGACTTTCTGTGCGGACATGCTGTTCTCCAAGTTGTAAACATTAGGATGAACTTTGAAGCATGATCTGTTATCTACTTTCCTTGCTGAAAGCATACACAATTTCATGATGCAATCAATGTTCACATCACACTCAGATGCAGCAAACGCCATGAGAAGGAATGAGTTGCACAAGACACGCTGTTTATAATTACTTACAGCTATGTTCTTTAAGCTATGAAAGACTGCTCTCAATTCTCCCTCACCCCAATATGTCAACTCACATACAGGACTAATAATTCTCCTTTTTAAGAGAAGTCTAGCCTCAGCTTGTGTCCAAAGCTTTAGGTAGGACTGTTTCCTAAGAGGAATAACAGCACAGCTGTCTCTAGTATGGAAAATCCTGGGATCTAAAATGATATTTCCTTTAAGCACATATGTAAGTGTGTGAGATATATATCAGTTTCTCAATTACTACCACCCCACCTCTCAGAGAGTAAAAGATGCTGCTACTAAAGGAAAGAAAAGAAACACCTTGGCAAAAAGCACAGCCCATGAATGGCAGAGGTCAGGTGGTGACACAAGGTGAGGTTCCACAAAACCAAGAAGGTCCAAAAGCAACTGGTCTCTCCTTCCTCTCTTTCCACTGCTCATCTGACATCTTCCTGACCTTTCACTAAGCCAGCAGAAAACAAATCCAGCAGGAAGATTGAAAACCAACGTGGAATAGGTTCCTGCTGGGTTAGTGAGCCCAATCAGGACCCTGAGGAGTCTGATGATGGTTAAGCTGAACTGAGCACAGTTTGGCTGTGACTGATTTTGGGATTTTTGCAAGCTGTTGCTCAGCCATTTAGGGAACCTGAATCCTTGGGTTCACATGTGATAACCTGTAAATAGAAGGGCACTTTAGTGTAACTTCAGTGTGATATAATGTCAACATTAAATATGCTGCAGCCTCAACTGGGAAAATCTTTTTTTAAGTGTTAATAAGAACTACAAGAGAACCCACTGCACTATTTGAAGAACTGGGGGGTTCTGTGTGTTAAACTGGGCTTCGGAGTGACCCATTTTATGACAGTTCATCTGACTTCCTAAAAATTCCTAAAAACAGAGTAATACACAAAGCAAAAAGGTTGGGGAAAGATGAAAATATTTTCATTCGGCAAGTGTATTTAATTTTCCAAATATAGTTTTCAAAAAGTAATTTATTACTGGAGCAAACATTTCATGAAAGAGAACATTCCAAGATGTTCTACCTCCAAGACAAAACTGCTTATAGCTTCTGCCTTAGGTAAATTTTGACCACACTTCTCTAACACATCACTCTTCCAGCTACAGGCATGAAGTCACCGGTTAAATACCTTCATTTATTTCCCATGCACACGGCTTCAGAGACATGGAAAGGCACAGAAATGAAGGAGAAGACAATTACTCTTCAACTTTCCTTGTAAGGGTCTAGTCTAACTCATATTTGAACATATAAATGATGCTACACTGCCAACAGAGTGCCTTCTGAGCAAGGAACAAGAGGAACAATTAATCCTCTTTGTATTTTTTTTTTAATGCTAGATGTGCTGGAGATGTAAAACCACTGCCTTATGATAATGATGAAATGTGGTACCGAGCAATGCATTTAAAGCTTCTCATACACCAGCAATTTCACAGCATACATTTAAAACAAGCATAAAAAAGTCACCCAGGACACTTTTGCTGTTAAGTTCAACATGGTTTTAAAGCAGGTTTAGTAGCCCCTGCTCTTTTCATGACAGCACCTGGCGAGATGGCAATAAAGTCACTGCTCTTACCAGCATAATTGCTGAGCCCCTTCCTCTTCTTTCTTCGCCAGTACAGCCAAATGCTGAAACCCATCAGAATGACCCAACATGCACCACCAATGCCAGCTATAAAGGCAGGCTGCTTGACCACATCAGTGATTTGCTCAGTTATGCTGTTGTTATTTTCGGTGATGACAACCTCATTACGACCTCCTGTGCAAGAGGAATTGAACAGACTGTGGTTATTATATATGTAACACACAGAGGAACCAGTACTGCAAGTAAAAGTTTTTTAAAGTATAGTCATGGATCGCAAAAGAATTACCTGCAGTAGAAGAGCTTTAAGAAGTACCAATGCACACCAGAAACTCAGAGAGTAAATCCATAGCTATTTTGGAAATATATATTTGTAAACACAGACCTATAGCACACTCTCAAATAATGTAACAGATGCAAATCCAGAGGTTTTTTTAACAATATTCATATTTGTTTGTTTTTCCAGAATTATAGACAGAATACAATAATGAGAAAATGGATCGCAGGAAACTAATGAAAAAATAAATCAAGCAATAAATAAATAGCTTTTTCCAAATGAGTAATCCAAATACAAAATTTGCTACAACATCAGAAGAAGGCCAAAAATTCTTACTTAACTAATTTGTTTTCCCTGAATGCTAGTTTCCAAATTGGGAATAAGCAATAAAATAAATGTACTTTCCACTGGGGCAAAGATGCATTTTCCAGCAATTATTTCAAGAGGAAAACAGTTCATACAAATTCTAAGTGTACCATCTTTGACACAAAGCAGAAAATTGCAGTTAACTGTAAGCACTAAACAATCACAGCAACAGATGCTATTTTTTTTGCCTAGAATATACATGACAAATTCTTAACATCAACCTGCAAGAAATAATTATTACTTTGAATACCAATTAAAGTGACACACATCAAAAAATTACTATATAGGATCTTAAATAATATATTACATTAAAAAACTGTAAATTCCAGTAGATGCTCCCATTGTTTTTTTGCCCCTCTTTCTCTAAAAGGGAAGTTTTCTAAAAGAAAAAGCTGGCATTTGGCTTGAAAACAAATACTCATAAAAATCTGAATGGAAATCCAGGAAATTCTAAAGCACCCAGTTCTAGGGCCAGCACTTTTAAATTGTCAAAAATAGTTAGTTATAAAATTAGAAAATGCAGAACATATTTTTCTTAAAATAAAAAAAAAAAAGATTCTATGTATATTTTATATAAACTGCCCACATCTGCAGTTTTGAAATTCCTGAAAGATTATCCATCAGTTCCAGTAAAAGCATTTATATAGCTCAGTCCTTGAAATGTTTATGCAACATTACCAGATGCCTGTATGCACGCTGAAGAGCTGCAAGAGAAGCTACTCTACTGAGACAAAGAAGGTGCAAACACTACGATTCTCAGTTGTGAGAGTCCATCACACACATAAAGGCGGTTCAACATTACAGTAAAACACTGAAATGTGTTTGTCTTGCCACTGCCAAAGGCCCAGTGGTTTCCAGGCCTGATGCAGTAAGTGAGAATGAAACTGACTGAGCAGCTGTGGCAAGGAAATAAAGGAGGCAGCAGTGGCTCCTTTATCTGATTTTCCATAGGTTTTCTGCCCATGGAACCAATCCATAGGTGCACCCCAGTGCCGACAGTAAAACGAATAGAAAGGGGCTCCCTATGGCATGCTCTTCCAGACACAAAATCGATTTTCTAGTAGAAATCAGCATGGGAGTTGGAGTTTCTCTAATTACCATTAACTTGCAGTTAATTTCTGTGCCCTTTGGAGGAGAGGCCAAAGCAGAGGGACAGTGAGGAAGTGTTGGCACTGCTGCTGGGGCAGCCGCGCTACCAAGGAGAAAAGCAAGCAGAGAAGTGCTTGGCAGACACTGGCTTTGGGAGGGGATGCTCCTGGATCCAAGAACAAGTTCTCCTCACTAAAGCCTCCAGAAACATCTGACGATCTTGTCTTCTCTAAGAGCAGGAAACAGTCTTTTGAAAATGGGGGGGCATGAGAGCAAACTGCAAAGAGCCTGGGGAGAGGCTTCAGTGGACTGTACGCTCTGCTTTTCCTCTCGGGAAAGCTACAATCTGCCTACAAACCACCTTCGAAAGTTTGCAGTCTGGCTCTTTGCTCTTACCCTTCTGTGCCTAGAAACTACAACTGCAAAAGTAATAATTCATTTAAATGCCAAAATAACACATGCTTTGTGAATTTGATGATGGAAATATAAATGGAGACAGATGAACGTTACCCACCGAATTTAGACAAAATTAATATAATTGTTGGGGGTTGGGGAAACAAACTTCACTAATTTTGTACTTCTTTATATAATATTTAAGCAGAAGTAATAAATATGTCATCCAAGGTACCAGTGTACTATTTAATATACTGCAGGTGGTTCTGTAACAATGCTGTCAGTTCAACTAATTAGAACATAGACAAGGGAAGTGTGCGACCTGTAACGCTCCATTGTTCCTGAAGACAAAAACATAATGAAATATAATGTCTTCCTCCCATTGGAGAGTAATGAAGAACAAAACTAATTTGTCGGACCAAAAATTAATTAGACACATCAGATTCGATTGTACCTATTACTGTGAAAGTTTGCAGCTGTTCCTCATATTATTATGCCAATGATGGAATGTAAGAGTGTGCAGGCCAACTGATGAAGAGTAATAATAGCTACAGCATTAACCAACAGTGCCCTTATCTCCAATTTTATTTCTCATTTTCCAAGTGAATGTTTTTAGCATACCATTACTGATCATAAAAGTTTTATTCTTGATTCTCTTTGAGTCTTTCATAGAATTTTTCAGCATCCTGCGTCAAGCATGGGCACAAGATTTCTGTAACCGTGAGACAATTTCTAACTAAAGGAATAATATACTTCCTACTGCTCCCTATTCTCCTGTTTTTACTTTCTGGATTGGCACAGGTCTGTTATCCAAAATTACCCAGAGGGGTTAGTAGTTGATTATCCACCATGAACACCAGCTACTTTCAGAAAAAAAAAAAAAAAAAACCAACAAAAAAACCCCCAAGAAACCCCAAAAAAAACTTCTTAGAAGAATGAATCCTGTATCTAAAAATAACATCTTTCTTTTTACACATTGCACTCTGTATCTCATGACAATGAAAGTCGTACTGCTCAGAAACACAATTTAACTCTTCTGCACCAGTGATCTGCTCTCTCCATAATTCAGTATTTCTGGAGCTGTTCATTCTGTTTGCAAGCTGTTAAACGGTATAGCTAAGCAAGAGACCATATAGAACTCCATTATAATACAATAACTCAATAATGTTTTCCCATTCATTATGATGTTTTTAGGTTTATTCATCAACTCATTTTTAATCCATGTAATTAGTTTTTTTTAATTTACTTTAAAAATAATTTTCATACTTTATGATTTTGATTCCCATTCAAACATTGAATGGTACCAACTGAAGTTTTCCAGAAACTTTTTTTCTTACATTTATCAAGGAAATTTATAGTCTGAGAAATAACAGCCAGAAATTCATAACCAATAGCAAAATAGGACCTAAAGCAAAGGGAAATACAGACCACATATGTAATAAACATACCCAGCTTTGGGCTCCCAAAAGGGAATAGAAATGAGAACAGAAACATAACCCAAACAGAAACTACTCCCCTTCATTTTTTATGCAAATGACTCTTGATATGCAAAGATGTCACCAGACAAATTTGTTGAAGCAGATATTCTGGGATCATTTAAGGAAGAAATAAATATCACTAAGAACTCTGGGAATTATCCAGCAAAGACCTTTGGTGAAAGTATAACTCACAGTGCATTAAACCACACAGGCCACTCATGTACTTAAAATGCAACACACTTATTGTGCTTTACTGGAATAAGCACCTCATGCTGGTATTTAGTGCCTACTTAGATGGACTTCTTAGTGAAATAAGAAAAAGAGGTCCTGGGGTTTCTTGCATTTTCAAAAATCAATTTCTTGCTTTCACTTCTAGAAATCTTTTTTTCCCACTTTTCTTTGGTGTTTCTGTGGCTTTCTTTCCTAAAACAAATGCCAGCTTCACCTCCCCTCTTGTATTGCCATCTCCAGTGAGACCTCAAAGCTGAAGTTTCCTAGCTTCTGTTTTGATGAATGGGGAACCTGAACATCATTAAACATTTAAGCAACGCTTATGGGACAGTCTTTTTGAAGGGTTTACATATAACAGACTAGTCCATGTTTGGGACAGTGTACTGGTAACATTTTCAAGAAAGAAAATATTTAGTAATAACAGAAGTCCCACCAACAAACAAAGTCCATTTAAGTAATAACTAAATTAGACCATACAGATAAAGGCAACAAAACTCTCGTATTCTGCACTCAAAAGAGGTGCTGCTTTGCACAGCTCATTTCAGGTTTGCTAAACATAGTTACTTCTCTATTCTTCCATACTCTTCCTGCCTTTAGATTCTATACTCAGGAAAAATTTCAGAAAAAAACAAAAATTTGTGTTTCCCTCAGGTCAGCAAATTAATTCTGCATGGAGACCACTAGTAAGAAACAACTATTTCAAAGG
This sequence comes from Pardalotus punctatus, assembly GCA_013400915.1. Classification (NCBI taxonomy): domain Eukaryota; kingdom Metazoa; phylum Chordata; class Aves; order Passeriformes; family Pardalotidae; genus Pardalotus; species Pardalotus punctatus. The sequence continues at coordinate 541,177 of VZTX01027731.1, forward strand.
CAGGGATGACAATGCTCTCTATTTGGTCTAGAGACCACTTTTTCTTTGACAGAGGAGGCTTGTCTGCTTGGGATACCTGAGAAACACTGACTTTAAACATTCAGAAAACAACAGTAAATAGTGCCTTAGGCACCAATGGAATGAGTCAGGCAATATTACAGTCATCTTAACAGAAGGAAAAGGGAGCTTGGGCTGTTTGTTCCATAAATCTGTCAACGTGCAGAAGTGGTAAATTCATTTAAAGAAACACCCAAAACATTAAATCAGTTTCACTAGGCAATATGCATTTTCTCATATGTCCCAGGAACATATTTGCCTTCATTGTCTGCAAGAACTCTGCAGGAAGAGAAGACAAAACATCATCAGGCAGTGGGACATAAAAGCTAAGTAACCAGCCCTAGTCAAATCTAGTGTTTTGCTCCATGGATTTTTATGCTTCCAGAAGTGATTTATGAAAGCATTCCTGAGATAAAAATAAAAGAAAAAACAGGCAAAACAAAACAACAGAACAGACAATAACTTACCAATTATTATGGGTTGTGGGTCACTTTTTACTCCCACACCTGCGCTGGTGCTTGCAGCAACTTCCACACGGTACTGGATACCTGGATATAGGCCACCTATTACTACAGACCGAATGGCTGCATCTACTGTTTTGTTGATATGAAATCGAGTCTCATTACCTAGGCACCAGATCTGGGACAAAAGTTGATGTGTTAAAAGAGATTAAACCTTCACATTCACACAATCGCACACAGATATGACATTATCATGGTATTTCATGGCAATCGCTTATTTGGGACTTCTTGACAATTTTACCGTCCAGGAACAGCTGGAATTTGTGATTATTTACTTTGTTTAGGAATCCAGATATCAGTTCCTGACTCAATTATTATCTAATTAAACATGAAAACCACCCTATAATCACAACTGGTATTTGTGATGAGAACAGTGTATGAGCTCATAGTACCATGTCTCTCTCTTGCATTTTTTTTTTGTAGGCTTCTCCAAAGAGGTCTCAAAACTAACTTCTAAGGGTGTTTCTTCAGTTCATGTTATCTGCATATACTTCTTCTTTATTACTAAAGAAAGCATTTACTACCACTCAAGAAAATGAATGCATAAATATATCACATGTACATGTACATAAAATAATACCAGAAGAGAGCACTATTGGTGGAACCCCCACCAGTGACAAACTAATGCACCTAAGCAACAGCAATATCTTTACACTTACTTTTGGCCCAGTTCAGTGTTTTGTCACACCTTATATATATATATATAGTTTTTATTTTTTTCTGTGACACATTGAGAAAGATCTGAAGGGGAGAAAAAAATCTTTTGTTTTCCTAAACTCAAGATTTTATTTGTCAGCCAGAATGCATTAGGTGAGAAACTATTGCATTCATTCCTTCACTCCTTGTCTGTCCTGGTCTTAGGTTGCAGCGGCTATGAGATGCCCCTAATTAAAAGAATTTAATTCATGAATGAATATACAGGCGTTCTGATGCTTGAAGGGGGATCAACAGATCTACTTTCAATTTGTTAGAAAATGCACTGTAGAACTTCAGCAGTCATTTTATACTCAAGGAAATATTAGGCTCTCTGCACCATTCACTGTAGCCAGCTCACTACTCAGGCAGCCACCTAATGGAACACAGGAGGGCTGTAAGAGGTGGTGACTCCAGCTGGTTTTATACACAGCCCAGAGGCCTGAGCACTCACCTGGAACACGGCTCTTATTAGCCATCAGCCCACTTTGTTTTGTATCTACGTATTTTGTGGTTTAGAAGCGTGCTTTACTTGTTTGCCTATAAGCCCTGGATGGTTTATATTGACTTATACTGGAGTCAGGATCAAGATTAATTAAGACAAAGGATAATTATCAATTGATATGAAAATTAGATCAATAAAATACAGGGATTAATAAATCTTGATATTGACTAAAAGCAGAACAAAAGAAATGCTATGCTAAACATAAATATTTGAGAGCATTTACTGCATCCTCCTGATCAAGAGAAAAGCTGGAAGAGGTTGAACCAGATTTAGAAGCCAAGCACTTTCTCCCTTCTTCATGCTGTGCTCCCTCAAGACACAGCAGGCGGGAAAAAAATCTTTTTGTGTGAAATAAGCTGCAGCCATCACTTCCACCCTTTGTGGACTGTCAAGAAAGCTGCCCTGCTCCATTTCAATTAAACATTTCACACTTGGTGTGTATAGACTGGCCACAGCAAGGTTAATTTGCCAAACAGTGTGCTCCATACTGGGACAATGCTGAACCTCGCCCAATCATTTCCTCCACCTGAATAACAGAGTGTGGTTTTTTTTTCATGTTGTGAAAATATACTTGTGCAAAAGTGATCTTAGCAGAGAATTACAGACTACAACAACATTTAATATATAAGGAGTGGATACTTTGAGCCATCATAGCAGCAAAGAGGAAGAAAATACAACCAATGTAAGCAACTCTCATGTAATAAACTCTGGATGTACTATTTGTGTTCAAGCTGTTTTTCTGAGCAAACAACCTGGCACTTTAAGTTGTGAAGCTTAACAGATATAGTACTTGGAAGAAGTCTTGCATTCTCCCCGAGCCACAGTCCTTGACTCTGACCTTGAAGTGTTAGGATTAGCATTTTTGCAGGGGAAATAAGAAGTAACTTTCCTGCCAGCTTTGCTGCCAGATTGAAGGTACTCCAAGACAGGGACATCACTGCCTGTCTTTAGAGAGCAGAAGCCCTTTACAAAAAACTCCCCCCTCTTCTTCTTGTTCCACAGCAGGGAAAAGCTAGAAAGAGAAGAACTGTAAACTGGCTAGAAATTACAGCTCTCTTCCATATCAAGCTCATAATATTTTTACTTTTTAATATAACAATAGTACTGCTTAAAATAATAATGATAAAAATAGTAACAATAAAAAAAGAAATCTATAAGCAGTCAGGCCTCTTTCTCCATATAATTATATGGGCAGCTGTAAATGCTGTCAGAATCTAAATCCATAAACAATGCTATTGTTCTGTAATTCAAGCAGACTGTTTCTCTTAACACACAACCCTCCCATCAGGCATGGTGTGTACCTTGTACTCCTGGATGACTCCATTCTGGTGATCTGGAGGGGGAGGATCCCAGGAGATGCTGATGCTTGTGCTGTTGTGGTTTCCAACTGTCAGGACAGTGACAGACTGAGGAGGGGCACTTGGAGCTACACCAAGGAGAGGGAGCAAACAGAGGTAAGGCATTAATCCATTGTGCTGAAGCAGTGCAAGAGCAAGCAGACAGTACAGAAAGCTCACACTCCCTGCAGGCCTAGGGATGCACTTCTTGTCAGGCACTGACAACGCTGAAAAATGCCCTTCTGAAGAGAAGCATAGGGCTGAATGACAATGTGGAATTTGTGGCAATGGAGAATCAATACAAATCACTCCTCCTTTGTTTATATTTGGCATTTCTTAAGTTGGCACTGGAATAGTTCTCATGCTTGCCTTTGTTTTCCATAACTTGCATGGATAACTATGGATATATCAACTAAGTCACATGAGGCTGCTTCACCTGGCCTGAAAAGTGTTTTGGTTCTTCTATTTCTACATGGTCCAATAATGATGTCAGCAGCAAACATTTAATGATCCTTTTTTTGTTTCCTTCCTCCAGGAAGACACTAACAGGTTTAAAGATAGAACCTGGGACTCTAAAGTGGAAAAGGGTTAAAATGTTCATGGCTTTACATCAAATGCCAGTGAACAGGGCAGGTGCTAAGTTAGGTCAGATATATAGTTATGTCCTTTTCTCCCCCTAGGCGAATTGCTTTCTCTTCAGAATCCTGTTCAGTTCAACCATTCACAGCTGTTTGGCTGGTCACTGCACATCAAGGCCAATTCTACAAGACAACTGCTTGCCAGCCCTGCTAGTTGTCTAGAAGCATTAAAAAAAATTAAAAATCATAGCTGTCAGCAACCAGAGCTACGCTGGCAAAGCCCCTCTTGCAGTTACACCAGCAGCAGGGTGCTTCTCTTGGCTCCGGACACGCTGCTTGGGAAGTGGGGCAGGAGCTCTGCACCAGAAAAATCCCCTCTGTGAGCATCTGCTGCATCTCCATACGGGGCTCCCCCACCATAGCTGTGACTGCCACGGCAGAGGACTGTCAGTATGGCCCTCCTCAGACACCTAAAACTTCTTGCAGTCCCCCCTTGCCCTTCCCTTGCTCCCAGGCAAGCGTTGAAACTCCACCACAGTGGCAAGCTAGGCCACCGAGGTTGACTGTATTATATTAAGGTATAGTCCCCTGGGGGGAAAAATTTATTGACAGCAGCTGTTTGGAACTGGTCCTAGAATCTATTTATTCCATCTCTCCCAGTCCATCTACCCAGTCTTCAACAAAACTAATAGAAAGAGCCCAGGAAAGTGTGAACTAATAAAGCAAGCACATAGTGATACCTCCCCAGGACAATTTTCCAATTTACAGAAACCTGTTGCTTAGTCACTTTCTGTTCCAGGGAGGTGTCTTTGTGTGTAATAAATACTTACGGAATTTATCTTCCACATATTGTTCATGGCTTTTAATATGACTGTAAAACATTTAATATGAAATATGGAAGCTGATTTTGAAAACTTATGGTAGACCTCATACCAGAACCCAAAATATTTATCAGTCTCCTGCCCCAACTTCAAATCTAGATAACAGCCTCCTTTTGGGCATCTCACATCATGGGTCAAGACTCCCTGACTCCAGCCCCCTAGTCAGAGTGACTCATTCACTGCTAAATTTTATGGCATAGAGCTCGAGTCTTATCTTTAACAGATATCCCTGAGTCCATGCCCATCCTTGGACTATGCTTCTGAGAAAAGCCAAGAGCCCCTGGCATCTCTGTATTAATGCCTGGCAGTTTTAACAGAAATAAGCACAGCTACAGATATCAGAAGCGTTCAAGTCTCCTGAGTCAATTCAGATATTCCTATTGTTCTCCGCAGCCTCTTCAAGCCTGGCTGTGTTCCCACAGCGGAAGCTCCTCAGCACTTGACCTGGCACAGGCTCATGGAGCTGAGCTCAAATCTTTACCCTGATAACCCCAAAGAATTGGAGTGCTCTGCTGCAAGAATCACACAACTTCAAACTAGGGTATCAGAGGTGAGGACAAGGAACCGTACTAGATCACAGCAGAAAAAAAAAAAATTCAGATGAAAAATGAAACACATATTACAGTCCTGGGAGGCTGCATATTTTGACAACTACATTTTCAGATGCTGGTTCAGCTGTAAAGCTAATAGTGCTTGGTAGAGTCCTTGTGACCTTGCCTGATGCACAGAAACTCTGAACTGGAGGGGAGAAATGGAGCTGTGCTGTGGACAATTTGACTCTTAGCCAGATGAGTGAAGCATGGAAAGGTGGCCTTGGGCTACTCCTTGCAATCGTGCAAAGCATAAAATTGGTGAAGTAAATACATTGTGTATTTTATGGCAAGTGAAATACTTTGCCACACAGTAAAAAAATAAGCATTTTTGGAGTCTTCAAGTTATTCAATAACAACAAAACTGATGTACACGTGTGATATTAATTAGACTATTTTACATGAAAATAATAACCATAACAATAACAACACTTAACACTGTATTTCTGCTTTTAAATACAATGGATCAACTTGCTCAAAAATATTTACTTTCATTACTGAAAAAAAAGGGCATTCGGAAATATAATGTCTTATATATGTATACCTGGGGGAAGCAGGGAGTATGAATGCAAAGGAAATTTAAAATGAATACCATGCTCTAAAATTTTTAAAAACCTCTATAACTGTATTCATTTGTCTTTGCATTTAACCTGCATGAACATTCCAGTTAATATTCTACCAGTGTGTGTTGGATTTTTGGGGGGTTTTTGAGGACATGTGACAACTTTGAAGCAAAATTAAAACTGCAGCTGACGAATGCAGCTGTGAAAATATCATTTTCAGAGCTGCACTAAGGTGAGGAGAAACTGACAGAGAGCAGCTGATAAAAGCTAAGGAGACTTCCATTCCCAACTGTCATATTTTTGTGGTGACAAACAAGATTCAGGGCAAGTACTACTCCACAACGTTATTCCACAAGAGATTTAAAACAGTGGATGCAATTGAAAAAAAAAATTACCTGCCTCTAGAGAAAGTATGAAAGAAACAGTGAAAATTATAAAATAAAATCTTTGATTTAGCTCCCCTTTGTATGTGTGTTCACATGTATGTATGTAACAGTTCAGCTTCCTCTCTCTGATAGTATCACTCTGTAAGCTGGCACCGTGATATAAATTAAGCCACTTGTCTGACACTACTACAGTTATTAAATAGATCACACTGAAAAATAACATTTTTAAAACCGTTTTCTCATTTCCCTTGCTGCTGGCTTGTGGAGAACACCTTGCCTGCTTCTTGACAGGTCAATTATTCCAGTGCTCAGCTTCTTCTTACAGATATGAAAGAACCCAAATCGCTGCTCATCTTTTCCAGACGCAGCCAAACAGAATTCCATTTGTTACCTTCACAAGGCCAAAGAGGCAGGAGATGGATGGATACTGAACTGTGACAAATGTCTGATCTAGAGGAAAAGTCTAACTGCAGCAAAATTGATTTTTAGAGGTGGGCCTCAGAAGTAACATTGCATGTAAAATCCAATCTGGCAGAAAGCTGCCCCTATCTTTTGGTCATACTTTGCCTTTACCAGGGATATTTGCTTTGATGTCGCAAAAAAACTTCCAATGCTCATATCACTCTTCCAAATTATTTTCTAAAAATAGTATAGATGACATTTTTTAAAAGTCAAGAGTAAAAAAAGCTCATTTTCAAAGTGGAATCACAGGTGACACAGCACCTTTAAATAGACTGCCATCTTTCTTCAGTGGAAGAGAAGCAAACCACTGTCATTAAACATTTAGTTGAGGCTATTTTTGAAATACATGAACACCAATATAATTACAGAGATAATATGAGGAATTAAAGGAAATATCTGTAGAACTGCATCTACTGAATGTCTTAATTCTCTCATGGAAGTACCCAATTTTCTCACCCAAGGAAGAGAATGTATTTTTTAAGGGAGGTGACATTTGTCTAGTGATAATATTATGGGTCCTATGCTGATGTTTTTTGAGAGGAGATACTTGTAAACAGAATCCTTGAAGGTTATATTAATCTACAAAGCAGATCCTAGGCTGTGAGTTATACATGTCTGTGGGCATGAATATTTTTTTTAATCTTCACTTATGTGGAAAGCTATTCCACATGAACAAAGTGTCCTTTAAGGAAGGAAATTACCTGACAGACTCTGCTGGGAGCTAAGGTTTATAAAAGAGAATGTCATTCCTCAAGTATTTTATAGAAACAGACAGGCGATATAAGCCCTTCTCTCTTTTTCAGTTCTTAATTTACCTTTAGCAAGAGACAGTTAGATGAACTAAATAAACACCAAGAATCAATTGAAATTGGACAAGAAGAAAATCTGCTAGTGAGAGGTCAAAATCCTACATGTTAACTCCAGAAAAGCAATTTCACCTGTAGAAAGCCTTTAAAATTTTCTTTTTTATT